>QODF01000184.1:153136-187582 GCA_024372805.1 Oostethus manadensis
AAGATTCTAGAAGTAACAAGTAAATGCTGTGAGAGCAGTGTTCTACTGAGCTGATAGGGTTCTAGGAGCTCTTTAAGAGATCTTCGTCTGGGGCGGTGAGGAGGTCAGTAGTGATTTTTTCGATGGCTGTTTCTGTGCTGTGGTGCATCCAAAATCCTGACTGAAAGATCTCAAGTTGATCATTGTTTCTTCTGTTGGGAGATGGGAGATGATGTGTTTATATTGGAGTTAAATCGTGGAAATCAAGGCTCAGCGCCTCTAAATCCCATGTTCTTTATGATTTGTTAGGTAAACAGGTGTAGGTATGGTATGAATTCCCACTGAACCCCAAGATCACCTGTTCCGAGGTTAATTTGTGGTGAGGGGTTGAGGCTGGGGTGTGCTCTGGCTGCACGGGCTGCGTCCTTAAAGGACGTGAGTAATGAGCAGGTGGAGGAAAGCGCTTGTGCGTAGAGACGCGTGTCGCCGTGTGTCCAGGGAGGACCACTAATGAGGCTTTAAAAGCCACAACTGTCCACTCCGCCCCTTAGCAGCCTTCCAGCTGTCCTTCCTGTCAGAAAGCACACTGATTCCCTTTGACACGGCGGCGAGGGGGGGGATCTTGTATCAGCATAGCAGCCATCGGATTAGTCAAACAACTTCATTAAAGACTTCACAGGTCTTTATTCCCAATCCCAAATTCTGAAGAAAAAGGCTAACTTCTTGCTTGCCTTCACTTTGATTTATTGATTGAAATGGCAATGTGACATGTGGCAAACAACATATAAATAACTTAGGGCCATCTTAAATGCATTCCCATGAAATTTTTAGTGGCGGCTGTAATGTAAGCCACTACCTGTCATGAATTCCAAATAACCTTGCCCCTATAATGTTAGTCCGAGCCCAGTCCGCCTCATTCCTTATTACTGGCCTGACAAGGAAATGTTTACCCATCCGACAAGAGACATGCCATTTCTTGGTCGCCAAAAAGCAATTTCACCTGCCTAGAGTAGCACACCATGTCCCCCGTATCCTTGCTGCCTAGAATTTTCTTGTCGTTTGCTGTGCTGTGATCATATCATTGAAGTGACAGTAGTGGGCATTAGCTAAAGTCCCTGAGCTGGTGCTCACTTTCAGCCCCTTTCTCTCCTTGTCATTCACATTGATTCGATTACACCCAGGTGGCTGCCGCGTTCTTTTACCACAACAACAATAATCATCACAGCGAGAAAAGATGATGCAGCCCTTAAAAAAAAAGCATTCAAATGGACACCTTTTTAATAGGGCCTTCACGGCCGTAACGAACTTGTTTAATTCACTTAAAAATAAAACAAACAAGGAGCCATACGAAAAATAAGACCATAGAACAAGAATAAAAACAAAAATCACTCAGTAACGTAACTTTTAAGCCTTAAAGTATGCCCCTACACTCGCAACATGTGAATCCAATTTTGGAAATGACACTGTGTTCTTGAACGCAACCCCTAATGGCTCATAACAACAAAGTCAAAGAATGATTTACATGTTCGGCAAGTCCGGTGTTTTAGATGTTCTATCTTTTAGTGTGACTTCCAAAATGCAGAGAACTGGCAAAGTTGTATTGGTAAACATGTTTTATTTTTTCTATTTACTGTATTTTTATTGGGTTTTTTTGTAAAGGTAAAAAAAACATATTTTGTACAATTTAGAGAGAACATAACCCTATACAGCAGTGGTTTCCAAACTACGGCCCGCGGGCCGGATACGGCCTATCTCCACATTTGACCCAGCCCCCTGAACAATACCAAAGACGAATTATGATTTTTTTGGCCACGAACGAGACTGGCCCCGTTTACGCGTAGCCATAGTTCTTGCAAACGGGAGATATTTTTCTGCGTTTTGCTCTGTCATCCACACGTGCCTGGGTTTTTTCTCATTAAAACGAAGGTTTCTAATTTTTTTTCACATTTCTCCGGATCCACGTCATCACCTACTAGAACCCAGAGAGGGTTACTTGGTTATTTATTTCAGAAATTGTGTTATTTATTTCATTAATAGGGATATTATTTCTTTTCTGACTTTTTTTCCTGTGAAGATCCCGGAAAGGGTTATTTATATTTGATTATGTGTAGCTTTCTGGAAAACAATACAATAAATGTGTATGATTAGGCCGCCCTGCGATAGTCACACTTTTTCTGTTAGGAGCTGACCCCGGACCCCCATCAGAGAAGGGAAAAGTTATGTGGCCCTCACATGAAAATGTTTAGGGACCCCTGCTATACAGCGATGCATTGGTTAACGTAATTAATCCATTCCAGAAGGTCAAATTGGACTTTAACCAAAGCAAATAGAAAATAATGATAATCCAGTTCATCTCTTCCACAAATGTTAACACAAAACACAATTTATAGACAATAATTACAGTTTTAAAATATTGAAAACTGACAAATGAATAGACAATTGTACATTTTTAATTTTTTTTGATCGAACCTTTATTTTAACAGGTAGGACCCATTGAGATCGGGATCTCAATTACGAGGGTGACGTGTCCAAGAGCTCAGCAGCAGACGTCATAATAAATACAAGTTTAAGACAATACATAATAAACAAAAACACAAGCATTGTTCATAGATTTATCACTGCCTAGTGTGTGAAACAGAACAAAAAGCTTTGATTATATTATATTATATAGCTTTGACACTATATGTATATCCCTAATATGTCGACATGCCACCCAAATACAACAGAAGAAGAAAAAGCTTGACGACCGGTGAGCCCAAAGCACACGTTAACGTGGTTAACTTATGTGATGGAGTGGCGCCGATCAGGTTGGTCAACGTATGATAAGCACACTAATTTGGTTTCTTAGCAGCATAATATTTCTACTCGCAGAGTAAAATAACATTTTGGTTGTTCTAAGCTAAAGTATTTCACTACAGTGTCATTTATATTGTACCTAGTCAAGCATATTCTTAATGTAATTCAGTTATTTTATTCACTAATGCTTATATTTGTTTGTTTATCTTTAGGATGGTGATGAATCCTTTGGCCAAACGGGTGTTGGGATCCTGTTGGAGAATCCTGAAGGTGTCTCTCCCTGAACATCACATGTTTACGTGGCATGTTTCAAATGTAACATGAAGAAATGTAAAACAAATCCAAATATTCATTTCAGGCAGAAGACTGAGCACTTTACTCAGATTTAATGCAATACACAAAGTAATGGTTAAGTTAAATATTCATAAACATCACTTTCAAGAACTTGAGTTTGTTAAGTAATGGATTATCTTACATAAGACTTTATGTAAGTGGCTTAATTTGTTTGGTTTTTAATTTTGTTATTTTATTTTGTGAGCAGAAATCAGAGTGGTGAGCATTTAGGTGCGTTCAAGACAATTGCTTCTTGTAAAGGTGCTCATTCGTAGCAGTTATTATTGAAATGATCACTGCAAAGAACAGAACCCAACTCTTTCTCGCTTTCCGCACTTGCTTTTTCCGTTGTCTTAAACTTTGCTCTTTTGGAAAAGAAAACAAACTTTCAGTATCTGTGAACATCCAGCAGCAACACAACATTTTGGCATGACTACCATTTCAGTGAATAATACACTAAACCAATACACTAATTACAAAGAATACAGTATAAAACATATTTAAGCAAGGAATCATGTCAGGGACCTTTCCACATAACCAACACTGTACTGTTTCCCAAAGGAACCAGAATGGTCACCACCCTTCCAAAAACATGCACTCCTTCAACGACATCTCTGAGCCAGTGGGATGAGATGATCATCTCCCGGGGGGTCAGGGTGATTTAATACACAGTTAAGTCCATTGGTTGACTCAGAAAGGGAAGCCAATTGTGTTGTTTCAAGATCAAAGATGGAAGTGAAGCATAATCCTGTAATTAAGTCTTCTTGTTGTCTGGCCCGGACAAGCCTGTGCTTGCACCTTTCACAGGAATAGATTACTGGACCCTACAGCAGCCCGGCTGTATAATAACCTCTCTTGCTAGCGTTGCAGCATTTTCATTAGACACACAACAAGATATATACACACACACATTTGTAGTATTTACAGTAGTGCTCAAAATAATAGCAGTCCAATGTGACTAACCAGATTAAGTACTGTTATTAGTATATTTTTATTGCTACACGACGAACAATTTACCAGTAGGTGCAGTAGATTATCAGAAAACAAACAAGACCCAGCATTCATGATATGCACGCTGTTAAGGCTGTCCAATTGTTGCAATTAGTTGAAAGCGATGTATTCAAAAAATAGTGTAGCATTCAATCAGTGATCAGACAAGTGTGACTGAGGTGGCTATTTAAGGATGAAACCAGCGCTGGGTGAACATGCATTTCTCTTTGAAAGCCTGAGTAAAATGATTAGTTCAAGACATTGTTCAGAAAAACACCATAATTTGATTAAAAAGTTGATTGGAGAGGGAAAAACCTATGAAGAGGTGCAAAATGTGCATAATGTTTGGCTGTTCAGCTAAATGATCTCCAGTCCCTTAAAATGGAGAGCAAAACCAGAGTCATGTAGCAGAAAACAGAAGACAACTATTAAAATGGATTGAAGAATAACCAGACTGGGAAAAGCTCAGCCAAGGATAATCAAAGACAGTTTGGAGTTACCTTTAAGTACTGTGACAGTTAGAAAACATTTGTGTGAAGCTAATCTATTCGCACGAACCTCCGGCAAAGTCCCTTTGTGAAAAAACAGCATGTGCAGAAGAGGTTAAAATTTGCCAAAGAACACATCAACTGGCCTAAAGCGAAATGGATGAACATTTTGTGGACTGAAAATTTTATTTTTGGACAGACAGTTAGTGAGACGACCCCCAACTCAAATAGTTTTGAGTTTGTAAAGTCAACGGCAGACTCTGCTATTTTTTTCAGCACACTCATTTCACTTATTGCCCAATTGCACAGCCTTAAGAGCGTGCATATCATGAATGCTGGGTCTTGTTTAATTTCTGACAACCTACTGCACCTACTGGTAACTTGTTTGCCATGTAGCAATACAAATATGCTAATAATACTTAATCTGGTTAGTCACATTGGACTGCTATTACGTTGAACACTACTGTATGTTCTTTGTGCATGTATACCAGGGGTGCATGCACTTTTCATCATGCAAATTACAAGTCAACAGGAGCTACCTATAAAACATATAACATATAAATATATATAATCTAACCTTTAAACTTTGAAACTACTATAATAAATACTAGTGATTAGTATTTCACATTCACAAATAATTCATAGTTCAAGTCAGTGTGGCAATAAAAATAATGACACATAATTCCTCAATAGTTGTGTGCAGAACCTTAGTAGTATGTCAGTGAAAATATGTACGTAGCGTTCTTTATACACACACTGCATCCCCTCTTTCTACTCCAAAAGCGCGCAGTACGAACTATACACAGGGTTTGGTTTTTCTCATCATACCAACACCTTTTTTGTGGAGTCTAAACTGTTAAAGTTTTTTGATTTGGTAGATTTTTATACTGCACAGCTTTAATATGAAGCTAATAAAAATATTCTTCCTACTAATATTCAAAAGCTCTTCACTCATAGAAAGGGGGTTAAAATCTGAGGGGACGTGGTAACTTTAAAATCCAAGCAGTGAAAACCACCAGAAGAAGTTTGTGTGTGTGTGTATGTGGCGTTAAACTCTAGAACAGAATGGGGCTACAGCTCAAGTAATGTCCAAATATTCATCTATTCAAATCAAAATACAGAGAAATGGTTTTGTCACAGTACATGGAGAAGGAAAAACATATCTGAGTGTTCCTTGGTGTATTATTTCTATTAGATGTTATTACAAAAGGTTCATCATTATGATTCTATATAACGAGTTGATGTACTGCACATTAATCTCATCATTGTGTGTACAGGTTCCCTATTAATCTTCCCGAAGTACGTACTAACTGTATGACCACTGGTTTATGATGAGTCATACAAATGATGTAATTTGATTA
The DNA here is from genome assembly GCA_024372805.1 of Oostethus manadensis. Taxonomy (NCBI): domain Eukaryota; kingdom Metazoa; phylum Chordata; class Actinopteri; order Syngnathiformes; family Syngnathidae; genus Oostethus; species Oostethus manadensis. The sequence goes on from QODF01000184.1 coordinate 159,084, forward strand.
TTGTATCACAGTGCATTGTATTAACTAAGAATGGAATAAGAATATCATACCTCATATCACACATGTATAGTACATATATTGTTTATGTACTGTAGGTACTTCCTATTGTAATCATCATTTACTTGCTTGATTATGACAATTACCATTATATTATAATTATTATATTCATACATAACCTAAATCCTGATTTCAGGTTTATAGACTAAATTGATCTTAAACGGTGGTAAAGGTGATGAGGGCAATAATTTATTACATGAAAGATATGCATATTGTCAACTATGTTTTGCTTTTTCCTGGATTGTTTCTCATTCAATAAAATCTACAGATCAGGGCAGGCAAGTGGAGGTTCGGCTGCAGGAGATCTCCCAGCTTCTCGCAGTAGACCACCAAAACCTTGTCTCTTTTAATGCACAGCATAGGACACACACATTAACATCCTTAGATTAGGACAGACAAGTGGGGACTCGGTTGCAGATCATCCATCTCCTGGCAACAGACCTCCGAAATCTTGTCTTTTTAATGCACTTTTTATAGGACACTTGGCCCCCTCTCTGGCAACAAGTTCACAAGGTTCTTGGCCTCTCTTAATGCGAGACACATGCTAACTAAACTAATTATTATTGCCATCAATACTGATTACCACTATATCTTTTAATGACATTTCTCTTGCATGCATAAATATAATTATTAAATTATATATACTTTGTATACATTCCATATTGTAAATCCAAGAATTAGTAATAATACATGATTGATATGTTGATATATGATGATGGTATAGTAATGGGTAATCTCACAAGCTGTACAAGGTATAACACATTAATAGTAATGTATATTGCACATGTGTGTTTGTAGGGGTAATATTGTGTTCATGTATTGCTGCATATTGTGTTAATATAACAGGCTTTAGTGTTACGAATAGGGAGTGGGAGTAAATAATGGCCACCCCAGCTATAGATAGATGCTCTACCAGTTGGGGTAGGGAAATGTTCATTAAACTGTTTTTTTTTTAAATTGGACTTTACTAAATGACTCGTCAGTAAGGATTGTAAAAAGAAAAAAAAAACAGTCTGCATCCCGCTTGGAATTAAATAGTCAAGTTTATGAGGAATTAGGAATTTGTGTCAACATCCAGCTGCTACCTTTTCCCATGGAATAATCCCATGTAATCCTCCTTCAAGTGCGGTTAACTCCTCATGGACTGTAATGACTACTAACTAAAAATACATAAAGCATACAAAAAAAGGGCTCTGCAGTAAAATCATACTCCCCTCATGTGTTACCCTGGTAATAAGCTTGTTAGGCTGGAAAGAAAGGTGTTCACTGTGCAATGCTGCAATGGTAGCTGCATCTGCTCCCTCTGCACTGACAGTGTGATTTTAACTCATCTCACACTCATTTTAGCTCTTTTTCCCCTCCGTATATCAATCAGTACATCTTGTATTATGCTTCAGTAGCCATCATGTTCAAGAAATGGGGTGATATAGTATGGTCCACAGCAATATTACACACTAGCTTGAACACTCACAGACATGTGCTTTAGAAATAATAATGCCAGGTATTCATTTAACAATATGTTTATTATTGTTTTTGTATAGTTTTGGGATTCCGATATCAAATAATAATGATGTATGTCCTATGGTGGAATGAACACACATCTGTTGTGAAGATAATGGCTATAGCATCAGGAATTAGCTTGTGCACGTGGCTGTAAACAACATTGTACAACTTGAGTTTGTGGCAGGCAATTTTGATGTTGTTCAAGACATTGTGCAGAAGAACAGTGTGCTTTGATTAAAAAGTTTATTGGAGAGAGGAAAACTTACGAAGAGACAAACAAACAACAAACAATTTTGGGCTGTTGAGGTAAAATGATCTCCAATGCCTTAAAATTGAGCGCAAAGCCAGAGACACGTGACGGGAAACAAAAGAGAAGTATCACAATGGATTGAAGAATAACCAGACTGGGATAGACTCAGCCAATGATCAGCTCCAGGATGATCAAAGACAGCCAGGAGTTACCTGTAAGTACTGTGACAGTTAGAATACGTATGTGTGAAACTAATCTATTTATGAGAATCTCCTGCAAAGTCCGAAAAGTCTGAGAAATGTAGGGACATTTTGTGGACTAATGAGAGTAAAATTGTTCTTTTTGGGTCCAAGACAGTTTGTGAGACGACCCTCAAACTCTGAATTCAAGCCACAGTACACAGTGAAGACAGTAATGCATCATGATGTGGGCATGTTTCTCCTACTATGGTGTTGGGCCTATTTATCCCATAGCAGGGATCATGGATCAGTTTGCATATGTCAAAATACTTGAAGAGGTCATGTTGCCTTATGCTGAAGAGGACATGCCCTTGAAATGGCTGTTTCAACAAGACAATAACCCCAAACACACTAGTAAACCAGCAAAATCTTGGTTCCAAACCAACAAAATGAATGTTACGGAGTGGCCAGCCCAATCCCCGGACCTAAATGCAATGGAGAACTTGCAGGATGACATTAAAAATACTGTTTCTGAAGAAAAACCAAGAAATGTTAATGAATTGTGGAATGTTGTTGAAGAATCTTGGAGTGGAATAACATCTGAAAGGTGCCACAGGTTGGTTGAGTTCATGCCACACAGATGTGAAGCACTTATAAAAAACTAAATATTAGTTTAGTGATTGACAGGATTGCCAAATCCTAGAAACAAAAATGTTTGTACAAAATAGTTTAAATTTTGTAATGTCAACGGCAGACATTGCTATTTTTTGAACAGACCCCCTTTCAACGAATTGCCCGACTGACGTGCATTGTTAACTGTCTCATGCTAGATGTTTCTATACGCTTAGAATGCACGGAAAAGAGAAAGGCAGGTGTTGTCACATAAGGATTGCAGATGATGGGCAGAATTTAAAAAAAAAACATTTTTTCTTGCATTTTTCAAACGTTACAAAAGACAACATAAACATTTTGGACGAAAAACTAATTGTACATAAACTGGGGCGTGGGAAAAGCGAGGTGTAACACATACGTTGCCAAATGAAGAACACTCTATTAATCATGAACAATTATTTCTGCTACAGGTGTGTACCTAATCAAGTGTCCTCTGGTGAGTACACATTCACCAAGAGACATAAAGGATATCTTTATTTACAGTATATTTGGTATATTCATGTGCAGCTTTCAGGTGTCTTTCTTTGTATCAGTGCACAGGCCCCATAACTTGAAAAGCTATATGAAATATTAAGCAGCCCCGGGACTCATAAACACATTTCTCTTCGGTGGTGATTCCACGCAAACATTGGAAGGCATTGCATGCACTGCCTGTCATGGACTGTCATTTTTGCTTTGTGAATAATAAATCCTGATGTCGTCCACAGACATACTTTGGCACTCATGGCGCATAAATAGGTAAATAACGCGGGCAAATCGGCGAAGAGCACCGGAAAAGACGCTCTTTTTGATATCGGGCTCAGATGAGACTTCCTAATGAAGATGTACCTAATGAAATGACAAGGCAGCCTCAGCCAATCACAGTGCTTGTTTCATTAGATGCAGCGATGGAGAGGAGAGCTCGTGCTTGCAAGGTGGTGTCAATTGCTTCATTTGCAGCTTGGAAGCCATCATCCTCCTTTTTGGGCTGCGTTGCATTGTGGGATATAGTTGAGCTATGCAAGTGGAGATCTCGCCTCAGAGTGACCCCTCCAGGAAATGTATGAGTGTGAGCAGTGATGGAGCAGAGCTTTCCTTGCAGCTGCAGGAGCATCCCATCATAGCTGACAACCTGGAGAGAAGTTCGCCCCTGAAAAAAAGCCCCAGGGAGATGACGAATCAGTCGGAGGCAGACACTTTCCCCGACTCCAAGGACGCGCACAGGGGCAAACTCGGAGACTCTGACACCCGTCACACCCTCCATGGAGCAGCGGGGGACAGGTGCAGCTTCTCCTCGTCCGCGCAGCCGCCGCACTCCGTCTCAGCCTCCGCAGCGCCCGGTGCCATGTTCCCTTACCCGAGCCAGCACGGTGCCGCCGCGCACCCCGCCTTCTCCATCGGGAGTCCCGGCCGCTACGTGGCCCACCACCCGGTCCTCAGCAACGGAGCCTACAACAGCCTGCTGAGCAACACGTCGCCCCAAGCGTACCCGCCGGCCGCCGGCTACCCGTACGCCCAGCAGTACGGACACACCTACCAAGGCGGTGCTTTCTACCAGTTCTCCCCGGCCCAGGCTGCCGGCCTGGTCCCGGGTAAGGCGCAGGTTTATCTGTGCAACAGGGCCCTGTGGCTCAAGTTCCACCGACACCAGACGGAGATGATCATCACCAAGCAAGGAAGGTACGGGATTAAAACATGGATGACTACAGATAGTTTACACAGTGATAATAAGAATAAGAAGAATTCGATTTGATAAAGCTTAAATATGCAATTTATACACGTGCGTTTGACATTTAAAAATGACAAAAAGCAGATGTGGATTTGATCATTTTCTTGTCCTCAGGCGAATGTTCCCGTTTTTAAGCTTCAACATTTCGGGTCTGGACCCGACCGCTCATTATAACATCTTCGTGGACGTGATTCTGGCCGATCCAAACCACTGGCGGTTCCAAGGGGGCAAGTGGGTGCCCTGTGGAAAGGCCGACACCAACGTCATAGGTAAAATGGTTCTTATCATCATACTCATTTCCCATCCATTCGGTACATTGTGGGAGATGTTCTAAATATAACACTCAAAGAAAACATTTGAAAGCATGCATATGAACATAATTACCAGAATGTCTCTATTTTTAAATAAATCTTCCGTCCAGGAAACCGAGTGTACATGCACCCGGACTCGCCCAACACGGGAGCGCACTGGATGCGGCAGGAGATCTCTTTTGGCAAACTGAAGCTGACCAACAATAAAGGTGCATCCAACAACACGGGACAGGTAACTCAGATTACAAATGGCAAATACGCGATATGATCTGTGACGCAACCTGCAAAGTTATCTCCATGTATTTCCATCCCATGTCCAGATGGTGGTTCTGCAGTCCCTCCACAAGTACCAGCCCAGGCTCCACGTGGTGGAAGTCAACGAGGATGGGACGGAGGACAGCAGCCAGCCGGGCAGAGTCCAGACTTTCACCTTCACGGAGACCCAGTTTATCGCCGTCACAGCCTACCAGAACACCGATGTGAGTATCGGACCGGGTGCTGCACGGCACCACTCCCGGGAGAAACATCTAGAACAATCAACCGGTCACCTTCTCCGTCTGCAGATTACTCAACTGAAAATTGACCACAATCCCTTTGCCAAAGGATTTCGGGACAACTACGACACGTGAGTATTGCATCTCAAAATAGTAAATGTCCGAAAAAATACCATAAAATGTGCTTTCAATTTATATACATATATACAGATATATATTTAATGAAGTTTGCGATAATTACACCGAATCATGATGATTTTTTTTAATCCTGCTTTTTCTACGTTCTGCACTTTATTCCTACACACTTTCATTCATATTTTTGTCAAAAGAAAATGGGACATTTCACAACCAGCATAGTTTTCAATATAAAGATGCAAACCGAATTACTTCTTGCGCAATCAAAGCTTTGCTCCGAATAATGATGCTAAATGTCAGCATGTGTACAACTGCAGGGCATTATATAAATGTATCTCTTATCTATCGTACGTACATAACATGCACTCAGTTATATACTGACGGCTGTTTTGCAACGCAACGGGCACCACTTTAAGCAATAATAACAAACACTTTACACCCGTATACCTGAAATATTATATAATATTATATTATATTGTGCAAATCTACCTGATGAAGTTGCCTAATAATACACTGCTAGGAATAAAAGGTCAGCATTATTATATTTTATTATATTATATTATACAAATGTACCTAATAAAGTGGCTTATAATAATACACTATTAGGAATAAATGTCAGCATTATTATATATTATTATATTGTATTATACAAATGTACCTAATGAAGTGGCTTATAATAATACACTATTAGGAATAAATGTCAGCATTATTATATTATATTATATTATACAAATGTACCTAATGAAGTGGCTTATAATAATACAGTATTAGGAATAAATGTCAGCATTATTATATTATATTATATTATACAAATGTACCTAATGAAGTGGCTTATAATAATACACTATTAGGAATAAATGTCAGCATTATTATATATTATTATATTATATTATACAAATGTACCTAATGAAGTGGCTTATAATAATACACTATTAGGAAAAAATGTCAGCATTATATTATGTTATAATATATATTTCATTATTTATGTGTGTTATTGTTATTATGTAATATATGTTATTAAAGTATATATACATCATCATCATATAAATATTATTATTTTATATTTTTTAGGAACATTTTTAGCAATAAAACGTCTTTTGTAACTGTGCAGATGTACCTAATGAAGTGTTAATAGGATGCAGAGCTGAAAGTATTATGATTTTAATAATGCATAATTCTTTAGATCTTTACCCAAACGTGATGAAGGAAAAAAGCAAATATTTAAGTATCAGCGCGTTGTTGTGCACGTGTCAGAAAAATACACATCAGGGGCGTGCAGGAAGAAAAATGTCTTTGTCTCTGTTGAAGTGTGATTCTAACAAGACTGCTTCATATTTCATACAAGAACGTTGCTTTTAATTGAATGGTTATAATTTATTAATTTATTAATATGTACTTAATAAAGTGATCAGTGTGTGCATGATAATCAGACCAAACACCCGAAAGTGACCATAGGTGGTAATTTTTTGACAGACCAACGTCTGTTTCGGTGTCTAACTGGCGGCCCGTGGGCCAACTTTGGTACTCGAACCGTAGCAGAGTGTACCTAGCAAAAATCAAGACACACTGCTAAACACTGATTGCAAATATATACTGAGATTTTTCTCATAGTGCTTAAATCAGCAGCAATGCAAATATTTTGAGTCTTAAATACCCCATCCATCTTCTGCATTGCTGGTGACGCTCCTGTCGCATAGACGATCTTTGACTATTGGCTTTTTTTGTTCAATGTAGGTTAGTAGGGAGGGCAATCACTTGTTAAGTAATATCAATATACTGTATATCGTGCACAGTAAAGATGCTAATGTAATGTACCTAAATATTTATTTAACAAAGTTGGTGAAAGTAATGCATATGTCTATTTTGTAAAGATGCTAAAAGTAATAAAACATATATTCTGTGGTGATGGTAAAAGTATACATGTACTAATATACAGCACATTTTTACAATATGGCCAATGAAAATGCGCTGCCCCGGCGGCACTTCGGGCACCCCTCCTTTGCGTTGTAACAGTGTGGGGTCCCCTAATGAAGTGACGCTGGGTGGAGTGCTGATTCTGATCAATTCTGGAAGGGGGTGTACCTAATGAAGTGGCCTTTGCACTGACGCGCGCGCGTGTGCTTGCAGTGTGTACACAGGCTGCGACATCGACCGCCTCACTCCATCCCCGGGTGACTCCCCCCGCTCCCAGATCTTGGCGGGGCCCAGATACGCCATGCACGGCCCCTTCCTGCAGGAGCAATTTGTCAGCACTTATGCCAAATCTCGCTTCCATGCTGGCGTTGGCACGGCCGCTGGCACGGAGCGCAGCGTCCCCCTCGGCAACAGCTTGCTGTCCCCGCAGCAGAGTGAGGAGCCCCCGATGGGCACCCCCCCGCAGCGATGGTTCGTCTCCCCTGCCAACAACCGACTGGACTTCGCCGCCTCGGCCTACGAGGCCGCCGATTTCGCCGGTAACGCGGCCACCTTGTTGTCCTACGCCGCGGCCGGAGTGAAGGCCCTTCCCTTGCCCGCGGCGGGCTGCTCCAACCGGGCCCTCGGCTACTACTCGGACCCTTCCGGGTGGGGGGGGCGCACCCCGCCGCAGTACAAAGCCAGCTCGGTGTTCCCCTGCTGGGCCGCCAACTCCATCGGCACCAGGAGCAACTGCCTGGCGGAGGAGGGAGACTCCATGCCGACCCAGAGGTCGCCCGTGGGCTCCGAGGAGGCCAAGGCCAAGGACGTCTCTTCCGAGCCGGGCTGGATCGAGACGCCGCCGTCTATCAAGTCCATTGACTCCAGCGACTCGGGCATCTTTGAGGCCGTCAAACGGAGAAGGCTGTCCCCGCCCTCCTCCACCCCGGCCTCGGACGCTCTGTCCCCGCTCAAGGCCGACCTCTTGTCGGGCCCCAGGGAGGCGGACAAGACCTGCAGCAAGGACATCGGCTACTACAGCTTCTATGGCAGCTAAATGTGCACCTGTCTACCCACCTTTGTAAATCCTCTGTCTTTTCCTGCTGTAAATAGAAATGTCCTTTCTATTGATGTGCTGTTGCGTCCGTGATAGTGACAAACAGTATATATATTTACAAGATATAAATATTCATATGTACATGACATGTTTTTTGTGTAGCACAGCAGGACGTATTTTGTATTTTTATCCACCTACCAAATGTTTATGAGGTCAAGGCCACGTGGAAGATAGGCGGTACAAAATCTAATCAAATGTATGTACGTACCGTGTACTTATATATGGAATCTTTTTTAATGGATGTGTGTTGTTGTTGTCACGTCGTAGGAAGAGAATAAATCACGTTATCATCAGGTTATTTGGAACATGTTTGCACATGATGGTCTCCTGAACGCATCATCATGAGGTGGATCTGACACTTTGGTACGAATGTAGACACATTGTAAACGAATGCATGTGAAATGGTGTTCTTATCAGCTTACTTGTCTTTGTGTTTGCAGGCAATAAATAACGTGAGCTTCCCGGAAGCCGCCAGCAGGTGGCGGGAGCTACAAAGGCTCCTCAAATGAGCTTTCCGTGCGCATCAGGGCGCATCAGAAAGGTCGGTCTGGGGTCATGTGAAGTACACTGGACATCGTCCTCTTCCTCCTAACGATGGCCGATCACGGCGTCCCTTTGCTCAGCGTACCCAAAAGTTCAAAAAAATGGTAGTGTTAAGTTTAGTATGTAATGTAGTGTATTCACTTTTGGAGCTGCAAAGACAACCCCGGTTGCAGCTTTGCAAGTGGAAATGAATGAAATTCCATTACAAATGAGGAGAGACCAATTGGCAACAAGGGTTATTGGGCAAACTTAAAAGGATACAAGAAAAAACATCCAACAGAAAAAGTGCTGTTAGATTGTCAAGAAAGAGAAAGGAAACTGGTCAAGAATTTTGGATGGACAATAAGGGAGATAATAAAGGAAGTTCGTATTGAGGAAATTGCAATTAGCCCAAGAATTCCAATGTCAAGCATGCCATATTGGTTTTTTGAAAGCCCTATTGTTGATGTTCAGTTTATGGAAGATAAAAAGTTAAATAGTAATTATATGGAAAGAATTATAGAGGAAAAATATTCTGGGTACACAGTAATATACACAGATGCATCAAAAACAGCAAATCATAAAGTTGGCGCAGCAGTAGTTATTCCACAAATTAAGGTTGCCCTAAATAAAAGAATGAATGATAATCTATCTATCTTTACAGGGGAACTAATTGCAATTCATCTAGCAATGAATTGGATTGAAGAAAATAAGACAAAGAAAGCTGTTGTATGTTCCGACTCAAGTAGCGCGTTAATAAGTCTAAAAAATGTATGGTCAGAATCAAGACAGGATATAATCTTGGAAATAGTTCAGTCAATATTTAGATTAAATAAAATAGGAATTATTATCGCATTTATTTGGGTGCCGGCTCATATAGGCATTTTAGGAAATGAATTGGCGGATAAATATGCAAAAAGTGCAAGTAAATGTAGAAATAAGTTATAGCAAAGAAGAAGTTAGAAGTATAGTTAAGAGTGAAATCAGGAAAAAGTGGCAGGAGAAATGGAATAGTGAAGCAAAAGGTAGACAGTATTATAAGATTCAGAGGTATGTAGGAGTAAGAAGGGAAGCTAGTAGAAATAGGAAAGAAGAAGCTATTATCACAAGAATGAGGTTTGGACATACGTATGTGTGACTATTGTAATAAAGTAGAAAACATAGAGCATGTATTAATGTATTGTAGTAAGTATAAATATGAAAGGGAAAAAATGAAGAGGAAATTAGAAAGAGAGAATATATAAAACGCAACCCTTCCTGGCTCATAATAACGCCATTCTGTTAAAGAGACTATGCATTTTCAGAAACAGAAACAGAGTCTTTAATAACTTTATTCCGACCTGAACGCATCAACATCATTGCAATTCCACTTCTCTAGTCCTCTTCGGAAGCACACTTCCTTGTTATTACTTGAGGCATTCATGGACACTCCAAAAATTACATACATTTACGTAAAATAACATAAAATATTTGTGGCCTAAATAAACAGAAAGACACAGAAAAACAGTAAGTGGATATTCTTATTGCCCACTAATCTTCCTTTCCGCGTGTTCATTCAATCTTCTTCCATTATTGTTGATTAACGGTGAGTAGCTATACATTTTATACTGTAAACATGTTTAGTAAGTGGGTGCGGCAAAATGATTTAGTTCATTTTTATTTTTTGTGTGAGGAATTTTTCATCATTCATTTTCATTTATTATCGTCCCAGGCCTGGCGCCCACGAGAAAAAGAAATCTTGTCACGTTTTAATCGGGCAAGATCTTGTGGCACCCCTGTTGTCAACAGGTATCCAATATTATTACAGTGTTTAACTTATCAACAAGCCATGACCATGTGACCATCACGGGCTCTCTCTCGCTTCCTGCTGGCACCTTCTGTGGATTAGAGAGCTTGCAGCGACATGCTCAGCAAGCAGCAGGACGCCACACGACAGGATGGACACGCAGGACCAGGACGCACACATGGAGCCGCTACTGCACACGGTAAACATGGATGGTGATTTGCTTACGTTGAAGGTGGTAGAGATGCATTTTGATGTGCTTACATAGAAAATTTGTTAATATTTAAGTCAAATGAAAACATTATTAGTTTGCTGCTATTCCATCCCTTTTATCAATTATTTTTTGTGTTTAGGTCACTTTTCATGATTATTTCTAAGAATGTCTGGTATTGTCTTCCGTTGCTGATATTGTCCAACTCTCAATTTCCCAATTCCAATATCAACTGTTATTAATACCTATATGTGCAACACCACATATCTCCTGTTTTGGAATGAAAACATATCTGTTGTGAAGCCAATAGATACAGCATCAGCAGTTGGCTTCTCCACATGGCTGTAAACAACATTGTAAAACATGTACACATACACGAGTAATATATTTTATCCTATGGATATGGACTCTTCCACGTCGAGACTAGTTTATTCAAGCACATTTTTATGTGCCGTGAGAGCGACGTCCCGCCGAGGCTAAGATCCGCTAGCAAGGAAGTGGAGATTCAAGCCTTCGGTATCTCCTTCAGTGGGAATCATAAATTCGCTACCAGCAAGATTGACAATCTGGCTGAACTGACGTCAAGACCTTCAGGAAGTGAAGATTATTGTGCTTCGCTAAAACACGGTTAACAGCTAGCATCCCAGATGCTAACGTGAAGCTAGCGGACTTTTGCGTAGTCAGAGCAGACAGGGACACAAGCGTGTGGAAATGGCAAAGATGCAAACAATTGCAAACACTGGTGTCATCCTGGGCATGTGAACATTAAAATGTCCATCTCTTCAAATTTTTTTAAAAGTGATTTTCATTAGAGGAAAAAAAAGATACTGATATCTACTGATATTACTTTTTTATGCCAGTATCGGGTCAGTAATATCAGAGACACAATATTATCAGACATCCCTAACTATTATTTTGATTATTTACTATATTAGCACCAGGGTCCTAGCCAGGTGGTGCTGTTGAGTGCTGATTCCTTCCTGAGGAGAATATCATAAAGATGAACATATGCCAAGTGGTTTTGGCCTAATTCCCTGTGTGTGCCAAGGAAATCTGCCTAGCAACAAGCAAATATAAGTAAGGGCCTTTTATTAAAGAATAAACTAGAGCACTGTAGTTTATGTCTTTTATCTTCATGACCTCTGACCCTCTTTTAGTGTTAGCTGATCATTTTTTCGTGGGGATTTGATGCCATCAGCCATTTTACATCCAAGCAGATTTTACTTGTTCAGTTGAAGGTTTTAAGGGACAGGCTTTTTGGCTGGTGTGCTGCTTGCGTGGCTTTGGCTCCAAAGCACGAGGTCACGGCCTGACCTCAGAAGGCAAACCAGCGTCTAAAAATAACAATTTACACTTTTAATCTGCCGTGGAAAACCATAACAGTCCCAACCACCGGACCGTAGGTAGCGTTCAGGTGCCATGATGAAAAACATATAAATAATTAAATGTCATAACTAAATAATAAAATAATAAATATATAAATAATTTCTAAATAACCACATCAAATTTTATGTGAATGGATATTAATTTTCGGAATATGCGCCATTATTTTATTAAAAAAACAATATATAGCAAGAAGTCCCACAGTTTTTGTATTTTTAATGCGAACCGTGACTTGATCCACTTGGTCGGATGGTCCTTGAATGCACTATGTGACTTTGTCCCACGCTGCACAGACTCCTACAATGTACTTTTTTACCCTTTCTTGACCTAATATTTGCTCTCAAATACTGATACTATGCAGGAATACATAACAGTAAAATTTGATTACCTAATTGTGTACAAAATTGTGTATGTGTATATTTGTGGTACACAACCTCTTTGAAAAACAAAGTCAATGCTGGTACTGGTGAGTGGTGCCTCTGTATTTATTTAGTGCTTATAATATGATGTGTTTCTTTTGCACTATACATAATCAATAAGATCAAATAGGTGGCTATAATCTACGTATGTTTTGCTGATGTGTAGATATTTTTTCCAGGTGACTAGCTAGGGTGCTGCTAATGCTGTTTACATCCATTCATGTCTTCAACCATGGTCACATTGACACAAGCCCCGAAATAGCTGTCCTCGGCTATGCAGCTCCCAACCCAAATTATAGCTTGCAGTTCAATGCCAAAAATCAGCCGAGAGACAGCACACATCTAAAAAACACTTGTTAGTTGGGACACTCGTATGCCAAGGTACCACTGTATAAATTCCATTCCATTTTCCTCCGCTTATCCGGGTCCGGGTCGCAGGGGCAGCAGTTTTAGTACGGAAGTCCGGACTTCTCAGTCTCCGGCGACCTCTTCCAGCTCCACCAGGGGGACACCAAGGTGTTCCCAGGCCAGCCATTTCTGCCGCTTGTATCAGTGATCTTGTTCTTTCGGTCATGACCCATAACTCATGATCAAAGGTGAGGGTGGGAACATGTATCGATTGGTAAACAGAGAGCTTTAACTTACGGCTAAGCTCTCTCTTCACCACGACGGTCCAGTGCAGCTACCGCATCAATGCAGACGCTGCACTGATCCGTCTGTCAAACTCACGCTCCAACCGTCCTTCACTTGTGAACAAGACCCCGAGATACTCCTCCATCTGGGGCAAGACCTCTCTCCCAAGCCGGAGGGTACAATCCACCGTTTCCGACTGAGAACCATAGCCTCGGATTTGAAGGTGCTGAGTCTCATCCCAGAAACTTCACACTCAGCTGCAAAACTGCTCCAGTTAACGCTGAAGGTCACGGCCCGACCACGTCATCTGGAAATAGCAGAGACGAGATCTTAAGGTCACCAAGCTGGACTCCCTCAACACCTTGGCTGCGCCTAGAAATTTCGTCCATGAAAGTTATGAACAGAATCGGTGACAGAGGGCAGCCTTGGCGGAGGCCAACGCTCACCAGAAAGAAGCTTGACTTACTGCTAGCAATGCGAACCAGACTCCTGCTTTGATTGTACAAGGGCCAAATGGCACATAGCGCACCACCAATCCCGGACTCCCGAAACACCCCCCACAGAACACCACGAGGGACACGGTCAAATGCCTTTTCCAAGTCTACAAAGCACATGTAGACCGGTTGGGGAAACTCCCACATACCCTCCAGTACCCTTGCAAGGGTATAGAGCTGGTCCAATGCTCCGCGACCGGTACGAAAACCACATTGCACATTCTGTAACGGAGGTTCGACTAACTGTCGTACGCTTCTCTCCAGCACCCTGGAATAGACTTTCCCAGAGAGAGTGTGATCCCCCTGTAGTTGGAACACACCCTCCGGTCACCCTTTTTAAAAATGGTGACCATCACCCCGGTCAGCCAGTCCAGAGGTACTGTTCCTGACTTTCAATGTGATGTTGAAGAGGCGTGTCAACCAAGACAGTCCCCCAACATCCAGAGCCTTGAGAAATTCAGGACGAAACTCGTCCACCCCTTGGAGCCTTGCTACTGGCGAGTGTTTTAACTACCCCTTATACCTCAGCCAAGGTGACAGAACTGTCCGCGTACGTATCCTCGGACTCAACTTCCTCTATGAAAGGCATGCCAGTGGGTTTGAGATGGGCCTTAAAGTATTCCTTCCACCGACCGACTATATCCTCAGTCAAGGTCAGCAAGCCCCCGTCCCAGTCCCGCAAGCCATCCACGCTTGATAGGACTCCTTCTTCAGCTGAACGGCAGCCATAACCCCCGGTGTCCACCAACGGGTTGGGTCTTGCCGCCACGACTGGCATTGACCACCTTGTGGCCATAACTACGACTGGCTGCCTCAGCAATGGAGGCACGGAATACGGCCCATTCGGATTTTGGTGCAGGCGCTGCCAGACGTTCCCAGCAGACCCTCACTACATGTTTGGGTCTACCAGGTCTGTCCGGCATCCTCCCCCGCCATCTTATCTAACTCACCACCAGGTGGCGATCAGTTGACAGCTCGCCCCTTTTCTTCACGTGCTTGTCCAGAACATGCGGACGCAGGTCTGATGATACGACTACAAAGTCGATTATAGAGCTGCGACCTAAGGTGTCCTGGTGCCAAGTGCACTTCTGGACATCCTTATGTTTGAACATGGTGTTTGTTATGGACAAACTGTGGTCCGCACAGAAGTCCAGCAACAACACACCACACGGGTTTAGGCCAGGGAGGCCGTTCCTCCCAACCACACCCCTCCAAGTCACACTGTCATTGCCCACATGGTCGTTAAAGTCTCCCAGTAGAACTATGGAGTCACCAGCTGGGGTGCTCTCCAGAACCCCTCTAATAGACTCCAAGAAGGCGGGGTACTCTGAACTGATGTTCGGCGCGTACGCACAAACCACAGTCAGGACCCATTCCTTAGCCCGAAGGCGTAGGGAAATAACCCTTTCGTTCAATGGGGATGACTCCAATACAGAAGCACCAAGCCGGGGGGTGATATTATTACGTCCACACCAGCTCGCCGCCTCTCCCCTCCAGCAACTCCAGAGTAGAACAAGGTCCAGCCCCTCTCAAGGAATTTGGTTCCAGAGCTCAAACTGTGGGTCGAGGTGAGTCCGATTATTTTAAGTTGGAATGTCTCAACTACTATCATGAGCTTGGGCTCATGATAATAACATTCCATGTCCCTAGAACCAGATTTGGCCGCAAAAGACTAGGTTGCCCAGACACCCGCCCTCGCCCGCGCTTAAATCGCATAGCACTGAACCTTTATGCTTGCCCCTGCAAGTGGTGGGTCTGCTGGGGGGGGCAGCAGACCCAGCCTTGCCACCAAGGAGCTTTTTGACCACCTCGGTGACCTCAACCCCAGAGATAGGCGAACCCGACTCAGAGTCCCCAGGCACTGCTTCCATGTTGGAAGGCGTGTCGGTGGGATTGAGGAGGTCTTCAAAGTATTCCCTCCACTGGTCCACAACATCTCGAGTCGAGTTCAGCAGCACACCGTACCCACCATGCACGGTGTTGACTGTGCACTGCTTCCCCCTCCTGAGACGGCGGATGGTGGTCCAGAATCTCTTTGAAGCTATCAGGAAGTCGTTTTCCATGGCCTCTCCAAACTCCTCCCTTGTCCGGGTTTTTGCCTCAGCGACCTCCAGAGCTGCAGACCGCTTGGCCTTCCGGTACCTGTCAGCTGTCTCCAGAGTCCCATGGGCAAGACGGCCTGATAGGACTCTTTCTTCAGCTTGACCGCATCCCTCACCACTGGTGTCCACCAACGGCTTCTGGGATTACCGCCACGACGCGCACTGACCACCTTACGGCCACAGCTCCGATCGGCCGCATCGACAATGGAGGCACGAAACATCGCCCACTCGGATTCAATGTCCGCTGCCTCCCTCAGAACATGGTCAATGTTCATCCGTAGGTGGGAGTTGAAACTCCTTCTTACATGGGACTCTGCCAGGCGTTCTCAGCAGACCCTCACAATGCGTTTGGGTCTGCCAGGTCTGACCGCCATCCTCCCCCACCATCTGAACCAACTCACCACCCTGTGGTGATCAGTTGACAGCTCCGCCCCTCTCCTCACCCGAGTGTCCAAAACGTGTGGTCGCAAGTCCGACGACACAACCACAAAGTCAATCATCGAACTGCGGCCCAGGGTGTCCTGGTGCCAAGTGCACATGTGGACACCCTTATGCTTGAACATGTTGTTCGTTATAGAAAATCTGTGACGAGCACAGAAGTCCAATAACAAGACACCGCTCGGGTTAAGATCAGGGGGGCCGTTCCTCCCAATCACACCTCTCCAGGTCTCACTGTCGCAGCCAACATGAGCGTTGAAGTCACCCAGTAGAACAAGGAAATCACCGGAGGGAGCACTCTCTAGTGCGGTCACTCATCTTGCTTTTTTCCATAAGGGGCTTCTGAATCAGTCTGGCCCGTCCCCTAGAACATGTTTGGCTTGGGAGACTCTACCATATAAAGCCCCCAACAACATAGCTCCTATGATCACTCCTATGACACTCAAACCCCTCCACCATGATAAGGTGGTAATTCACAGAGGAACACTGTATAAATGACAATTTAAAAAATACCTCCGTTACCTTCTCGCTTCTCTCGGGCAGGCGACGTACTCTGTTAGATGCAAGTATCTTTGGTATTGATGGGAGAGCCATTTTCCAGGGATTTGACGCAAAACTTACCATTCAAATAATGATTTACTTTTTTGTTTGTGTTCTAGGTCAACGCTTCATTTGGTTCATCAATAGGACACCAAAGTTTGGTAGGTTAAATTCCTTGCATAATCCCCTGCAGGTTTTCAAGGTGCAGAACTGAACAGTGATGTGCGGTCAGGGGCAAGCAGTTGAGGCAGAGCCTAAACATTGCACACCTCAAAATAACATCAAATTGATATTCAAATTTACCCTTTAACCACTGGGTGTTATACATGTTTTTTCTGTGTAATTTTAATATTTCCCAGGTAAAAATGGTTGAATTTGTACATTTGCTCATCAAATCCACAGCACAAAGCTGACATGAGGCTGTGTAAGTCGATTGCAGTCCTTCAAAAAGGGGGCTGGTGCTTGTCAGCATGTGGCCAATATGATGTTAGCAGAAGCAGTTGGCATTTTTTCATCTCCATGCCTTTCATGAAACGGTGTCATCATTAGTTTTGCTAATGCAACAGTAAACTGCAGAGAAATGGCACACCTGGAGTACTCCGGCTCACGATGTGCAGGTGCTTGTCACTGCCATTTTTGTACAGCGAGAAAAATCAGTTGAGAGACTTTTAAACGGGACATTTTACCTGAAGCAAATTATTCTCTTCTTTTTTTGTTATCGTCTTCATCAGCAACCTCTATTAACAATCTTTACAAGTTGGAAGACCAAAACTCCAATGGAGTCGGTGCCTCAATAGCCATGAACGTCGCTGCACGTCAATGGAATAATGTATTCCAGGGTCCCACCGTGTTATTTGTACAACAACATTCTTACAAGTGTAAAAGGAAGACAGGGATTCAGGAATTTCTTTTTCTATGTCATACAAGGGGTCACACAAACTTATCAAAATGGCCCCTGAGTTGGCTTGTAAACAAAGAGAAAATACGTTCCACCAAAGGCTCCCCAATGAGGGGAAACCCATAGAGTACACAAAAAACCTCATATAAGTGTATTCATGCCTAACTTTCATGAGCAAGGTGGTCTTGCTTGTGGCTGGGAGGTTAGTCTTTTCACATAAAGAAAGCATCAATCTTCCTTGTGTCCCTCTTTTCTTGTTGCATGAATCCCCCTGCATAAAGTCAAGTCATGCATGTGCAACCTTGGAGGAATTTTGAACTTTGTGTTTGACCTGATAGCTTTCACTCAAATATATATTTGGAAGAAATGCTTTTCTGCAATGTAAATAAGCTTACAGTATGTATCTGTGTGATAATGTGGTTCGAATGCTGCACTGGCGTTCAAGTGTTCACATAGCAGCAGCAAATCTCAAAGCTTGAATTCCTACAACTGCAAAAGCTGACAAACAAATGCTGTCCTTTCACAAAGATGCCAAAAAAAAGCTGTCAATCTCCTGCAGCGATATAGACACCATTTCTCAGGGTTATAGCGCATGTTGATACCATGCATGTCCATGAACTTGCCACCGCCATCTGGAGGGATGAGCTCCCTGCACATTCTGCCATGACATTTTCTCCTTCTCTTTACTTTATTCATCCAATTCTGTTTGCTGCAGTGCTTTACTTGAGAGCAGCTTTGTACATTTACAGTATTATGTATGACAGCAACAGCAAGGACTATTTGTGGTACATTCTGCTCATTAGACCATACACGATACTGGCTTCACGAGATGAGACGTTACACAACACAGGCTCCATGACACAAGACAATACACGATATTGGCCTCGTAAGACGAGATGAAACACGATATTGGCTTCACGGAACGATACTATGCACAATACTGGCTTTTCTTATTTTGTTTTTACTTTACTCATCCACTATTGTTTGCTGAATTGTTTACCTGATAGCAGTTTTGTTCATTTACAGTATTATGTATGAAAGCGACAGCAAGGAGTGATGTGCGGTCAGGGTAGGCCAGTGAGGCTGACCCTCACCACTGCCCCCTGGTGGTCTTTCCTTTCTATTGCATGTGAATACTGAATAGTAAAAAAAACTTATAAGCGGCATAGAAAAGTGATGGATGGATTACATGAATTTCTTTTTTCGTTTTAGTTCAATGGTCCATGCTTTGCATTGATTTTCTTTTTCAAAAAAGCTGAATTTTCATATTTCCTATAAAAATACATAGGAAGCACAGCTACGAGAATCACGTTGAGTCAAGCGACCACGCACACATCCATTCAGGCAGGCTGTGATTGACCTGTGGCTTCACGCGAGAGACATTGGTGTTTCCTGATTGCATCGCCAATAATATAGGTTTTATCACACATGTACTGCACATACTGACGCTTAACAGACATTAAGCATTTAGTCTTTTTTTTCGACCAGAAACGCCATTAAAAGTGCACAGTGGAGTCTGGTATGTGGCAGGGTTGAGTTGAGCGCCAGACGTCACATGACTGATCTCCGTGCATTTGCTTACACAGCCATGCCGACAGGATAGACAGCAATGCGTCGAAGAAGACGCGCGTAAAAAAAAAAAAATCAGCATGTAATGTTAGCTTATTTCCCTCGCGGAAAAGTACTCTGTAACAGAAACAACCTGCATAGTTTTTCCATTTCATTCCCAACAAAATGGAGGAATACATTTCAAAACTAAAGAGCAGGCTCATGGACTTCGTTTACAAGTAAAGGTAAGACCAAATGCAATTTAATTTAAAAAAAACTAAATAAAAATAAGAGATCAGCAAAAAAAAAAAAAAAAGAATCTGACTTTATATTAAATATTCTTGTGTTTTTTGCTATCAAATTGTTGAACAGTGTGCAATTGATTGAAACATCTAAAAGATTTAAAAACACCTAATTGTTTCAATTAAGGTCAAAATTGAAGTATAGGCTTATCTTCTATTTTGGCTTTATGTTTGTATATCTGACTTCTTTTATAGTCAGTGCCTCACCAATCATGTACCTCACCGCACATCACTGCCATTCACGACACACGGTGGTGTGCACAAGTAGACACCAGGTGATGGTGGCCTTTGCCCTCTGAACCAAGCAAGTGGCCTTTTGAAAGTTCTTTTTTTAAATAGCGTTTGTGCCCCATGCCAACATACTCATCTATAAATAGTGGGTGTATAAAAGCGTGTAATGAAACCCCATTTATTCGCCCCGCCCCCTCCTCCGCACACAGCACAGGGGTGTCAAACTCGTATTTGTTGAGGGCCACATTGAGGTATTGGGCCACAAGTTACGACTCTCCGCAGAGTCGTAACTTGTAACTGTCAATATGAATGAATATGCATACCCAGTCCACCTCTCTTCCAAAGACAGCTGGGATAGGCTCCAGCATACCAGTGACCCTAGTGTGGTGGAAGATGGATGGATGGATAAATATAAGTATAACCGCATGATAATATTACAAAATTGCCCGTGCATTTGATGATTAGAATTAATAGATAGTGGCGACCCCTGATGGGGCAAGCAGGGATAAGCCGAAAGAAAAAGAAGAAGATAGCTTGCCTGGAACTGAGGAGTGAGGTGAAGGTTGAGGTGACAAGCATACATTAAAGTATTTATTTTTGATAACAAACAAACGCTCTCAATATCTTGTTCATGTCAGATAATATTGAAGTTCAGATGATTTTTCTGTCAAAATGAAAGAACAAAAACATTGAGAAAGAAAAAGCTGAATTGCATTATTGACACATTATTCTCACGCCTTCGCGGGCCACATAAAATGGTGTGGTTCAATACGACCTGACGTGATCACCATCGCTAATGTCGGTAGTTTGTCATCACAGCATGTGAATCTATCAGTATATTTGAGCTGAATATTTAGTATTGAATAGGTTTACATTAGGCTACATAATTAACACTTGCAGTAATTTTATTTAAAGGACAAGCAGGCAATTCCAAATTGCCGGAAAAAAAAAAAAAAGGGAAAGAAGAAGAAGAAAGTGGTTGTAATGTAACCGAGGAGTCTATTTACTGATTGCAGCATAATGTCTACGATGTCAAACGATACACGATACTACTGGCTTCATGAAAACAAAACAAGATGACTTCAACGAGAGAACTACGCTTCCCATGATGCTCAGAGTACGCAAAAAGAAAGTAGTGAATTTTCAAAAGAGTATGAAGTGTTTTGATCTGACAAATCTTAAGTAAGTTTGATGAAATGTGCAATTAGTACAGCTGCTGCTTGGGCAACACCACAGCAGCTCTTCAGCTCCTATGGAAATAATAGCTAACCACTGACACTGGGAACACCAAGAACAAGTTGGACTG
Organism: Oostethus manadensis; assembly: GCA_024372805.1. NCBI lineage: Eukaryota > Metazoa > Chordata > Actinopteri > Syngnathiformes > Syngnathidae > Oostethus > Oostethus manadensis. The sequence continues at coordinate 180,213 of QODF01000184.1, forward strand.
CAAGTTTATAGTGTAGCGCAATACAAAAATGTTAATTCATATTTACATCGTGTATATATTGTGCGATCATGTTAGTGTGGAAGTGTGTGTAGATGGGGGGCACTAATGTGAATATTGTCGTGGAATATTGGAATATTAAAAACATTTGGAGAAAGGAGCTCCTGTTGTTTATTTATATATAGTTGAGCTTCTCAACAATAACAGTAACGTAAATGACCAAAACCCTGCCCTCATCTAGATGTTTCTTGGAACACAGGACATTTGGAATCTTATGACATCAGCAAAACATCTTATTACCGTCACGTTGGTCCTGAGTGCAACCAGAGTTCAGAGAGAGTCATTTTACAAAAGTAACAATAATCTCCAGTCTAGTCCAGCTCAAGCCTCACATAAGCATCCGCTCCACTTGATGCCTTACTTCATATAAACAATTCAGTCATCTGTACCCATCCCCGAAGACAAGTGAAACCCATGGGATAAGACGAAGATGATTTCCATGGCAAGGTAAAACGACCATCATGTCCTCGCAGTTATTGATGACGTTGTGTGTGATTCATAGAGGAGTGATGATGAAGCTGTGGTGGACAGAGGAGGAACACGCCCCCAACAAAGTACCAACTTTGAGAAGGAAGACCTTGAAGGTACGACAACACCGACACATTTTAACATCTCAAATTCCCAGATCGGGGGTGCTCGTTATATCGATCGCAAGCTACCGGGCGATCACATGAACGTCACTTTGCAGATGTCAGCTGACATGAAGCTTCCCTCCTGATTCGTTCTTGGTTGCCCGTGTTTGTGCCTCATGAAAGCTACGCAGCTATTTTCAATTACATTTTACTCAGGTTATGTTCACTATTGAGGAATTTTGTGTCATTACCATATTGAATTGAATTGTGAATGATATCAACTACCTGTAAACTTTCGAAGCGTGAATGTGAAATATTAATAATCTATTAATGTTAGATTTTACATGATGGATAGATGATAATGGCCAGTTTTGTTTGCACAAACAATATGTCTGGAATTGTAATAAAATTCTACAGTGGCGTTACAATGCTTGTTTTTGCTTCTATAACACGCTCCGTTTCAGCTGCATTTAGCAGTGCTGCATAAATTATCACATGATACACATTTATCATCAGAGTATTATAATATCAGTACATACACACATAATAAACGTCATGAGAAATGCTCAGCATTGAACAGAAATCCATAATAAATAATATAGAGCTTCATGGAGTATCACATATGGTTTGCGCTCAACCATGATGATTATCTGTATCGCACCTGATACTCGTTTACCCTGCTCTGGGCGGCTGTTTCCAGGACACAGGACTCTCTACATCGGGGTTCACGTCCCTTTGGGCAGCACCAGACACCGCAGCCACGGCAGGCATCGTCACCACGGTAACAAACACCGACGGAGGAGCAGGGAGCGGGTACTCACCTTGGTGGAGGGCAGAGAGTCTCCTCTCTATGGTACCACCTACTATTCTCTAGTATTGATAACTACGATGGACAAAAGTATTGAGGAACATCTTAATCAATGATCAGATCAATTAAGTTTGAAACTTTAGAGACCTTCATTCTTTGCTTTTGGCTTTTGATTTGGGGAAAGTTTTACTACAAAATGGAAGGTCCATGAAGGCACGCTTGGATGACTTTGGAGTGGAAGAGCTTCAGAACTCACATCCCAACCACATTCAAAATCTTTAAGATGAAATGTATTTATTTATTTACATTTTGAGGAGGAATAACCCCAACATTTATCCAGATTAATCCAGATTAATACATTTAAAAATAAATTGAAGCCAGTGATATTTCCTTTTGTCAGAAGGATTGAGCCACGACAGCTGTTCATACATCACACAGTGGTGTGTTGTAAAATGAACCGGCAGAGACTATTGTAAACAACATCAAGTGGGTGAAGACAGGAAGCTGTGGGGTTTTGATAGATAATATCTGCATAATCTAAAATGGGAAGTAGCAATTGAGAGACAATTTTCTTTCTAACTTGGAGATTAAAACGGTAATTTAGTTTATTTGTAATGGAAGTGACATGGGTTTTAAATGACAAGTCAGAATCAAGCCAAACGCCCAGATATTTAAATGTCTCAAGAGACTCAAGGGGCGATTTATCTAAAAAATAAAATTCTATTTTGGTGTTAGAGCTAGACTTACCTTTCTTTTAAAACAACATTGAATATGATTTAGTTTTATTAATGAGAAGCTTATTGGATAATAACCACCGCTGCACTGAGTCAAAGTCCTGTTTCAAAAAATTAGTGACGTCAGAGACATTTGGATTGGAAAAATATATAACAGTATCATCTGCATACAGATGAATATTACAATCAGTGCAAGAAAGTGGCAGATCATTAATCAAAATAGAAAATAATAGTGGTCCTAAAGAGGAACCTTGAGGAATGCCTCTGTCTATGCCTATAAAGTTTGACTGGCTGCCCCTATAAGACACACACTGGCGGCGACAATGAAAATAGGAATTAAACCAAAGAAGTGCAGGTCTACTGAGACCAACAGAATACAGTTGATCTGAAAGCAGATAATGGTCAACCAGGTCAAAGGCTTTAGTTAACTCAGTGAAAATAGCACCAGTACATCTATTATTATCCCAACTGAAAAATAAATATTAGTGAATTTTAAAAGTGTTGTAGTGGTAGAAAAATATTTTCTGAATCCTGACTGGCATTGAGATAACAGATTATAATGTGAAAGATGATCAGATAGTTGATTCAAAATATTTTTCTCAAAACATTTAACATCACAATTAATAATTGAAATGGCCTGTAGTTATTCATATTTTGAGTGTCAACTCCTTTGTGTAAAGAAATCACTTTGGTGCATTTCCAGGCCAGAGGCACTGTACAGGTGCTTAAGGACATGTTAAAAAGTTCAGCTAATGGAGGTGAAGGAACATGTGAAGCCATTTTGATGTACTTACCCTCAATGCCATCAGGGCCAAGACCACTACTAGCCGAAAGCTTACTAATGACCTGTTGAACATCAACTGCATTGATTGGTGTAAAGGAAAATTAACTATTAGAGGCTTGAGATTTCATCACCCAAAACCTGTTCTGGCTCCAATATCACTCTCTCATCAGTATGGGTGTAAAAATGGACCCTCAACTTACCTTGTCCTTACCCAACTTATCATGCATTTCTGTAAGACCTCCTTCTTCTGTCACCTCCACAACTTTCCATACTCTGCCTTGTTCTGTCCCACTCAGATCCATGCCTTTACCTCCTCCACTTCTCACCAACACCCCTAAAGAGCCTGCTAAGGCTCCAATACATCCCCAATTCTGCTGCTAGAATCCTGATGAGTGTTCTAACATGAACACATCCCCACACTCCAATGGCTTTCCCATTTCCTGCAAGATTGAGTATAAGGTGTTTCCCCTCAAATGCCAATGTATCTATGAACATGTGCCCCGCTACCTTAAAGAAACACGTTACCACCGACCCGCCCACTCAAACCTCCTCTAAATACTCAACAAACCTCAGAACCATGGGAGATACCCCAGGATCATAGAAGATACCAGAGGACTGTAGGATAGGACCATGGGAGAGACCTCAAGACCCTGAGAGATACCTCAGGACCATGGAAGATACCTCAGCACGATCTTGCCCTGCAGTACTTCTAGTGCATTAGAGATTCGTAGTCCAAAAGTTAACCAGGTGCATGAAAAATCCCTCCGGAACGTTCCTGTCCGTATGTTCCAATACTTTTGTCCACGTAGATACAGTAGATAGTGTAGATCGTTTGTTCATTGCATTTTTGTTGTGTTCCAGACACTCCCTCACATAGAGTTCACTTTCTTCTTGGGACAGAAGATGAGGATGAGGAGCATATTCCTCATGACCTTTTCACAGAGATGGATGAGATATTTTTGAAGGAAGGGGAGGATTCTGAGTGGAGGGAAAGTGCCAGGTAGCATTTTTGTACACACAGAGCCTGGAACTGAGAACTAAGGGTTTTCTTATTAGAGCTGAAAATGGGCATTTATGAATTGATAAATCAGACATATTGTATTTATATGCAGGGATGCTAAATGAGTACAACTGAGAGAAGGAGCTATCAAAGCTAAATGTGTGCGTAGAATGTTACCAGATGGTGTGTTACTTCCCCATCTGTTGCCGTCTCTGCACTAACGCACAACCTGTGCTTGCAGGTGGTTGAAGTTTGAGGAGGACGTTGAGGATGGAGGAGAGAGATGGAGTAAACCCTACGTGGCCACACTGTCTCTGCACAGCTTATTTGAGCTGCGCAGCTGCATCATCAACGGCACCGTGCTGCTCGACATGAGGGCCAACACCATTGAAGACATTGCAGGTAACTCATTCATGTCTGAGCTACCCTGGAGCAAGGCACTTACCTCCTTCCATCCCCCCTTGACAGTGACTCCTCATTCACACAACATTAGAAATATAAATTGATATCTTAATTTCATTTATGGATGTTTCTAATTTTCTTTACATATTGTCATCTTGTTTGCATCTTCTCATGTTATGTTTGCAACTTGTATGTGGTATTCATCTTATGGTTGATAGATGAATCTTCTCATGTTGTTTGCATCTCCTCATGTTGTTTGCATCTTCTCATGTTGTTTGCATCTTCTCATGTTGTTTGCATCTTCTCATGTTGTTTGCATCTTCTCATGTTGTTTGCATCTTCTCATGTTGTTTGCATCCTCTCATGTTGTTTGCATCCTCTCATGTTGAAATCTTCTCATCAAGTCTGCAGCTTCTTATGACTTAATCTTCTTGGCTGGATTTTGTCATTTTATCTTCATATTTTCTTTTTCTCTTATTTTGAGGTTATCTTTTCATCTTAACCTGAAAAGTCTCATGTTGTCTCATGCTTTATCATTTGTATTGTGTTTGTATCTTGTTGTCTCTGTTTTGTCTTGTTGACATGTTCATGTCTGTATGTCTTTTCTTCATGGATGAATATAATCAATGGACCATGATTCATGTGCAGACATGGTGCTGGACCACCAGGACTTATACTCCCCACTGGGTGATGAGGTCAGAAGGAAAGTGCATGATACGCTGCTGAAGCGCCACTATCACCAGAATCAGAAGAAGCTGGCTAATCGTCTACCGATCATGCGCTCTCTTGCTGACATGAGTCGACGGACATCAGAGGTTCACATGGACAAAAACGGTGAGGAAATCACTTCTTCTCATCAGCTACAGTAGATAGTTAGGGTTTTATGGCATACTTTATCTCATAAAAGAGAGTACAGTGGATCCCTGCATACTCGCCATTCAGCATTTGACACCCTGAAAATTTGTTGACGTTTGGTCAAAAAATATTTTTGGTGAAAAAAGCACCTGAAATTGTTTTTTTTAATCTTAAAAAATATGCATTTTTTCGATAAAACCCATCTCATTCACCATAAGTACTTTTCTACATATGTGATACTAAAACTTGTTACCAGTTACATTTATTTGCCATTCACAAGATTAGATGCGGCGGTACACAGTAGGTAGATTCTCCAGAGTCTGGCGGTGGCGTACCTGTCGCTGGAAAAACAAAAAAGATACTGTAGATATGTAGATAAATGGATGGATGGACAGATTAACACAACAGATGAGCAAATAGACGATTAGATGGATAGGCGATAGACAGACGGATGGACAGATACTGTAGATATATCTGTGCATGTGTGGAGTGATGGCATCAATTGGAATGATGTTTATAAATGAAATGACTGTGTGAGTCATGTTCAGTGCATAGTAAATCAGTACTGCTTCAAATACTTGTACAAGCTGTATGTCCAGGTTTCATGACGTAAAGATGTAATAAAATGCTTGCTAAAATGTGAAATGTTGTAAAGTACGGTACATCTGACACCAATACCAGCTCACGGCCATGTGTTTGTTGCGAGATTTCACACGTATTGATTTTTAATAAGTGCTGGGTGTGCGTTATCCAGGTGAGATGACATCATCCCAGTCTCAATTAGCGGGTCCAGATGGGAAAGGGGCTGTCACCAGAGAAAACAGCTGTGTAGACTTAAGCAAGGTACAGCATGAACGATTCTACTGAAATGTAGAAACATATTTAACTTCTGCACATCATTGTATCCCACCAGAGTATACTTTAGAGTTCTAGTCCTCCGTATGTCTGTCTCACAGAGATTAACATTCACATTTTGTATGTTTGTATAGATAGTGTGACTTTGTTAAATTATGTGTTTATTTCTATTAAATGTAATTATTAGAAGTGACAGCTAATAAAAACCCCAAATTCAGTATCTCAGAAAACCCTGTAAAGGTCTTTAAATGCTCTCAGTCTAGTCCTGTAGGCTACACAATCATGGGTAAAATTGCTGACCTGACAGTTGCCCAAAGTACCATCATTGGAACCTTGCATAAGGAAGGCAAGACACAATAGGTAATTGCTAAGAAACTGGCTGTTCACTGAGCTCTGTGTGCAAGTTTATTAACAGAACATATGTGGTTAAAAAGTGTACAAGAAATAGGGGTAAGCACACACAGGAGAGGATTGTGCAAAAAAAAAGCCTTTGAAAAATATGGGGGAGATTCACAAAGAGTGGACTACAGCTGGAGTCCAGTGTAAAGTTTCCACAGTCAGTGGTAGTTTGGGTGCCATGTCATCTGTTGGTGTTGGTCTACTGGGTTTTCTGAGGCCCAAGGCAGCAGTTTAACAGGTAATTTTAGAGCACTCTGCGCTTCCGACTGCTGATCAACTTTACAGAGATGCAGATTTAATTTTCCAACTGGACTTCGCACCTCTCGATGTGAAGGAGCAGCGGCTCTACTCTGAGCTCCTCCCGGATGGCCGAGCTCTTCACCCTTTCTCTTAGGGTGAGTCCAGCCACCCTACGAAGGAAACTCATTTCCGCCGCTTGTATCCGCGATCTCATTCTTTCGGTCATGACCCATAACTCATGACCATAGGTGAGGGTGGGAACGTAGATCGATCGGTAAACAGAGAGCTTTGCCTTCCGGCTCAGCTCTCTCTTCACCACGACGGTCCGGTACAGCGACCGCATTACTGCAGATGCTGCACCGATCCGTCTGTCGATCTCACGCTCCAACCTTCCCTCACTCGTGAACAAGAACCCGAGATACTTGAACTCCTCCACCTGAGGCAAGACCTCACTCCCAACCCGGAGGGTACAGTCCACCCGTTTCCGACTGAGAACCATGGCCTCGGATTTGGAGGTGCTGAGTCTCATCCCAGAAGCTTCACACTCAGCTGCAAACCGCTCCAGTAAACGCTGAAGGTCACAGCCTGATGAGGCCATAAGGACCACATCGTCTGCAAATAGCAGAGACGAGATCCTAAGGTCACCAAGCTGGACTCCCTCAAC
>QODF01000184.1:189584-481306 GCA_024372805.1 Oostethus manadensis
GGGCATCTAGTCCGGATGCCTCCCGGGCGCCTCCCTGGTGAGGTGTTTCGGGCATGCCCAGTCGGGAGAAGGCCCCCGGGAAGACCTAGGACACGCTGGAGGGACTATGTCTCACAGCTGGCCTGGGAACGCCATGGTGTCCTCCCGATGGAGCTGGAAGAGGTCGCTGGGGACCGGGAAGTCTGGACTTCCCCATTGAAGCTGCTGCCCCCGCGACCCGGACCCGGATAAGCGGTGGAAAATGGATGGATGGATGGACTTCGCACGTGCGAAAGTGCCAAAACTACCAGCACTTGGTTTAAGGACCATGGTATCCCTGTCCTTAACTGGCCAGAAAACTGGCCTGACCTAAACCCAGAGAAAATATACTGTATTGGGTATTGTCAAGAGGAAAATGCCATACGCCGGACCCGACAATGCAGAAGAGTTAAAGGCCACCATCAGGCCAGCAACCTGGGCTCTCATAAGACCTGAGGAGGGCCACAGACTGATGGACTCTATGCCATGCCATATTCACTAAGTATGTATGGACTCATGCAGGTAAATGGAACCCCGACCAAGTATCGGGTGCTGTAGAGCTTCATACTTTTCATTGTCATACTTTTCAGTTGGCCAACATTTCTAAAATCCTTTTTTTTTTATTAGTCAAGTAATATTCTAATTTTCTGAGATATTGAACGTGGGATTTTCATAGGCTTTTAGTCATAATTTCCTAAAATTAAAAGAAACAAACTTTTTATATGTGTCAGTGTGGTAACAAATGTATCTAACATACAAGTTTCACTTTTTGAATGAAATGACTGAAATAAGTACTTTTTGGTCATATTGTAATTTATTGAGCAGCACCCGTATGTTACATATACAGTGCATATACAATACTGGATAATACAGAAATTATTGTAATATAGCTAAGTATACTTTTTTGTAGCATGCCAGGATAACGCTGTATTTGATGGCTACCAGCAGCAAAAAGAGCAGCCTTACGCTATATAATATATTTAGCAGGAGATGCGGATTATAAACATGTAATACATGATAAGCTGATGAAAATGACCTTTTTGTCATTGAATGTGTGATGGTCTATATAAAATCCATCCATACTTTGTCATCATCCTTATCATTTAATGCTTAATGCCTGCTCACATTAGAATCATATCCAACAATGCATTAAGAGAATGTTTAATAGAAATCCACTCCAATTCAAAGAAAATGGGAATTGATCTGCAGTGTGAATGTAGACCATCTCATATGCTATAAAAGGAGGCCGGTGAGTCACTCTAAACACGACACTTGACTTTCAGATGGATCTTCATTTTATGAAAAAGATCCCGCCAGGTGCTGAGGCTTGCAATGTACTAGTAGGAGAATTGGACTTTCTCAACAAACCTGTGGTGGCTTTTGTTCGACTCTCACCAGCAGTTCTTCTCTGTGGACTGGCTGAGGTCCCCATTGCTACAAGGTTAGTGAGTTGACCATCTGATCGTCACTGAAGTTGTTATGGATGTAATTTTGAAATAGTTTCATTTATATTGGTCTAGGTTTCTGTTTATTCTCTTGGGACCTTCTGGAAGAGGGCCTCAGTACCACGAAATAGGAAGGTCCATTGCAACCCTTATGACAGACGAGGTAAGAACGTTCACCTTTGAAACCATGGCTTTGCTCCGGGTCAAACCATCAATCAGATGCCATGTTTGCATGAATTCACGCTTGAGCAGAAGTCAGCAAGCTCTGAAATTGATGGAACATTTGTCAGCATGACACATCAGAAATGCTGTAATTCCTGTAAAGAAAATCTACTAAGGGGTATTTAGTTGCTGGGTGATAGATAATGTTCCGTTACAATGTACTTCCATTTATTAACCTCCCATACTGAAATTTTCCTTCAGGTTTTCCATGATGTGGCCTATAAAGCTAAAGACCGAAATGATCTGATTGCTGGGATTGATGAATTCCTTGATCAAGTGACTGTCTTGCCGCCAGGAGAGTGGGATCCCTCCATTAGGATAGAACCGCCGAAAAATGTACCCTCTCAGGTGAGCAACTTTTAATGAAACTATTTGAATTGGACCTCAGCTCGCTGTGGCCGCTACTGAGGCCGCACGGAGTACAGTACAGTGTTATCCGAGTGAGGACTGAAGGTAGCAAGAAAATGGACCCTAGCAGTGCAGACTGTGGAATTAAAAATATTTTTTCATCTTAGTTGCTACAATAACAGTGTGACTATCTGTAAATACAATATTTCTGGCATTTTAGCAGGCTTTTGTAGTCAAAATAGGTGTGTCCCATTACGTGTTGAAACGTAAATGAACTCTCTTTAGAACACAGAATAAAGGGACGTGTGTGTGGGCAAGTTTCACATAAGGATTGTGGATGACGGGTTGTCATCCACGCAGTCAACCACAGACCAGATGCGTTTTTTTGCAACCAGGCCAAGCTAATGTTGTGTTGCAGCGTTGAAGCAGTGACAACTCAATGTGACCAATGAGTGAGCAGCACTTTGACAATGTGCTCGTGGAACAGGAAAAAAGAAAGAAAAGCACCAGTCTACTGAACGACTTAGCGGAGGGTGATGAAGAGGAGCATGGGGGTCATGGAGGTCCTGAACTGCAGCGCACTGGGAAGTAAGTCAGTCAAGTCGGATGGACCATCTTTTAAAGCATGTGCCATGGAGGGCCGAGACACTGCAGGTTTTGCTTCCAGCCGCTCACTAAAGCAGGTGATTTTAACGATCCATCACAATTTGAGGGAAGAAGCTCATCAAATAAAATCAGATGCTGGAGAAACCGGTTGGGGAGAAAACCTGCAGTGTCGCGGCCCTCCATGGCATGTGTTTGACATGTGTGTTTTAAATGTTGGACAATGTTGAGGCTTTCACGGAGTACCTCACTAAATAGCAGCTTTTGTCTTTCTTGCCAATATATCTGTTCTTATTTTATACAGAGTTGTGATTCAATTGCCAATCAATTTACTGTATATATTATATATATCATAGAGTAGGGCTGCGCGATAATTATCAGACTGATAATAGGGAATTATGACGTCATACCAGTAAATCCTATAACATTAAAAATAGCTCCTATAATCAATAATAAGATAAAAACGCTCCAATGAGGTGAGATTACCAGTATTTTCTCCTGCCTGTGACTTCCCATAAACTCACTTGAAACAAACATTCACTTTCTGGGGAAGAACGCTGTACCAAATGCTCCACGATGAGAAGAGAAAAAAAAAAACCATTGAGCCCAAAAAAAAGCTTATCAGTCACCTGAAACTCCAGAAGTGCAAAGCGCTGCTCGGAGCATGTGCCCAAATACAGTGCACCTAGCTGGGCCACAGCAGGTGGATCCTCCCATACTACATTGTGGTTTTCCTGATAGTAGTGATGTGGTACTGGTAATGTAATGCCTAGGGATGACCATATCTGATATGCCGATATGGTCCAACTCTCAATATCTGATTCCAATATCAACTGATATCGATATGTGCAACATGACAGATTTCCTGTGGTAGAATTATTATATACTCTACTGTATCTGTACTGTACAGCATCAGCAATTAGCTTCTCAACGAGGCTGTAAGCAACATCTGAGAAATTCTAGCGATTGGGCACGATAAAGCCTGGCTCGAGGACCTCCACAAGTGGGGAAATCCGGCTTCTTGTACGCTAGAAACAAACTTGTAGTGTCAATGTGACACTGTGAACATCCAGCAGCAAAATGTTTTGTCACGACTACTAGTTTGCCGAACAATATACTGAACCAAGTCAACCATCTACATTGAGAAGCAACTGTTTCCTCAGCTATAGCTGAGAGACGTCACCAATGCTGTCACTTTCGGAAATTAGATTGAACAGCAAGAACTAGCTCCTCATGGGCGGCGCCGTCAGCTTTTTGCAAATCTATTGTTCGTTTTAAAAAATGGAACAACGGGGAATGTAATAGGAAACAATATATCAAAAAAATATTTCAGTAAAGTTGATTAAACGTGTCAGAGACCCATTAAAGCGATTAATATCAATTTCTATATTTCCCATATCCGCAGGTGGTTTGGCGGTCTCGTTCTGGACGTCAAGCGCAAAGCCTCCCATTACTTGTCAGATTACACGGATGCGTTTAGTTTGCAGTGTGTGGCCTCCTTCCTGTTCCTTTACTGTGCCTGCATGTCTCCTGTCATCACCTTTGGAGGACTTCTGGGCGAGGCAACAGAAGGACGCATAGTAAAGCAAGCTCTTTGTTCGTCTTCATCTTCAACAATGCCACACTGGGCTTGGGATGGGCATTGTGGGACATTTCCTTGATTGATCATGGGGAAATGTTATCTTAAATGGAATGGGGGTGTTTCCGTGCAGATGCTGTAATAAGAAGAATACCAAATAGTGAAAGCCTGCGTGGATGTTCAACCTTCCACAGCTGTTTATAGTCTATGACAGTCTATAAACAGCTCATCTGCGGCCAAGGAGTGCCCTCCAATTTTTTTCAAGGCATGTTTAACATTCATCTTAATGGCCAAGTAATCAGTCACCATGCGTATCCTCAAGCTGCACAATGTGGTCCATCTTGCATCATATTCTTACATACTGCTGTACAGTCGGCCCTCGCCCTCGCAATACTCCCTAGCATTAGTATTTTTCCCCCCCAAAAATGAATTGGTTCATAAATTATTGGTGTTTTTTCCACGACCACGGCCTAGTAGTAAAACTTACAGTATTTAAGCAAATTGTACTGTTTCTTAGCCTAAATGACGCACTTTCACACATTAAGTGTCTAAAGCATCTAACTAAATGAAGTAAGATTCAAATACAAGGCAGAAGAAGTATTGTAATTGTGAATGCAGTATGCCACTTTGGCCACGGGACTCCTCATTAAGGTTCCCTAGAGAACCAGTATTTACTGTGACACGACTCCAGTTGGAGTTTTATTTACGTCTTAGATGGCTTATTTACTCTTATTGTGTTTACTATACTGGGTAATACGTGTGAGTCTATATCTTTCATTTTCTCTTATAATGTCTACTGTATTGGGTAATAGGAGTGTAAAGGTAGATCAGGTCATTTGTACGAGGATGAAACTTGTTAACACAAGTCGCATCAAACTATGTACACGTTTAAAAACATCAAAAAGTTGTATTAAAAGGACAAGAGTACGAAAAGACATGACATGGAGATCTACAGGGGTGTTATTTCATGTTTAGGCGGCACTAATGATATTACAAACTGTACTTAGAAGGTCACAAACAGGTTTTCAATGCCAAAATATGTCTTATTTATTCGTATTCCGTCTACTGTACTGGGTAATACGAAAACTGCAAGGAAGTACGCTGCACAGAAAAACAAACCGACATGCAAATCTATTATCTTATTTATGCCTGATGTGTCTAATTATATATTTTTTCTGATTATATCTACTTTATTGGGTAATACAAACATGAAGGTGACTGTAGGGATGTTACTTAATGCCTAGAGCGTTGAGATAATGTTAAAAATCATATGTGGAAGATGATAAACGGTTTTCTATGCCATACTGTGATAATATTTCATTTATTAATATGGAATCCCCTCTTTGCACGGTCGGATCTGGAACCAGTTAGCAGGCATAAACGAGGTGCGACTGTACAATCAAAGGTCTTGCTACTTTTTTTCCCCCATTTCCCAGAGTGCCATTGAGTCCCTGTTTGGAGCCTCGCTGACAGGAATAGCCTATTCCTTGTTTGCTGGGCAGCCGCTCACCATTTTGGGCAGCACGGGACCAGTGCTTGTATTTGAAAAGATATTATTCAAATTCTGCAAGTAGGTTTCATTGTACTGTGAAGTTCCATGTCACCGTCATGGAATAAATCCTTCCCTACTCGTAGTGTGTCTCTGTGTGTCCACCACACAGGGAGTATGGCTTGTCCTATCTGTCCCTGAGGACGTGCATCGGCCTTTGGACTGCTGTCTTCTGCATTGTACTGGTGGCCACAGATGCCAGTTCCCTGGTTTGTTACATCACTCGTTTTACAGAGGAAGCCTTTGCCTCTCTTATCTGCATCATCTTCATCTACGAGGCCTTGGAGAAACTGGTCCGCTTGGGGGACCAGTATCCCTTTAACAAGAACAACAACCTGGAGCAGCTCACTTTGTACTCGTATGTGGACATTTATTCTCACACCATCAAAGAATCAGAGAAAAGTCTCATTACTCTTTGTTTCTTGGAGGACCTGTAAATCCGGGACAGATGTGGGATTATCCCGACACCCAGATGTTAATGTGCTTCCACAGATGTTCATGCGTCGAGCCTTCCGACCCTACCAATGGCACCCTGAAGTACTGGGAGTTCAATAACATCACTGCCACAGAAATCTACTGGGAAGCCCTGGAGGTCAAGGTACATGATGATTTGATACGCCAAGATACGTCATGTTGTGAATATGAATATATTTATTTCTTCATACCTTAAAGTGGCATTCTCTCCCAGATGGAGAACAGAAGAGATTAAGGGCATGTGGGCAGGATTAGGTTGGATTATTCACTGCAAATCACCACTAAATTGCATTTTTTGGTCCTCTGTTTCCTGTTGACATGGATGCTCAGCTTATTCTGGTGTATTGTCAATCACACACAAGCATGTCATGTCATTTTGCAGGATTGCATTGAAAAGCGTGGGGAGTTTGTGGGCAAGGCCTGCGGTCAGAAGGGACCTTACGTTCCTGACGTCCTCTTCTGGTGTGTCATTCTCTTCTTCTCCACGGTCTTCATGTCGTCTTTCCTTAAGGAGTTCAGGTTCAGCAATTACTTTCCCACAAAGGTACAACATCATCATCATCACCATAGTTGCGCAGCACATCAACCTTGTAGAGAAAGATGTTATTTGGAATGGTGCAATACTGCCCCTTAGTGGGGGTTTGATAGTACTGCAACATTAAACGCACGTATCCTGTACTTATCAAAAAATATGTTTTGTTTGTATTTCGTTCATAATTGGTGTTTTTTGAATACAATTATTATTGACATGATGTTTTATAAATTATCTATGAAGAAAACCCTAATGAGGATAAGCGGCATAGAAAATGAATGAATGAATGAAGACCAATTGTATTCACAATTATTTTGAGCCTGGATAAGCATTATAGAGGATGGATGGATGAATAGTGCTCAACAGCGCCATCTGGTGGGCCCGGCCCCACTGGCCCCAAATGCAGAGACATATTTTTTCTACAATTGTCTTATTCAACAGGTGAGGTGCGTCATCAGTGATTTTGCGATTTTCATCACTATCTTCACCATGGTCCTGGTGGATTACACATTAGGGATCCCCTCTCCAAAACTGAAGGTCCCAAGTGTGTTTAAGGTGAGTGAAATTGTTGAAAAATGACCTGAATTCTGTAAAGCAACCAAATCACTGATCGCAGTACTGTATTGTTGCAACATACTCCTCATTACTTTGTACAATGAATCCAACACCTTGTTTATTCTTCTGCACTGTACGTATGATACAGCCACCTGCTCACCTGTAAATATGCTGCTGTGGTTATGTAAATGCAGTACATATTACACCCTGAAATATTCCTACATTTGCACCTCTTGCTGGGTGATAATGTACTTCCTGCGCAATGAAAGGCTATTCTCATCTGAAAACCTGATAATATAGGACATTATTAGCTATGTCAAATTAGACCCTACAGCTGGTCGAGTATTGACCGACTAGTCGAGTTTTGACCAACTCGCAGGTCTTTTACTGAACTGGGACTATAACTCGTACACTTACCCAATTGCCGCTAGATAAATGAAAAGGGAAAGCAGGTAACATGGCATTCATTGTGCAATTGTTACTAACTGTTTTTGTGTAAATGCATTAACCCTGTGGAAAAAGCAATAGATCTGCTCCTTGCCTCAAATCAACTCTCCTTTTCACTTCCTGTTCCTATCTGAGCTGTCACTCGCTAACGTCAAGCAGAGCACGTGAACCCGGAGCTGGCGAACTTAGATTAACTAGACTCACTCGCAAGAGAGAAATGGAAAGATGCCTAATTCATTCATTCATTCATTCATTTTCTATACCG
Source organism: Oostethus manadensis (assembly GCA_024372805.1). Classification (NCBI taxonomy): domain Eukaryota; kingdom Metazoa; phylum Chordata; class Actinopteri; order Syngnathiformes; family Syngnathidae; genus Oostethus; species Oostethus manadensis. The sequence goes on from QODF01000184.1 coordinate 197,622, forward strand.
CTTATCCTCATTAGGGTAACGAGGATGCTGGAGCCTATCCCAGCAGACTTTGGGCGAGAGGCGGGGTACACCTGGGACTGGTCGCCAGTCAATCGCAGGGCACATATAAACAAAAAACCATTCACACTCACATTCATACCTATGGACAATTTAGAGTCACCAATTAACCTAACATGCATGTTTTTGGAATGTGGGAGGAAACCGGAGTACCCGGAGAAAACCCACACACGCACAGGGAGAACATGCAAACTCCACACAGAAATACCCAACGGAGATTTGAACCCAGGTCTTCCAGATCTCCTGACTGTGTGGCCAATGTGCTAACCACTCAGCCAACGTGCGGCCATGCCTATTTCAGTGGTTCCCAAATTTTTTTTGCAGCGCCCCCATTTTGGAGATAAAATAATTTTCATGGTAGCCCTGCGCCTCTGTCATAACGCCGGGCCCCCCTTAGGGGGCACGACCCTCAGTTGGAAAACCACTGGCCTAATTCATGTTGTGCATGGAATTGAAGCAAGCACTGTACAAAAACAAGATCTCAGGATTACCTTTTGGAACTTTTGATTGTATTTGGGAGCACCTGATGGAACATGGCGAAAACCAGTCTATGGATAAAAGAGCTCACAAAACTTACGAGATAACACTACTTCCGTGTTGAGAGCGGATGTTTGCTTTGATGTTTCCTTTTTGTACTGGAAGAGACCGGATATTGATGCCAGGGAAGATTCGACAAACCCATCTTTATACTTCATGATAGTATTGTAACCTCCAGGTACACGTTAGTCTCATTTTCATCCTTCATGATGGTATTTAATGTCCAGGCATACATTACAATACCATCCTCATGTGCAACGGCGGTATTGCAACATTCAGGTAGATACTGTAGCACAATAGCATCTTTGTCCTTCATGATGCTTTGTTACAATACCATCTTCATCTTCAATGATGGTATTGTAATGTCCAGGCAGACGTTACAATCTTTGTCTTAGTCTTTATCCTTCATGATGGTATGGTAACATCTACGTGGGTGTTACAATCCCATCTTTATCCTTCATGACAGCTGTGACCGTCCAGAGTTGAGAGTAGTGGAGCTTTGCTTGACCCGCAAAGCGTTTCATTTTCCACTCTAACTAGTTTTTGAACAAGTCAGGAGTCTAGGGACCAAAATGAAGATTTTAAACTGAGAGCACCTGTAGATAGCTGGTTTCATAAACACAGCCGACCACTACAGTACAGGCCAGCTGTTTGGACACACATTCTCATTCAAAGAGTTTCCTTTATTTTTTCATGACTATTTACACGGTAGATTCTCATTGAAGCCATGAAAACAACATGAACACATGTGGAATTATATACTTAACAAGCAAATGTCTTGGACAACTGTGAATTCATATTCTGGCAAGAACCAATCAGCTGAGTCAAGAGAAACCAGTGGCCATCATTACTTTTAGAAATGTACATCAGTCAGTGAGGACAGAAGTGAATGAGAAGGTGTGTCCAAGCTTTTGGGCTGTACTGTGCGTAGAGAGCATGATATCTCACATTGATGAATGCTATCAATCCCAGCCAACCAGAGATGATCGAGGCTGGCTCATTAACCCACTGGGACCAAACCCTTGGTGGACCGTCATCATAACGATGTTTCCAGCGCTGCTGTGCACCATCCTCATCTTCATGGACCAGCAGATCACAGCTGTCATTATAAACAGGAAGGAGCACAAACTCAAGGTAGCGTCTTGCCTTTGCTGCTGATCCCCATAAAAAAAACCCTACTGCGCTGACTGCCATGTGCACCCTTGTAGAAAGGCTGCGGGTACCACCTGGATCTTTTCATGGTGGGGGTGATGCTTGGCGTTTGCTCCGTGATGGGCTTGCCTTGGTTCGTGGCGGCCACCGTGCTCTCCATCACGCACGTTAACAGCCTGAAGCTGGAGTCACAGTGCTCGGCCCCCGGGGAACAGCCCAAGTTCTTGGGCATCAGGGAGCAACGTGTCACTGGTCTCATGATCTTCACACTCATGGGCTGCTCAGTCTTTATGACCTCTCTGCTCAAGGTCAGTAGAAATATAGAACAATAGACACACCTGCACAAATACAACATCATACAACATCTGGCAATGCATCAGTGCGCCAAAAAAAGAAAAACCATCACCATGAAAGTGAAAATGAGAGGCGACACGCCCACTAATATTGACCACACCCACCACTCGGCTGTGGCGATCATCATTAGGGATAAAGGTGATTGAATGCTAGAGGGGTCATGGATTCTGTGTGCTGTTATAAGGAGATGTGGGAGGAGAAGAGGAGGTTAACCGTCCAGAGTAGCCTGGGACAATATTTGAGGAAGGTAAAGACCTCAGAGTTTATTTAACTATTGTTATGTTTCGCTCGTCGCGGCACGGTGAAACCACCCCGGGGATGAAGCGAGCAGGAGGTCAGGCAGGTAAGTGCAAAAAAGAGTCTTTAATGGATGATGCTGCGAAGCAGCGAAAAAACACAAACAGCTCCACAGGAAAGCGAAGCACAAATGACAATGACCCGACAAATGACTGGCACACACACCTGAACATAAATAGCGAGGCGAACAAATGAGGATCAGGTGCGTGTAATTAACAGAGAAAAACATGTGAAACTAGGAAAATAACACAGGAAAACCCACTCGAACAAAACCCAAAACTGTCACGAGAACAACACCCGGATTGTGACAACTATCATTTAAATCTATTTCACACCCTCACTTAAGATCCATACCAAAAACTAGATTAGTTCTGCACATGCATGAGACCTACGTCACTTTCTCCACTCTATTTCTGAGACGTCACATGCGGTGAGATGGATTTATATGTTTTTCAACTTATTACCATAAATGTTAAATAACCATATTTAATAAGTGTAATATATTGAGTTATATCACTGTAATATAATTCCGTTTTTAATTGCATGTGTTGCGCATTAAGAGAGGCCAAGAGCTTTGTGGACCTGTTGCCAGAGAGGGGCTGTGCTCTAGCACCACCTTTTGCCAAGTGTCACATGCTGTGCATTTAAAGAGACAAGATTTAGGAGGTCTGCTGCAAGAAGGTGAATGATCTTCTGCAGCCGAGCCTCCACTCCCTAATCTGATGATTTCTTGTATAAGAAAACAATCCAAAGGAAGAGAAATGTCAGTATGCATATCTTTCCATGTATGAAATTATTAGCATCATCAATTTTCCCTCTGCTTAAGATCAATTTAGTCTATGATCCTGAAATCAGGATTTAGGTTGTTACGATAATGATAACGGTAATAATCATAATCAAGCAAGTAAATGATGCATCCAAACAGAAGCTCATAGTGTACCTAATGAAATCATTACATTGTCTTTCAGTTCATTCCCATGCCAGTGTTATACGGAGTATTTCTTTACATGGGAGCGTCTTCTCTCCGAGGAATACAGGTACACATGTCAAATATAAGCACTTCTACTGTACACTGTATGATTTTAGCCAAAAACTATCCACAATGCCATTTTTTGCCAAGTGTGTGTTTCACCTGAGCAAGCATTAGAAAATGCAGAGTATTTGGAAATTTTGTGAAACATCTAAAAACGTGTTAAACATTTGTTTTCATTGTTATTGTGGGCTATAATGTTGGCAACTGTTTTTTCTCCCTCTTTCTCTCTCCAGTTGTATGACCGTCTGACACTGTTGGGCATGCCAACCAAGCACCAGCCAGACTTTATCTACCTGCGTCACGTACCCCTGAGGAAGGTGCATCTGTTCACCTTCATCCAACTCAGCTGTCTGATTCTTCTCTGGGTAATCAAGACCTCCAAGGCTGCCATGGTCTTCCCCATGATGGTGCGTACATGACACTATTCATGGAAACATCACACTTTTTCAGCCTGCAGGTTACCTTTAACATGACCAAGACAAGAAATAACACACCTGTAGTCATCTTTACACTCCTATTATTCTTTCTTTACAAAATGATCTGTACATGAAATGTATTTTTCCTAAAGAAAGCAGTCTGAAAAGACCCATCCTTTCTTAATTTGGGTCTAAAGATTTATCCACAAACAATTGAATGATCCCCAAGCAAGATGGAGCCGAGGTTTTCTTCCTGCCACTCACATTAATGATGTGTGATACTGCTGATTATGTTTCTGAATAAACATTAGAAAATAACAGAGGACAAAATTGTATTTTAAACACCTGAAAAAAGAAAAATGAACAAATGCAACCATTAAAACAGATTCTTTATTGTTAAAAACTACTGAAAGAATGAAAACTTTATTTACAATTCACTTGCGGCTCCGTTTACAGTCGGTCACCATTTCAACAGACAAACTGATGGAAGTATGCAAAGTATCGACTATTAGATTTGAGAATCAATTTTAGGGCCTGAAGAGCTGCTATTGGAGCGGCACATCACTAACTAAAAAAAACAATCCAAGAAACTTGACTGAGTATTCCTCAGCACAGCGCCACCTTGTGTACGTTTGTGTTGTTGTGCAGGTGTTGGCTCTGGTGTTCATCAGGAAGCTGATGGACTGCATCTTCACCAAGAGAGAGATGAGCTGGCTGGATGACCTCATGCCAGAGAGCAAGAAGAAGAAGCTGGAGGATGCCGAGGAGGTGACATTTTTGCTTTCCTGGATTGGCGATATTGGCTGAAAACATGCAAACAAGAAATGTGTGTTCTACTGGACTTGCAGGAGGAAGAGCACAGCGTGCTTGCTGAGGAAGAGGGCGTAGTGCAAGTGCCGCTGGAGGGCTGCAAGTAAGCACAATTTGCATGTTTCATGGAAAGGGAGCTACCCTTGCTTGTTTGTTTCCCACAGAGGATTACCCATCATCAACATCACAGATGAGATGTCCAAAGGTTCTTTTGGAAGCACTTGGAAGGCCACAAGCTAGGATGTTTGGGAGAGATGCCAAGTTTGACACTACAATACATTTACTGTTTTTGTGCTCCCTTAGAAGTCACTGAGAAACAAAAACAACCACTGAAATGTAAAGCCACATTCATAAACACACATCTAAACTTTTAGTTCCATGGCTCAATATGGGTTTTTATCTTCATGAAAGGCATTTTTTGATGTTGGCCCCCCCCGTAGAATATGGAATGAAGAAATGTGAGGTATGATACATAGTCCCTTATCCTTATCATGTTTATGTCATTTTGTTATCTGCCATGTAAGTGGAAAAAAAGAGTTGTATATATTTATTGTTTCTTTTATGTAATCCTATGTAAACAGGGAGAAAAGCCATGAATCAACATGCATCGCAAACACTAGTGAGGATTTGAATATGAAGATGATTACTGTGTACAGTAGAGTTCAAAATAATAGCAGTCCAATGTGACTAACCAGATGAAGTACTGTTATTAGTATATTTTTATTGCTACAGGTGCAGTAGATTCTCAGAAAACAAACCTGACCCAGCATTCATGATATGTACGCTCTTAAGGCTGTGCAATTGGGCAATTAGTTTAAAGGGGTGTGTTCCAAAAAAAAGTGTCTGCCATTGACTTTACAAATCTAGGATTTTCTAGGATATGGCAATCCTGTGAATCACTAAACTAATATTTAGTAGTATAAGCACAGTTTTATATAACTGCTTCACATCTGTGTGCCATGGACTCAACTTGTGGCATCTTTCAGCTGTTATTCCACTGCAAGATTCTTGAACAACATTGCACAATTCATTAACATTAATTGGTTTTGCTTCAGAAACAGCATTTTTGATTTCACCCTATAAATTCTCCATTGGATTAAGGTCCGGGGATTGGCTGGTCACTCCATAATTCCATTAATTTTGTTTGGTCATTGTTTTGTTGAAACAGCCATTTCAAGGGCATGTCCTCTTCAGCATAAGGCAACATGACCTCTTCAAGTATTTTGACATATGCAAACTGATCCATGATCCCTGCTATGGGATAAATAGGCCCACACCATAGTAGGAGAAACATGCCCATATCATGATGATTCACTGTCTTCACTGTGTACTGTGGCTTGAATTCAGAGTTTGGGGGTCGTCTCACAAACTCTCTGTGGCCTTTGGACCCAAAACGAAAAATTTTACTATCAGTCCACAAAATGTTCCTCCATTTCTCTTTAGGCCAGTTGATGTTCTCTTTTGCAAATTGTAACCTCTTCTGCACTTGCCTTTTTTTTAACAGAGGAACTTTGCGGGGAACTCTTGTAAATAGATTAACTTTTCACACAGACATCTTCAAACTGTCACGGTACTTACAGGTAACTCCAGACTGTCTTTGATCATTCTGGAGTTGATCATTGGCTGAGCCTTTGCCTTTCTGGTTAAGCCTAAGGTCATACCTTGGCGTCTGATACAAACAGAGGAGAGAGCTGACACAATTGGCTTCAACTTGGACTGGCGTGAAGTATGGAATTGTTGCAAAAACGAAATTGACGCTCAGACTGCAGTTTAAGTCAGGTTAATAGGCTAACCGCTACGCTGCGTTGCTTAGCAACAGCCAAACAACAATGCCAAATTAAAGAAAAGAAAAAGAACGAGGCAGGAGCTCAAGCAGCTCGACTCGAAATACCCTGGAAATGTTACTCAAGAGAATTCCTTCACCAGCAGAGCTGCCAAATGAGAAAAAACCAAGGAGGAGGGATGCAGCGATGGGCACGAGTGCGCCACGGCCAGCAGGGGAGTTCGCGCACTGCCATAGGAGCCAGCTGTCCTCACATGCCGATTTACTAATGGAGAGAATGACGAGGAAATTGCAGACAATGGAAGAAAAAATGGAAAAGAAATCGCAGGAAAACAAACAGAGAATGGTGAAAATTCTGAAGGCAACGCAAAAAGAAATCTACAAAAATTTTGGAAAAAAAATTGAGATTCTGAATGCAATGTGAAAGGAAATCCATGAAGATTTTGAAGGAAAAATTTGGATAAATGAACTGGTACTATAAAAAAGGAGATTGAACACCTGAGAGAGTAAGTGAAAAATCTGAGAGCAGAGAACAAAGTATTACAAGATAGCAATGTTGCCTTAGGTACTGCTTTTGAAGAAGTCAAAGAAAACTTGGAAGAAAAAAACAAAATTATCGAGCAACTGAAGACCACGATTGATGACATGGATCAGAACACACAAATGAACGATGCGATCGTGACGGGGCTCAGGATCAAACCCCGGTCGTACGCCAGAGCAATCGGGAATAAAGAGGAAGTAGATGAAGAAGATGTCGCTTCCGCTGAGCAACAAGTTGTTAATTTTCTACATTCAAAGGAAGTGAAAGTAGACATCAACTCCGTCGACGGCTGCATCCCACTGTCTACATGAATGAGCATCTGACAAAACGTAACGCTGAAATTGCCAAGAAAGCACGTGACCTGAGGAAGCAGGGGAAGATCCAAGGCACAAAATTTTCATTAAGTTAAATGGAGAACCAGAAGTCACAGTGCTTGTTGTCAAAGATATCAAGGACTTGGAAAAATACTAAAGACCACATCAAAACAACAACATGGAAAAGGAAAACCACTCAAAAACAAGAAGGACACAGAGGGAAGCATTAGAGTCAATATTATGTGGGAATGCCATTAGCAAGACACAAGGAACTGATCAACCAGAACCACTAGAACTAAGAACCCATTAAACTACACTTAAGGACACTCAACACAACACTACATCTTGCAGGACAAGAAGATCTTCAACTGGACACTTCTAGTCTTGCAGACCACAAACATCTGGGTCTGGAAAAAGACAGAGACCCGGACACAAACTTTTTTTTTTTACATCAAAAATTTGAGAAACTTGGATGAATGTCGACAAGGATATGGACCTTAAACTGGAAGGTTATGATATGAAATGAACTGCATCAACAGGAACAACAAAAGTGGAGAAGGAGTGGCTGTGAACGTGGACAAACATCTGAACTACAACATGGTGAAGAGCATGTCATGTGCTGTTGACAATTGTTACGGCGTTTGGTTGACTCGTGTTTCGAGCCGTTTATTTTTCATGGATTAGTTTCTCTTTCTGGCAAAGCATCCGACCAGCGCCTGATTCGCATTTTGAGACACCCCGGTGGTTCCCAGTCTGTAATTCTGGCCAGTGCACTGCCCTTTTCCTCTGCGTCCTCTTGTGGGTATAAGTCTGTATTACGGGGGATAGAAATGGGATATGTTCACCGCATACACGTTCGCTCAAACCTTGTTACCGGCTTTTTCCCTGTCGCTGTCTGACCTGAATTGCCCATAGCTGGCGTTGAAATGTTAATGGTGAACGACATTGCAGGTGGCAAAGTAACACCTTCTTTGGAACTGGTAAATTCACCGTAGGGCAGTGACAAAAGCGGCCTTGACATCTTTCCGATCTGTGCCAACAACCCTGAGATTGGTTTAGCCGATAGTATCCTCGCGTGCGCGTTTCCAGACTTGTCTAAAGCACAATTGGAACCCAACTTTACGTCTAAACCCGCTCTATAAGCACAGAAAAATCCAGTGAAACCTAAACCTGGTTTTGTTATGCTAACAAAAAACCCGGCATTGCCATGTTCCCGCAACCACCTTTGCGCAGAGCAGAGAAGGGATCCGAGCTTAAGCACTCTGCTAGGCGGGGGGTGGTGAGTAGCGAGCAGCTTGACCATGCTCACACTGGGTTTTTCCTGGACAATTAAATGCTAATGCGCAAATGGTCTCCAAACACCACTGATAACCCAAACCTGCACGCAGTTTACCAAATTGTAGTACCAGCAAAACACAGACCATTAGTTCTCACTCATGAAAGCCTGTGGTCTGGACATTTAGGGATTACAAAGACCTACCAGCTCATTCTAAAACACTTCTTTTGGCCCGGACTAAAGAAGGATGTGGCCGAATATTGTAGATCATGCCATGTCTGTCAGATATTTCGATAAACCAAATCAGATGATACCACAAGCTGCGTTGCACCCCATTCCTGACATTAACCAGCCTTTTGACAGAGTCGTAGTTGACTGTGTTGGCCCCTTGCCAAGAACACAAAATGGTAATGAGTATTTACTCACAGTTACAGTATGTGTGCAACCAGCCGCTTCCTGGAGGCTATCCCTCTGCAAAAAATCCCGTCCCGGTCTTTGTCAAAAGCACTGTTAGTCTTCGGTCTTCCACGTATAATCCAAACGGATCAAGGTACAAATTTTCAGTCCAAACTATTCAATCAGGTTATTGAAAGTCCAGCATGTAGTTTTTAGTGCTTTTCACCCGCAGAGTCAGGGCGCGCTTGAGCGCCGGCATCAAACTCTGAAATCCTTGCTGCGTAAATACTGTTCAGAAGTCAGAAGAGTTGGGATGAAGGAATTCCAGACACACAAAAAGGTAGCCCTCCCTCAAAACACTGCGCATCTGCTTTAATTGTGCCAAATGAAGCTGCAAAGGAGGATATGAATCCCCACTAAAACAAAATCGTTTGTTTGTCAAATTCAGAAATGTTAAAAACTTCGCCAACTGTCCTTGAACACCTAACTAAAGAACAGCAAAATGATGTAACTACACTAATCCACGACTTTCCCTGCCTCTTCGGAGATGTGCCAAGCCGCGCGTCTGTCATAACACACGATATTAACGTAGAACATGCAAAACCAATTAGACAGCATCCTTACCGTGTAAAACACACTCGAATGAAGCAAGAAGCAGAATATCTGTTAGAACATGGACATAGTTGCAGAGCATGGAGTTCGCCTTGCTTAGATGAAAGTAAACCGGATGGCTCTCCTCGTTTCATCACAGATTATCGAAAAGTAAATACGGTCCCGGACTCTTATCCAATGCCTCTCATGGAGGATTGCGTTGATAATTTGGGACATGCGAAATTCGTCACAAAGCTTGATTTATTAAAGAGCAAGTGCCATTAACTGAACGGGCCTCTGAAAAACCAGCGTTTGTCACACCCGATTATTTCTTGCAATACACTGTAATGGTCTTTGGAATGTGCAACGCGCCGGCCACCTTCCAACGTTTAGTTAACACGGTGTTGAAAGACCTTCCCAATTGTAACGCCTATTTAGACCGTTTGATTGTTCACTCCGTTTCTTGGGAAGAACATATTCGTTTGTTGAGACAAATTTTGTCTCGTTTGGCCAATGCCTCCCTCAACCTTGCTAAATGCAAGTTCGGAAAGGCAAGTGTTACATACCTGGGACGTGAAGTAGGCCAGGGCCAAGTGCGTCCCATTGAAGCCAAAGTTCCCTGCTCCATCCACCCACCGTGAGTTACGCCGATTTCCCATGGCAGGCTATTACAGGAGCTTCTGCCAAAACTGCAACTTAGTACCTTGTTAAGCCCAAAGGTTGCATTTGGCTGGACCCCAGAATGCCAAAATGCATTTGACAACATTGTCAATGCTGCTTGCTCCCCAACACTTTGAGGTGTACATTGGGTCCAGTTCTCTGCCTGTCACTGTTTTCACCGACCATAACCCGATTGTTTTCTTGTCCCGTATGTACAACCATAATCAGCGGCTAATGTGATGGGCGCTGGTGGTGCAGGAATTTCGCCACGAAAAGGGTCAGAGAACCTAATTGCCTGTCCTGTCCAGGTAGTAAGTATGGCTCCTTTCTTTCGTGAAAATGGAATGTGATCAAACAAGATACAAACGGTTTGTATCTTGAGAAGGGGAGTGTTACGGCGTTTGGTTGAAAGCCGTTGCACCATCTTTCCCGCCTTCTCTTTGTGCTCACAATTTGCTCGTCTGCTATGTAAATCCGGTTGTGTGGACCCCCTGGTCCGGATTGGTGGACTGCTTCTACGTCTGGAGGCGTCCGCTTGTTCCCTTCCTTCCAACCCTGGGATTAGTGCGCTGCCTCTGCACCCCTCCAATCGGCTGCATCCAGCACGAGTTCCTCCTCCCATAAAGACGATCTGGATTGGCCACTCGAGGCGGCTGGACACTTCCCATTGGGCAGTTGCCGCTTTCGTGTTAAGACGTGTTTCTTGTGTGGTGCCTCCTGGCACTTAGTTTGGTGTTATTGAGACACATTGTGATTGTGATTCAGAGTTAAAACTCGGGAAATCTGCCTGTTCTTTATCATTACCCTTGCTAAGGAGCACACTTTTGTTAACTTTTACTTTCTTTAATTTACCTATTAAATTTAAACTTTACACCCCTTAAACATCTTGGGTTTAAATGTTACTTCCCCTAGCACTAGCGTAACAACAATATTTTAGAACGCATAACAATTGAAATCTGTTCAGAAAAAAGCAAAAACATTCTAATAAGTTGTCTGTATAGAAAGTCAAGCATGGAAATATTTGGGGACTGGATTAAGGCAACCTTCTCGAACATCAACCAAAAAAATCCTCTCTGTTTGTGAAAACTTCATTATTGGGCTTCTGAATCCAAACAAGCAAACTAGAATAGAAGACTTTATTGATAAAATGTACAGCCTGAGTTTATATCCAAAAATCACAAGACCAAGCAAAATAACAGACCACAGTGCCACATTAATTGATAACATATTCACTAATGACTTTGATAACGACACAACTAGTGGCCTTTTAATCAATGACATCAGTGTCTTCCAGTGTTTACAATTCATAACAAAAACTACAAAAAACAAAAGATAGAGGACAAGAGTACTTGCAAAAGACGACACACAGAGGACAGCATCAATGCTTTGAAAAAAGATCTGGACGAACAAAGATGGAAGAGTGTGTACTGTGGAAGCAATGTGGATGAAGCATATGAACACTTTCTAAAGACTTGCATGAAGCAGCACCATGAACACTGTCCATTGAGAGAAATGTCTAACAAGCAAAAGAAGAATAATCAGCCATGGATGACAAAAGATCTGCAAAATGCCTGTAAGAAGAAAAATACTTCATATAGGAAATTTATAATTCAACAAACAAAAGACGCTGAAAAAACATACAAAAACAAGTTAACAAATATTTTGAGAATGTGTAAGAAAGAATATTATAAACAAATACCAGACAGGAATAAAGACAACATTAGAGCGACTTGGGACATTCTAAACAGTATTATTAGGAAAGGCACTAAGAAAGCAGACTACCCTCAATACTTCACAGTTGGAAATGCTAATAATGATGATATGAGGGATGTAGGTGAGAAGTTTACTAACTACTTTGTAAATATTCGACCAAAACTGGAAGAGAAGAGCCCAAAATTCTGGTCAGTGGCGGAAGGGAAGGAGGCTATAGATGGGAACCTTACCTCCATGTTTCTCACTGATGTGACCAAAGAGGAAATCATTCACATGGTGTTAAAAACATGAACTGATGCTAATGGAATTGAAATGAAAACAATAAAAATGGTTATCAATGAGATCGCAGAACCGCTAACGCACATCAGCAATCTATCATTCCAGACGGGTAAATTCCCAGACAAAATGAAGACAGCTAAAGTAGTTCCAATCTTCAAAAATGGACATAAACATAATTTCACAAACCACCGACCAATTTCGTTATTACCTCAATTTTCCAAAATCATGTAATAGTTATTTAACCATAGGTTGGACAAATTCCCCAATAAGAATGACATCCTGGCGGACAGCCAATAAGGATACAGAGATAATATTTCCACTTCTATGGCACTGATTGAAATCACAGAGGAAATTAATAATGCTATAGATCATAGAAAGTGTGCAGCCTCCGTATTCATGGATTTAACGAAAGCTTTTGATACAATCAAACATCCTAACTACAAAATTAGAAAGGTATGGAATCAGAGGGTTAATTCTGAACTGGGTTAAAAGCTACCTTGCAAACAGGAAACAATATGTGAAGCTAGGAGAATATACATCTACAAGTTTAAAGATATTATGTGGCGTACCACAAGGGTCAATTTTGGGACCAAAATTATTTAACCTATACATTAACGACGTGACAAGTGACAAAACACCTAAGGCTAGTACTATTTGCAGATGATACTACTGCTTTTTGCTCTGGTTTCCATTGCCAAGTTTCAGATGAAACGATTACTCTAAAAAGATGGTTTGACAAAAACAGATTATCCTTGCATCTGAGTAAAACGAAAATGATGCTATTTGGTAATAGCAGAAGAGATAATTGCGAAAAAATTCTAATTAATGGTGAGGAAATTGAAAGGGTGAATGAACATAGGTTTTTGGGCGTCATAATTGATGACAGAATGAGTTGGAAACCTCACATCAAAAACATACAACATAAAGTAGCATAGTAGAAGCAAGAAATACTTCAATACTGAATAAAATAAAATTTGTCCTGGATCAAAAATCACTCCCAACTCTCTATTGTTCTCTGGTTTTACCAAATCTAACTTATTGTGTGGAGATAACTACAAAAGTACACTTCACTCTCTTGATGTACTGCAAAAAAGATCAATTAGGATAATATAGAGAACACACATATAAACTATTTCACAATAAATCACAATTATTAACATCTCCTTTTGGACATGTGGAACTGTCCATTGTATTAAGTGATGTATTCCAATGTAATTTACATGCATGTTCAAATCAAATGATATCATTACCATTACCAATGTATCGATCCCCCCATTTTCCTCAGGCTTCCAAAGAGAAATGCATGTTCAACCAGTGCTGGTTTCTTCCTTAAATAGGGGCCACCTGATTCGCACCTGTATTTTCACAAATACAGGTGTGAAAATTGATTGAATGCCACACTGCTATTTTTTTTAACACACCTCTTTCAACTGTTTGCCCAATTGCACAGCCTAAAGAGGGTGCATATCATGGATGCTGGGTGTTTTTTGTTTTCTGAGAATCTAGCGCACCTACTGGTAACTTGTTTGCCATATAGCAATAAAAATATACTAATAACAATACTTTATCTGGTTAGTCATGTTGGACTGCTATTATTTTGAACACTACTGTATATGGAAAAAGGCTAATAATTTTCTATTTCACATTCAAAATCTACATTTCCTATATTTGTAATACCCAAATTCACTATATTGTATTTTGTGTAGAGTAACTTCTGTATTTGCTAGATTTGGAGTAGTGAAAAATACATTTATTAATATAAGAATAATGATAATAATGCTGTGTTTAGTCAATGAATGCTGAAGATTATAGTGAATGATCCAAACTCAACAAGCTTTTTCTTCCTTTGTGTTCCTTTTCATGTAAAACTTCAAATAGCACATTTCTCATTTTCAATGTGAAATGTTAACACCTGAGATGTATTTGTATTTCAACCTGTGCATTAAACACGTCTTTTTGCGTATTCATAAGCAGGTTGCCAGCATCAAATATCACCTAAGCACCTGTTGGTGTGCATGTACAGTATGTGCTGAAATTGTAGCATGACATTGTTTTCAATCTTGTCCTTCTTGGCATCTTGTATTGCCAGTAAAAATGAGCCTGATGTGCTTTTGTGGCCTGAGTTTGTGATGAGCAGACATCTGATGGGCTTTGAATGACAGCTGAGAGAGGCAAAGCCTCTCAAAGCACGTCACGGTGTGGGCTCATGCAAGTGATTTTTCTGGAGGAGACGCTGGAGAGTAATGACCCACCGCTAATTGTCTGTGATGATTGACGTGATTTCATTTCTTTCTTTGCTGTGGGACGCCCTTCTTCAGTGGCCTGTCCATTCCACGTCATCATCTTTTATTCTTCCCCGCTGAATTCCATGTCACAAATATATACTGTATATAACAAACAAACACCAAAGTATATCAAAAGGTTACAAGGTATATTGCACATTATGCATGATAATACACCAGTACAGTAATAATACACCAGTACGGCAGACGTTCTTTTACCAACATACTGTAATACACCATACAGTAGACACACTTTCATTCAATTAAATGTAATTCTATGCCGCCAAATCACAACAGCATTTATCTCATAGTACTTCACGCATGGAGGTCACACACAGAGAACCAACTGAAACCCCAGCTCGTAATGTCGTTAAGACACTTCTGGAGTTTGCACAGCTGACTAGCTTGATTAGGTTTCATTGGTAAGTATAACAGTGGATCATCAGCATAGCGGTGGAAGTTCATGGAGCGTTTTGTAATAAAGGCTGAACAATACTAGTCCTAGCACAGAACCCTGTGGGATGCCATGACTGAGCTTCACATGTCTGGATTCTTTATTACTGATGTATACAAACTGCAGCCGATCTGAAAGATAAGACTGAAACAATTTTAATGCAGTTTTTTTTATTAGAATTTGGTGGTCAGTTGTGTGGAATGCTGCTGTGAGGTCTAATAAAACTAATACTGAAAGGAGACCTTCATCTGAGGCGGTGAGGAGGTCATTAGTCATTTTTACTCAGAGCTGTTTCTGTGCTGTGGTGCATCCTAAATCCTGACTGAAAAACCTCAAGTAGATAATTGTGTAGTTGATTGGCAACTACTTTCTCCTGGATCCTGGAGAAAAATGGAAGTTTGGATGTTGGTCTCTAGTTAGCTAAGACCAAGTGGATCAAGGTTAGGTTTGATTCCAGCCACTTTGAATGATTGCGGTACGTAGCCCGTGACGAGCAACACATTGATTATACTGAGAAAAGTAGAGGAGTTTGAGGAGTAGATTGAAGAAGCTAGTTCAGAAGGGTTGATGGAGTAAAAGCTATTTAAGTGTGTGTCTGTCATTGCCTTTTCCTCTAAGGTCCTTGTGTTGGAGTTCAGTTCATCAGTTCATGGGGCAGGTGTGTTGTAGTGAATGAACTGCATGATCCAATCTCAAAAAACTGTTCTTTGTGTTCTTTTCCAAGTAGAACTTTCTCATTTCCCATGCATTTACTAATTTCCAACATTTCAGTCAGCTCAGGTGGCTTTGTGGAGTAAACCGATTGTTAGCTGATAGCGTCGGTGCTCTGGATGGATACCATCTTGCTTCTATGTGGAGAAGCTGTTCCAGAACAGATTCAAGTCGTCTATGAATGGAATGTGTTGCATTCGCAGGCAGACTGAAACCCGGTGTTCAGACTCAGGATCCTGGAGAAGTGTCCAGGCTCCTGTGCCATGTGTGGATCGGTCCACTGATGAAAACTGCCTTCCCGCAACTCCTCAAGAAGTTCAGGAGTTTGACAAAGTGCTTTTCGGTGATCTCCGTGATGTAGGGATGTGCCGTTAAGATTCCGCATGGAGGGCCACTCGCCGAATGAAGGCTGGCGAGGTTTGAAGAAGGAAGAAGAGATGGAGCGTCTGTTTGTGGGGTGGATACCTTCCCATCGCTCGCCTGGGGGTTTGCTTCTCAAGCCGTTAGGGGCGACCAAGGACAAGAAAGGGAACTCACGTGCAGTTGATTTGACAAGAGATTGTGGCTTGGCGTCCAGGTGAGGGTTGGAGGGAGCGTCAGCCAACTCTGGTGGCGAGGGAGCTGCTGCGGCCGGGATACCTGCGGTCTGAACCGGACGTGGCCTTCCTGGTATTGAAGGCGATGTCCAGTGCAGATATTCGCCATTCCAGTTGGATGATCTTAGCGGCATGGTGAGTGCAACTGGCAGCCGCTTGATATAAACAATACGATTTTTAGCTTGAAACATGTTTTTGAAAGATTTTAAAAATAGTTGTATTGCTTTTATGTCATAAGTGGTCAAATATATTATATAATTTGTCATATTGTAGTACTTATCTCATGGTGTAGCAGTCAACGTTTAACTGCTACTACATAAACACTAGACTAGACTACAGCTAGTACATATTATGTAGACCTACGGTATGTTTGTATTGTGTGTACTTGGAAATCATGATAAGAATAAGAACTTAGACTGGGACATGTAGTGAAAGCTTTAATGGCAGAGCAGAGTCATGGTGTCACCACAGGAGTTTCCCTCTACTGCCGTGTACCTCGGCCGGCCTTCAGCAAGGTGACAAACTCCTTGGCTGCCTGGTCCTGCAGGTAGGAGCTCACGTCACTGGTGTAGGTTCCGTCTGCATGGCGCCTAATTAGGCTTCTAGAAACACCACACAGTCACTCCACTTGTATGCGCTCCAACCCCACTTTCTGCTACGCGGTGTCACAAAAATGACGCTCACCCGTTTCGTTTGGAGTTCTTCAGCCACTGAACAAAATCTTGAGCTCTTCTGGTTTCCAGGTATTTGCTGTAGTCGTTGGAAAACGTTCCCTCGGAATGTCTTTTCATGTTTGACAGCTGGAGGGCTTCAGTGGAGATGGCGTTGTCGCTCAATTGCCTGGCAGGACAAAAAGAGGAAGAGAACTCCTAGTGAGTATGCACACACTACATTTGTCCCGTCACACGACAATTTAGTAGGATCTTATACAACTGGAGCCTTTCCCGTCTGGACTGGTGGCCCGTCACTAAGATTATATTCCAGTCACCAGACTTAGTGAAACATTCCCCTTTCCCTCAATCCACGTCTGTATGAACGGCACAGCCACACGATACCCTCTCCCTCGAAATGACAGGAATGAAAGGTAGAAACACACAATAGTCCTCCCGAACATACACACAGCCTCTGAGGTAGTATCAGAGCTGGAACAGAGGAGGAACGGCCCTCAGTGCAAGTGAACGCCACAAAGCCAGAACAGGGGTACGTGACTGCGTCTCCAACCTTGTTGCATCCCACACAAAAGCAAAGTTGGCCGTTGTAGCGCTTGCTTTTTAGAAGATGAGAAAGTGGCTCTTAACTCGTTTTTTTTTTTTTTTTGCAATAGCAAAAACTTCTTGACACACAAAATAAAAATGTCAATTTTCACACAAGGCTCACTCCTCCCTTGATGTTGACTTTTCTTATGATTTCACATCAACATTTACAATAAAAGTGTCTGGTGTAATTATTGGGGTCAACTCCAGACCTCTTCTCTCTTCAATTGCCATTGCTCACTCATGACACAATCCAGGTTTAATGCCTAAATATCCCTCACACACTTATGAAACATATTTACAGTATAAAACAAATCAATAATGGAAGCAGATGGATGAACACATGGAATGGTGTAGCCTTCAGCCAGGTGGACAAGCTATACTGTATGTAGCGCTAAAGTCTACAGAATACACGCTCATGCTCACATGCTCTCGTTCCAGTTTGAGGCTGGATTGACTGTGGAAGCTAATTCGATGGTGCATTCAGGGACTGCCAAACAATGTGTGAAAGCCCAACTCTTGAGGGAAAATTAACACGATGAATGAAACACAAATAGAAATAAGAATATAAATAACAATACTAATATAGCATATAATAATGAGATAATCAACAATAATGAATAATAATAAACATGTACAATTTTGTTTTCTGAGAAAATTACCACAAATAAAAATAATAATTTTTGAACAAAAATCTGCAAATTTCCAAATGCTGAGTTAGCAATGTCTAGAGAATCCACAGTATGCATTTTCATATTTTGAAGAAAAAACAAACAAACAAAAATCTACAAAAAAAAAAAAAAGGATTTGGTAATTATTATAACAACTACTTAACAATACATAAAAAACAGCCTGTTCTTTTCAGTCATTTGGAATAATGTAAACGTTCAAAAGTTCACTGATCTTATACAGTATATGATTACTGTTGGTTAATGTGATGACATGTAGTGCAGTATAAGAAGGGGTTAAATTTGTCATCATTGCGTGACACATATGATAAATTGGAATAGTATATGTTAAATTATGATATATGTTAAAAGTGATGTATGAGTGCAGTAAAAAGCTTACATTGTGTTTGTGTGGTGATCAGGTGCCTGGCAGCTGCTTTGGATGATGATGAGGAGCAAGAGTCCAACCAAAGAGTGAGCTTGCTTCATCCTGTCTGGGACCTTCTAGAAGGAGGAAAAGCAAAAGTAGACATTTACAAAAAAACTATAATTATATGATTATTGTATATAATCTGGTGTGCACTGAAAGCAACACAACTCTCACCTGTGGCGCTTCGGAAAGAAATGTTTGGTAGTTTCCTAGACAGGAACCCTTCTTATTCTTTGTCTGCTTCTTCAGCTTTCTCATGAGCGACACTCTGTGTGCTCTGTTTTTTATATTCGGGGGTGGGGGGGCTCACTCCCAGGTGACTCCTCCGTCACTGGAACCTCTTTTACGCTCCGTCCATTAATCAGCTTCCGTCTCACTCAATCTTATTTGACTCCAACAAACACGACGGAAAGCAGTCCTCACTTCTATGTCAACATCTCACCAGCCGCTTTATTAGGGACACCTCAACCATCACATGACATCCAAACTGGACAACCAACAATTTTTTTAAATATCTAAATATCTTAAATTAGTAGGGGGAAAAAGGCTATAACATTAGGACAATAAAGTCAAAATATTATAGGAATAATGTCATAACATTAGAGGGGAAAAAAACATAATTTTATGAGAAAATATTATACTACTATTAGGAAAAAACATGTAATTTTTGCAAGCATAATTTTGAAATATATATATGTTTTGGTAATATTATGGGAATAAAATTACAATAAAAAACTGGAAAAAATTGCTGTCATTTTACAAAAATAACATCAAAAATATTAGTAGAAATATATCATACCTTTAGCAGAATAAAGTAATATTAGGAAAAACATGTAATATATAGAAACATAAATTTGAAATTTTTAGAAATATTTTAAGAAGTCAGAATATTATGGGGAAAACAAGAAATGACTGCAAATTTTGGAAAATTAGGTTGGGCAAAATAGGAAGATATTACAAGATTAAGAATAAATAAATACATAAAGAATAAAGTCAAAATATGTAATATATAATTATTAGGACAACACGTAATTTTTATAAGCCTACATTTTAAATATTGACCGATGTTTTCTAAAATTTGAGTATTATGAGAAAAATCGAGACTACTCTATTCATGTTTTTCCTACCATTATTATTTCCATTTTTTAAAATATTTTCACTTCATTCTTATAAAATAAAAATTAGAGTATAGAGAGGGGAGACACCTGCTGCGGCCCAGAAAGGTGCACTGCATTCGGGCACACGCTCCAAGCAGCCGGCATAACGCCACGGAGGTCTCTGGCAAACCTCTGCACTTTTCAAACAACGCGGCGCTGGCAATTATCTTCATTTAAAAACAATTCATTTAAAACAGCAATTTTAATGTTGATATATAAAAAAACGCCTATAAAATGTACAGAGTTGAAGTAAAAAACCTAATCTAGCACAGATATAAGTAGAAGTTGTAGCTCTTTTAGGGGGAAATGAGGCATTTGTGTAGGAAGTGACTCATCAGGGTGTACGTATGGTGGAAGGCGGAGCCTCTGAGAGAATGGTCCTTGTCTGTGTACCACTGAAATCACAAGGAAAATACACGTGTATTAGTATACCACGCCATCAAGTCCGTATTTCTAGGAGTAAAAAAGAAGGCAAATAAAAGGCCACGTTTCCAGCATCAACGTCAATATTGGCTTCCCACGTCCTTGCTAAGCAAGCTAATATTTACCATGGCCTGGAAGTCCACCTGCTCCTCCACCAGCGCTTTGGAGATCTGTGCTGCCTGCTGGAAGTGGACGTTGTCTGCAGGAAAGACTTTTCACTTATTTGCCCATTTGCGCTTTTTCCATCCATTTGCGTGTCGAACACACCGCTAATGCCAACGTGTGCGTCCGCTTCTTCTTCTTACCGTCTGCTGTGCCGTGGACCAGCAAGTAATCGATGCCCTTGAAGTTCTTTGCTCTGGCCGTTACCGTGGAATTCTGGGACGTTAGAAAACTCAGTAAGATTGGCAGAAAAACATTTTTTAAAAAAGCACTTTAAAAATATTTACCTTATACGACTCTGAATTTTCTGTAGGTGTGCCCATGTAGCGTTCGGTGTACACGGCATCTGCACGCAAAATCAACTCGAAATTGAAACATTTTTCCATAACCTATTGTGTTCTAGTGTTCTATCCATGAAGATTTCTTTATCATACCTCTTACATACTGTCAACCAAGTGAAAATATACAGTAGTGTTCAAAATAATAGCAGTCCAATGTGACTAACCAGATGAAGTACTGTTATTAGTATATTTGTATTGCTACATGGCAAACAAGTTACCAGTAGGTGCAGTAGATTCTCAGAAAACAAACAAGACCCAACATTCATAATATGCACACTTTTAAAACTGTGCAGTTGGACACTTAGTTCAAAGAGGTGTGTTAAAATAATATCAGTGTTTCATGATACTTGCATCAGCATGCTTTACTGTCTTTACTGTGTACTGTGGCTTGAATTCAGAGTTTGGGGGTTATCTCACAAACTTTCTGCGGCCCTTGGACCCCAAAGCAACAATTTTACTCACATCAGCCCACAAAATATTGCTCCATTTCTCTTTAGGCTAGTTGGAAAATTGTAACCTCTTCTGCACATGCCTTTTTTTTTTAACAATGGGACTTTGCAGATTGGCTTCATACAGGCATCGTCCAACTGTCACAGTACTTACAGGTAATTAAAGACTGTCTTAGATCATCCTCGAGCTGATCACTGGGTATTTTTCCTCCGTTTTCTGCCATGTGTCTCTGGTTTTGCTCTCCATTTTAAGGCGCTGGAGATCATTTTAGCTAAATAGCTAACAATTTCTAATACTTCACCCTCCAATCAACTTTTTAATCAAAGCACGCTGTTTTCCCAAACAATGTTTTGAACGACCCATTTTCCTCAGGCTTTCAAAGAGAAATGCACATTGCTGGTTTCATACTTAAATAGGGGACACCTGATTCACGTGCATTTTCACAAAATTTAACCCTGATCACTGATTAAATGCAACACTGCTATTTTTTGAACACACCCCTTTCAACTAATTGCCCAAGAGCCTGCATATCATGAATGCTGGGTCTTGTTTGTTTTCTGAGAATCTACTGCACCTACTGGTAACTTGTTTGACATGTAGTAATAAAAATCTACTAATAACAGTAATTCATCACACTGGATTGCTATTTTTTTAACACTACTGTATATTAAAAACAGAACTATTCGATAAAGTGTACAGACAATACTTTTTGATTCGATTCTGCGATTAGCTGATTACTACTGCGATTATTTGTTGATGTAGACGTTATAATGTTGACATTGGCTTCTTTATTTTATAATGTAAGATCGCGAGACTAGATGAGATTTTAACATAAACCTTTAGAAAAGCACAATGACAAAATACAACATTTACATTCACATTGTACATAACAGCCTTGGTGCTGCCATTATTCATGTCGATGGTGGTTTAGACAAGACAAGCTACCGTATATGTTTTGATCTGATGAATCTTAACGAGATCTCATGTGAAATATAACAGAAGGTATGTAGGACCAGTGAGTCACAAGTCAAATCACTCGAGACGTGTTCAAGTAAGAGGAAGAGGAAGACCAAAGGGCAGAAACACCAAGTCCCTAAATCCATGAAAAAACCTCAGTGATGCGTCTCCAAGGAGGTTGGTTTCCATGCGTTGTTGAGGTAACCTCTGCCAAGGAAAGAAGGTAGAGCAGATGTAAGCTGGCATCCTTTGCCAGTCAGCGGATGTCAGCTAAACTGGCAGCGTCCGCTGTGGCGTTCCAAGAAAGCTGATCTCGGCACGGTGTGGTTGACAAAGATGGAAATATTGGGGTAAAAATATTCACAGTAGGTGGGCTGGGGAATGTTTTATCATGTCGCTGTGAAGAAAATTGCCAAAATTGCTTGAAATTTGCAGCTTAAATGTATTTATTTATTGAAGAAGGGCATACGAAGCAACAGTTTCACGTCAATATGCCTGTGGCTAATTCACATTTTTGGTGTATATTTGTATCTTAAATAAAAAAAATAAAACATTTGTAATTTCTATACACTATACACAGAGCTTTTCTTCCTGTCACTCACACACAACAAGGAACACGGAGAGATTGTTAGCAGGATGCTAATTGTAAGATCCTGGTCATCCCTCTTTAAATATGATATCCTTTTTTCATCTTGTCTACCAGCAGAAAAAACATTAATGGTGTCTTAAAAATCTTATTTTTGCAGAAATATGAGGAGTGGTCTTAGCTTGGTTCAGTATATGAAGTCCAAAATCAGCTCCAAGTCATGTGAAGCAATACCACAGGTTTTGTTTTCGGTCTGATACTAAAATTAGTAAAATAGTAAAATTCAGGTTGTTATTGGCAACTTACTGTTCCGATAGCGACACTTTGCGCAAATTTTAAAATATAAAACGTAGTGTATTATATATTATTATTATTATTATATTCATGCCGCACGGTGGCTGAGTGGTTAGCACATTGGCCACACAGTCAGGAGATCTGGAAGACCTGGGTTCAAATCTCCGTAGGGCATCTCTGTGCTGAGTTTGCATGTTCTCCCCGTGTGTGCGTGGGTTTTCTCCGGGTACTCCGGTTTCCCCCCACATTCCAAAAACATGCATGTTAGGTTAATTGGTGACTCTAAATTGTCCATAGGTATGAATGTGAGTGTGAATGTTTGTTTGTCTATATGTGCCCTGCGATTGACCAGTCCAGGGTGTACCCCGCCTCTTGCCCAAAGTCTGCTGGGATAGGCTCCAGCATCCCCGTGACCCTAATGAGGATAAGCGGCATAGAAAATGGATGGATTATATTCATTTATATTATACCCTAATGTACTAATTAAATACATTATTAATTTAAATTTTTTAAAAATAATTTTTTTTAAATAACAAATATTAATATTAATGAATAAATTATTTTAAAATAGTAATTTTGCATTTTAGCATTACTTTTATGAAAAGTAAAATGATTTTGTAAATATGACAATATATTAGCAATCTGCAAATATAATTTCTTATGTACATATCTTACATATTTTGGCATTTCAGCAATTTCAATCATTTCTTTTCACACTTGGATAGCAGTTAATAATATTCATAAGAAAATGGCAAGAGATTTGACCCTGGAACCAATGGTTTGCATGGGATACTGAAAGTTGGAATGCTGTTGCATGCACGGTGCAGCGTATGTGTTCACCCACCATAATATTCCCACTTGGCTACCGGAGCAACCGCTATTCCACATTTGAAAAGTCCACTTCCAGAGCCCAAGGCCATGGAGGACACGTAGCCACCATAGGACTAACAACCAATCAGAGAAAAAAAATGTCAAGAAAAAAAAAGTCCCCCCAAAAAGATCATGAAACAGTTGACTTACCCAACCCCATATGGCTATCCTGTCTTTGCGGATAAAACCCAAATTAATAAATTTCCTACAAACGCAAGAAACACAGGTTCAATGACTCGTAAAAGCATTACACAAACAGTAAATACAGTTTAAACATTTTTGCAAAAATATATCAAATCCATATATAAAATAGTTCAAAAAAGGGCACATTTCACACAAAGTTGCAACTGGTGATTAATGATGATTAATTCTGTTGAAAACTCAATTAAATTTAATGCTTTTATCAATTGACAGCCCTGATGCAATAGCAGAACAATGTGACTAACCAGATTAAGTTACTGTTATTAGTATATTTTTATTGCTAGATAGATAGATACTTTATTAATCTCCAAGAGAAATTTGGTTTCAAGCAGCTCTCCAAGAATGCCAAGTTATAAACTTAACCACTTGATCACAGAGTAACACAAATATGGGCAAATGAGGTGAAAAAAAATGTTGGGCTGCTTCAGCTAAAATGATTTCCAGTGCCTTAAAATGGAGGGCAAAACCAGAGGCATGCAGCAGAAAACAGAATACACTTTTCAAAATGGATGAAAAAATAAACCAGAATGGCGAAGGATCAGCCAATTATCAGCTCCAGGATGATTATAGACAGTCTGGAGTTACCTGTAAGTACTGTACCAGTTAGAGGATGTCTGTTTGAAGCTAATTTAGCAGAGTCCCTCTGTTAAAAAACAGGCATGTGCAGAAGAGGTCACAAATTGTCAAAGAACACATCAACCAAAAATGACGACCCCCAAACTCTGAATTCAAGCCACAGTACACAGTGAAGACAGTGAAGCATCATGATATGGGCATGTTTCTCCTACTATGGTGTTGGGCCTATTTATCCCATAGCAGGGATCATGGATCAGTTTGCATATGTCAAAATACTTGAAGAGGTCATGTTGCCTTATGCTGAAGAGGACAAGACAATGACCCCAAACACACAAGTAAACCAGCAACAACTTGGTTCCAAACCAACAAAATGTATTTTATGGAGTGGCCAGCCCAATCCCCAGACCTTAATCCAATCTAGAACTTTAGGGTTCACATAAAAAATGCTGTTTCTGAAGCAAAATCAAGTTGGCTGACTCCATGCCACACAGATGTGAAGAAAAACTGTGCTCATACAAGTAAATATTAGTTTAGTGATTCCCAGGATTGCCAAACAAACACCATTTTTTTTTTAAGTCAACTGCAGACACTGCTATTTTTTGAACACACCCCTTTCGACTAATAGCCCAATTACACAGCCTTAAGAGCATGCATATCATGAATGCTGGGTTTTGTTTGTTTTCTGAAATCCTGAAAACTACAGCACCTACTGGTAACTTGTTTGCCACGTAGCAATAAAAATATACTAATAACAGTGATTCATCTGATTAGTCACATTGGACTGCTATTATTTTGAACACTACTGTAAATACAGTTGTGTGAAAAAGTGATTGCCCCATAATATTTACGACTTACAAATTGAAGACGCAAGTGCTAAAACATGCCGGATAGTAGTGATGTGTGATACCCCTGATCTTGTCCAATCCAAAACAGAGTAAAATAGTCAGGCTGGTATCAGCGATACGAATCCAACATCGATACTTTGTGCAAATTCACATAATGTGTCTAGGAAAAAAAAGTATTTCATAGCATAAAGAATACAATACATGGAAGTAATGCAATAAATGATCAATTTAGACAAATTAATAATTGAATTGTTTATTATTATTATTCATTAATAATATAATATAATATAATTTGTGACTTTGTGAAAAAGTTCAGACAACGGCAAACCTCTACACTACATATGGCGCAGTTCACAGTAAATATTTATCCTCAACTTAGCTTGTTGAACAGTTTTGCTCTGATCAGCCAACCATAAGCTGGCCCTGAGAGGCGAAGGTGTGTATGAGACATGGGTCAGCACTCCTGATTCTACATTGACATGGCAACATTGACTTTGTTTTCTGAGAATCTACTGCACCTACTAATAACATGCAATAAAATATACTAATAGCAGTGATTAATCTGGTTAGTCACATTGGTCTGCAATATTTTTGAACACTACTGTCTATATACTCTTTCTTTTTTTTTACCTGACCGCCGCTATCTGATCCTCCACCTCAAAAGTCCCGAGGCGCCTATAGATGGCGTGAAGTATCTGGTCGCCTTGGTAACCGCTTCCTCTTCCGTCAAAGCTGGCAACCACAATGCCGTACGTGCTTGACAGAAAGGTGGCCCAGTTTAACTTGAAACGATAGTCCACTCTCTGACTGGCTGGACCCCCGTACCTGCATGGGGTGGGATGGTGGAGGTGTTATACTACTACGACGACTGCGACTACTATTACTACTACTACCTCCAAGTCTACTACTTACACGTCAATCAGGAGAGGATATTGTTTGGATGACTTGAAATGAGGCGGTAACATCATCTGATACCAAAGGTCTGTTGGCATAAAATACTGTATTGTTCAGTGTTCTATTTCACCTGGAATCATTGCCAATGTGTTATTTTTTATTGTCTTACCAAATCCTGCAACCCTCAAAGTTCCGTACTTCATTGTTGGCATTTGAAATTCCTTCAGAATGTTCTCCAGTTCCTTGTTATCTTCCAGAGTGGACATCTCTATCACAAATGATACCACAAAATTGTTATGGCTGTTTATCACTGACTGTAGATATTTCTTCTGATACAGATACAGAAAATAGGTCATTTATTAGCTAAGAAAATAATATTCTTCATGGCAATATTTGATACAGTCAATGTTACAAATTTGCAAGCGTCAACTTTTTACATTTATCACGGTAAAAAATCATAACGATACTCATCATCATCTTTATCAAATTAATTTAACGAATTTTTATTTTATGTTACTATTTTTTTTAATTCAATTTTTATTTAATATTTTATGTCAAAATGTTCCAAACAACAGCCTTTTGTGACAAAAATGTATTTGGTCAAGCATTTACGTATTTGTTGCATGTGTTATAAATGATAAAAGTGATTATTTAAAATACCTTTCATGTGAGTCACTTTAAAACTTTGCTGTTTATTGAAATTTGCCCCATGCTAATAATGTAAGGTTAATATTAGGTTAACTTTCATGGTGCTGTCCCTCATTTTTAAAATTAAAATTATGGTACAATATCAAACACAAAACACACTGTGTGTTTAGTATATGCTATACATTCAATCGGTAGCTAAATTTGGCCTAATCACTATTATTAGGTAACAACCAACAAATAGTGTGTGTTTGTGTGTGTGTGTTTGTGTTACATGGAGTGTGGCTTGCAATGTCAGAGCAGGAAGAGGGCGGGACATACGACTTTGACGTTAGCGACCCCATTTTGTACCTAGCCATCGCGGACACCAACTTTAATATTTTGTATTGAATATGATGGATTAAGTCTAGTGTACGATAACAGTACACACAACGTGCATTGTTCCTTCATGGGTATGCTTCGTCACCACCACCTCTAGCATCCATGAAGCATTCCTGGCATTATATGGTCCCGCATGATGCCACAAACACTAACTATTTGTAAAGAATCTACAAGATGTTGAACACCACAGAAGAAGCTTGTACAAAAAAGAAAAGGTAGTCTATTTTTAGATAATGTGCAAAGAGCAGCAAGGAGGCGATAAACTAGAAAGAAAGAGGAACTTTCTCAGCACCTCTGTATTAACTTGGCCACTTCAAAACCACCCTCAAGTAACAAAATAACACAAAGTAAAAACATTTTTCTGTGGTAATGAGAATGCCTTCCAAGGTGTGCTATGTTATGTATGCAGAAATGAGTGTTCGAACGCAAGACGAGGCAAAATCTTAGCAAAAAGTTTGGACGTGCTATCCGGGGCAGATGTTAATCGAGGTAACACCGTGCTGTAAGAATATTTAGAATACTGTAAGAATATTTAGAATGCAGTCAGTGCAGTTAGAATACATTTTGATATATATTTTTTAAAGTTTTTAGCAGAATTTTTAGAATGCACTTAAAACATCCAAAAACAAAGCAAGCATTTCATTCTGTCTCTTGTGTGATTCGGGTATTAAGGAAAACCTAGCTGATTACTAATGACATGGATGTCAGTGTGAACTCCTGGCGGTGTGTTTACGTACTTGCACCTGGGCCTCGGTTATCCATGAGCGCATAGAGGGGCAAACCTGGTCCTGGTCCAAACAAACTGACATTGTTATTCACGCATGTCACACAAATAAGAAACACACGCAGTAAACATGGAAGCACGTGTGAGGAAACGTGTGTGACCAACCGTAGCAGTCCAAGCGGTAGTAGGAGGCGTTGATGCTGAAGTACGCTGAGTTGTACTGACACCTGTCCTCCTCAAAGTCACAAGTGAGGCACAGACGGCTGGACGCTTCGCGTCCTATAGTTAACCTGACACGCAAACAACAACAACTCTTCAGGCGCTCATCTTGGCAAGCAACTAAGAGATTCTCCCCACATTGCCATGTGTCATATGTTACCTTAGTAAGGAGCTTAAATGATGAGACGATACACAAGATTGGGAATACTATCAGAAGTATCAGAGGAACCAGAGTATAAAGCCGAGGGAGCCACCTACTGTGGCCCAGTATATTCAGACACATGCGCCGAGCACCCGGTGTGCAGCCATGGAGGTCAGGAGAACCGGAGTATAGAGCGGGAAGAGACACCTGGCGTGGCAAAGCAAGGTGCACTATATTCGGGTACATGCTCCGAGCACCCATGTGACGCCACTGAGGTCTCTGGCAAAACTTTCGGTATGACATCATAATTTCCTCATACTATGGGGCAGCCCTACTAAAACAGTAACTAATCATAAAGCAAAGCTTAAACATATAGTCATCCCTCGCTGCATCACGGTTCAAACATCACATCACATTCTGCACATCACATTCTCAAGTGAAACAAAGAATTAGAGGTGTGTAAAAGTGACTATAGGGCTGTTAATTCATGTCTAGAGGGCTCTAATAATGTTAAAAAAGCATATTTAGAAGTTGGTAAACATGTTTTTTATGCCTAATATGTCTTATTGTCTCTTATTATGTCTACTATATTGTATAATAGGAGAGTAAAGGTGACTATAAGACTGTTAATTCATGTCTAGAGGGCTCTAATAATGTTAAAAAAGAATATTTAGAAGTTGGTAAACATGTTTTTTATGCCTAATATGTCTTATTGTCTCGTATTATGTCTACTTTATTGGATAATAGAAAAGTAAAGGGGTCTTATTTTATGTCTAGAGGGCTTTAATAATAGCAAAACCTGTATGTAGAAAGTCATAAACAGGTTGTCTATGCTCTAACTATGAAATATTTTACTTATTCATACAGAATTCTACCAAATAATGGCGATTAACAAGGGATGCTGCATGGTGTTGGTTTTTTTTAGCCTTTTTGCACACAAAAAATTATATAGTAAAAATATATAATAAAGTCACCCCACACCCTTGATTTTCAGTAGAAAAAGCTGACTCACTTGTAAAGATTTCTCTTCACAGGCACGCCTTCGTACTCGTTACTCACAAAATATCTGCATGACGAGAAGAATGTTAATGGAAAGAACACGTTGCCATCGTTAGAAAAGGGAATTTCACTCACATGGTATCTTCTGTCACTTTGGATATGTAGATGACTTCCCATTTCCCAGCAGTCACAGCGGTTGCTTTGCCCTTCAAAAGATGCCGAAGTTAGTCTACACCTTATCTTAAAGGGCTTTCCCCCAAAAACTTCTGGGAGCCACTGGCACAAGTCTCAAAAGAAATCTTTATCTATGACAAAAAATTTTACCAATTTTCTCTGTACAAATTCCTTGGAATTCCTATTTTCCCCAATGAACCACAACTCTCCAATGCTGGCAGCACTCGCGCAGCCCCATGCACACCACGCCTGAAGTTTCCTTTAACGACACTATTTTTTTAATGACGCCTGATTAACGTGCATACGTCTAGTTTGACCCTCAGCAGGGGCCGTAGTTAAAAAAATTAGACCGGGACCGTGTAAGATAGAAGAGAGAGTAAATAATGAGGAGAAATGGAAAAAGAAAGGGATATTGTGTTGTCATTGGTAAATGTAGCTTGAAGTTATTTGTATCTACTGTCGCTGTGATTTGAATCACGGCGATTTGCCGGAGAGAAGCAAGCTGCAAGCTGCTGAAACATACGTACATTGTAGCCATCTAGTTGATCTTATATATTATGTAAAACTGTGACAGGAAATTAAAAGCACAAAATCAATACAGAGCCACAACCCACCAACCAGTATGAACTTGGACTTTTTCAGAGAGGTCCCCCAACAAACAGCACATTAGCACTCAATAAGTGCATTCAATCTTACCTTTATGGATTCTTACATAGTATGTGCATTTGGCAGCGAAAATGTGAAAGAAAAAGCATAAATATACAGTATAGTACTCTATCTGTGTGAATTTCTCTTGGAGATCAATAAAGTATCTATCTATCAATGCGGCATGTGAGAAGGTGCGTTCATGGACTGTGGAGAAAGTGGGACAAATCGCTGCTTGCATGAAACATTCAAAAACTCGGAGATTTCAAACTAAATATTCTTTTTGAATAAAGTAACCGCCCATATTTATAAAACTGATATGCCTTTACATACAATTTGTAGTAATACAATGTAGTACCACAAAGAGATTTACTTCCCTACTGTGATTAAATGCTGTGAATAAATGCGATTAGTTACTGAAACTATGGACTGAATGCAATTAATCGCAATCCAATATTTTAATCGATTGACATCCCTGATTTGTATGTATAAAAGTTTAAATCAAGCTAAAACAAAACACACATGCCTGAAAAATGTATTTGCGTAACGCTAATCTTTTTGATAGCAGCACAACATTTGAATGAAGGGACACCACATAACCTTTTGGGTTGATTTCCGAGCATACATAAATGCAGCAAATTGTACTTCCACGCGGGTTACGTAAGGGTTACGTTAGTGAGAGCTAAAATATCCACTAACTGTTTTTCTTTGTCTGTTTGCTTATTTAGTCCACGCATACATGCAAAATGAAGACCTTGTTGGGATTTTTGGAGTGTCAGTGAATGCACTTTGCTGCCAATGAGGAAGTGTGGTACCGAGCACTAGCGGACTAGAGGCAAGTTTGTGACTTGGAGATTGCATATGTAGTGTTGGAATGGCACTGCAGGTCAAAATAAAGTTATAAAAGACTCTGTAACTAAGAGGTGTGGCTTGACACAATGCACATGGGTTAAAAATGTAATGAATGAATAATTAATATAGTTAATTACATAACTGCGTTAGCACCGGTAAAGTGCTATTTTTGTTAGCCCTGGTTTTTATACGATTTGATGTTGCCCCATGACGGCGATATGAAATATTTTAAGGAAAGCATAGTTGCCATAGTACAGTGCACCATATTGCGTTTTGGCAAATCATGGACAAAATCAATGCGTTTAGCAGGCATTGCGTTACCAGTCACATGATGTTGGTGACAAGCCGAAAGCTGTGGATGGTACTTACATCTTGTATGTGATGAATATGTTTGTAACCAGTGTTGTCGCTCATCACCTTGTAGAAGCTGATTTTATCTTCGGCAAAGAAAAGCGGTAAAGGCATGTACTGGGAGGAAAGAAATAATAAAGCAGTTGATGATCACATCAGGTGTTTAAAGGGTCCCTGGCATGACTTAGTAACGTTGCTTAAATATGTCATATGTAGTTTCTGTAGTTTCTAATTATGTTCTACAACACTCCATTTTCTAAAGCAAACCGTACATTTATATTTGATGGTGTCCGCCATGACAAACTAGTTCTCGCTCTACAGTCTCATTTCTGGAAGTGACGCCATCGGAGTACCATGCCTTAAGTAAACAAACAGGGCGGTGCACGAGACGGAGGATGTTTACAGTGATTATAGCCAATATTTGAGTGATATGTCTACAGTTCTCAAGGAGAAAATAAAGGGAAAAATTTGGAGATAAAATAGAGACTTTTAGGATTTAAGACGTAGTCACCTTCAAAACATAGAGTAAGTGTGAATTACTCTGGAGTTGATTATTTCTCAACTATTGTTTTTGAATTCAGTTTGTTAATGAGTGTAAAAAGGTCTTTACAGCCTGATTTAGTTTATATTTCAGTTATTGCTGTGAAAAGTGTTTCTATAACATGTATAATGCTTTACAGCCTTGTCGCTATCATGGAATAGTATTTAGACATTATTCAAACAAGACATGACCTACGCTCTTCTGTGGCAACTTTGACATCATTTTTCTTTTTCCCTGTGAAATAGCTTCCTTTTTTAAAATGAGTTTATAGCGTACTTTCAAGCAAAAAGCAGTCATCAGTGAAATCACCACTGCAAAGAAAAAAACTCAAGGTGGGCAATGATCTGTTCAATTGCATTGTTGTTTTTGTCTTTTGGAAAAGAAAACAAACTTATTAACATTTTGGCATGACAACTATTTGATGAAATATATACCGAACAACGTCCACCATCTACCTGGATAAGTATTTGTTTACTCTGCTTTAGCTGAGAGGTGTCACCACGATGGCGGAACTGAGACTGAAAAGTGAGTCAGGTCCCTAATTCAATAAAAGAGCCAACAAAAGTCTGTCCAATAAATGGAAAAAAATACTTTTAAATAGTTTTAAGGTAGGACTAATCATTTCACATGGATATAGATCAAGATATAGATCAAATGTGATTTACTGTCCTCAACACAAAAGTAATTTATTGACGGCCCCTGGTCTGAATAACCAGTGGTTAGAGCGTCAGGCTCAGTGAGTGAGTAAATATCCAGCATCCAATGTGAAACTTCACCCGTGTACCGTACGGACATGTCTGCAAGGTGGTGTTGCATTTTCTTTTTCTTCTGGATGGCGGGATTGTGGCCCGAGCGTTACAAACGTCACACGGCAGCGGATCGGCCCGATCTCGTGGCAGAAGCTGATTTGATCTGATCTTCAAAATACAGCGGATCGGCATGTCAATCCCGATCCTGATGATGGGATCGGGACATCTCTAGCGGCGCCATCAGCTATTAGTTTCATTTTTGTGAATTTACCGTTCGCTTTAAAAAATGTAACAATAGAAGACATAATTAGAAACAATAAATAAGATATTTAAGCAAAGTTGATCCATCATGTCGGGGACTCTTTAAGTACAAGTCAACAAACTTACATGGCCGATCCAGCCTGTCTGGCTTGTTTGCTCAAATTTCTAGACGGAAAAAAAGCTTTGAGGTTAGTCAGCATGGAAGTTTGAATCATGTCACAGCTACCTGTTTTTCTTGCCAGCTGATTCCATCAAAGTCATAAATCTGCACCAGCACGTAATTCTGCTTCCTGGTGAGCCACTGCACTGCGACGCGTTGGTCTGTGACAAAAGTCACTGAGCACAAAATGTGATCACTGGATGGGAGAGTTGTCGAGTTAGACACACAAAACACGCTGATCCGTTTGACTTGCCTGTGCTGGCAAAAACACAGACCCAGATGCAACGGAAGCAGGGGGGAAGACTTGGTTGCGGCGTCGTGGATTTGTGGTATCCACCACAAATAGTTTGACCTTGGTCAGCTTTGACCCCACCTGGGACAAGAAATGAAAGCAAGCAAATAAAATACAAAAAACAAAATAACACACTCTATCAGTGATCCCACCTTTGGATACGGGATAGCTACTGTTTCCGGATACTGCTGGGCTCCATACCAGGAAAACTCCACTTTGGTAACTTCTGTGTCATTAAACTCAGAATATGCCAAGTATCTTCCAGTTGACGACCACCATAACGCTCCATTTGATGCAAACACTTCCTCTACAATCACGATGACACAAACCAACATCTTCTATATCACACATACAGTGGTGTTCAAAATAATAAAAAAGCAGTCCAATGTTATTAGTATATTTTTATTGCTACATGGCAAACAAGTTACCAATAGATGCAGTAGATTCTCAGAAAAAAAAGACCCAGCATTCACAATATGCACGCTCTTTAGGCTGTGCAATTGGGGGGTGTTCCAAAAAATAGCAGTGTCTGCCGATAAAAACTCAAAACTATTTTGTGCAAATGTTTTTGTATCTTGGACTTTTGGCAATCCTGTACATCACTAAACTAATATTAAATTTTTTATAACTGCTTCACATCTGTGTGGCACGGACTCTACCAACTTGTGCCACCTTTCAGCTATTATTCCACTCCAAGATTCTTTAACAACATTCCAAAATTCATTAACATTTCTTGATTTTGCTTCAGAAACAGCATTTTTGATGTGAACCCACAAATTCTCCATTGGATCAAGGTCCGGGGATTGGGCTGGCCACTTCATAACATTTATTTTGTTGGTTTGGAACCAAGATTTTGCTGGCTAACTAGTGTGTTTGGGGTCATTGTCTTGTCCATTTCAAGGACACCATTATCAACATCTTTTTTTTTAATGGCAGGAGCGTTTTTCATGTTTTCACAACATACTGCAGAAACCCTAGTCAGAGATCCTCTAAACAAAAGGAGTTGTCAGCTCTGCTGCTTCTAAGGAACTACAACTGAAATGCCAAAGATCATCTATATGATATAAGAACCTATGACTGAAATGCCCAAAGATTGTCTATATGACAGCAACACTCTGTTGCTTTTAAGGACCTACAACAAAAATGCCAAAGATCGTCTATCTGACAGGAACGCTCTGCTGTTTCTTAGGACCTACAACTGAAATGCCAGTCAAAGAAAGGCAACATGTAGCGATAGTGTTAATGAATAATAAAAATTTTTATTTTGACTTGTCTTTTTTACAACGGGACCCCAGTGGCTGATGCCAGAAGTATACTCACCCTCATAAACCCAATCTGGGACTCCATTTAGGATCTCATTCTTCTTGCCGTTGCGGGTGACCTGTACAGCTTTTGCAGTGACGTCAGCCTTGAAGAAGACGTTGAAGTCGTACACGTAAGCCTGCACAGCAGCGGGTAGCGCTGGTTATTACTGATTTTCAGCCGAGGCTTCATCACCTCGTCAACTCAAACGTTACTGGTGTTGGCTGAAAAGGTCACCACCAATACCAATAATAATATCAATAAAGAACACCAATGCATGCGGATTGCTGCTGGAGACTCACGTATTTGTTTCCCTCTGGTGCCCAGGTGAAGAACTGCACATCAGCAGGAAGACTCCCATTGGTGATGAATGTCCTTTTAGTCAAACAAGAGATATATACATGTACCGTATATGCTGTATATATACACAGTATATTAAGAAGTAAATGCGGGCTGTGAAATGATGCTACTCACATGTTGCCTCTGTCGTAGATGGAGTAAGAAGCTGTGTAGGAGTGTCTCCATTGCTGTTGGATGGCAAACAAGAGCAATGTGAGTACATGCTCATTCAGTACACCATCTCATGCCATCCAGTGCTTCAAAATGTGCACATTAACAATGCTCGCTTTTCATTTTCCATCTGTCCCTGACATGTTTTTTTTGCATATGGTCTAAAATCTTTGTATGTTCTACTTTGTTGGATTTGTTGAAAGCCAATGCTAAATTGGCAAAAATTAGAGGTAGCTCAGTGTATCTTTGATCAAAATAGTAGTCATTTCAAACGTGTTGCTGCTGTATGTGTACAGTATACGAGTAATAATGTTTGTTGTCTTTTCCAAAAGAGGGAGGTTTAGGACAACAATGGCCAAAGCAAGTGCCGAAAGTGCAGTGAACACTTCACTGATGACTGCTATGTGTTACAAGAAGCACTTGGCTTAAAGGTATGCTATTTAAGCGTGTATGACTGTATGTTGGTACACAAGAAAAAAAACAAGAACATCGAATACTACATCAAAGCTGGCACAAGACAGTAAGTCATGTCTTTTTTACACAATGTCTTCTAAACACTATTCCACCATAGCAACAAGGCTGCAAAGCAGTATACATGTTACGTAAACATGTTTTCACAGTGATATGTTTACTGTTTACATGATTGGAAATCGGGAGAATAATAATAAGATGGGCTCCTGCACTTTGCTTGCAGGCCAATAATACTAATGATAATAATAATTAGGGATGTCCAATAATATTGGCGCACCGTCTGAAGCGTTGCGGCTAGTAACAAACAAATAACAATGTGACAGTACCAACTCAAATCGAGCATTGAGGCATCTCAGATGGTGCAGGTGTACTTTAATGTTGCCTCTTCTGGTCCCACCAAACTCACCTTTGTGTAATTGCTTTCAAAAGCCACGTATTTATAATCTCCTGACAGCAGGTAATCTGTGGCATCAACTTGCTCCTGCAATAGGCATGCACACTGTATTAAAAAAAACATGATCTTAACTAAAAGCTTGATCTTAACTACACATAGCAACATGGTATATTACAAAAGTTGAATTGCTCAAGTATAGCGACTCCTCGTTTGTTTCCACGTTGTAGAGAAAAACGCTCCCGTCTCTTGTTTTGTGCAGATACTCCTGATCTGCACGTGCAAAACAACAACAAAAGCTCGTTTTCCTGCTGAAAAAGCAAATATCTGTAGAAAAAATGCACAGCTGTAGTACCTGAAATCCAATAGAGATTGTAGGATCTCCACCTAATGCTGTCATTGAAGTAATCTTCGAGGGCAAAAGGCCTTTTAGGAGCATTGGATTCTGAAAGAAGAACTGCTGCGTCACACGGGGGCGCTGTTTGGCCTGCAGCTGCATTCATTCAGCGCCAAACTTGACAGTAAATCCACAGGACAACAAATGGGCCGGAATAACATGACAAAGCCTTAAGTCACGTGCAATAAAATGTTTTTTCCCTCTCCCCCCCAAAAGCACACAAGTGGCATGCAGGGAATTCCAAGCCAAACTTACTGCTAAAATAAACCGCCGTCACGGTGATTAAGGTGATGACCACCACCGCCCCCAGCAGCACCCACACGACCTTGCTGCCGCCCTGTGGGGGGCACAGCAAACTTAAGCTTTCCTCCAAGCTTCCATCCCCTTCACCGCGCGCTGCGTTACTGACCATCATGCAGATGAAGTGCTCCCCTTGGACGATCCTCACTGGTCCGGATGTGATGATATTGCGCGTCCAGCCGACATACCCCCAATGAGTATCCAAAGAACAAGCCACCAAGTCGCGCGCCCGCCACGCAGACAAACGTGCGCTGCGTCCTTCTGCGTGGACTTGAGCAGACTTCTCACACTTCCTCTTGCATTCCTCACCAGACTCTTGCACCAGACCCAGGCCTGCCCGCGATGCTGCTTGGACAACGCACACACACAAAACTGGCCGACATTTAGTATTCCGTCTTTTATTTTCTTATTATGCGGTGCATGTTGGTAAAATGTAAAAAAAAAGTAGTGTTGTTCTTATCATTGCTATCATCCATCCATCCATTTGCTATGCCTTTTGTCCTCATTAGGGTTTAAATCAATTATGTTTTACTTTACTTTAGTTTGAAACTGTGAGAACATGACTTTACATTAGTGTAGCATAATACCTACATTTTATTTCATAATTCAAACTACTATTACAAACATGATCACGTTTTACACTGTATACATTTTGCAAAAAATTGTAGGTTAAGTGCGGGAGACATATAAGGCAATAGTAATGTGCAGATTGATACGGAAAGATCTGATACCAGTTTTTCATCCTCTAAAATTCATACTCTGTCATTTGAGGTTATGCTTTTCAATTGCTGAATTTGGACAAAGAATCAATAACGGGTCGGTATCGCCAATATCATCCTGAATTTTCCTCAGCATCAAATTGGAAGCAAAGTCAGTGGTATTGCATCACACGCATTCGCATGGGAAGCTACTGTTTTGCTTCCAACACACACCAGGTGCAAAGCAAGACACAAGGCTATAAGCTTTGAAGCCAGATGCTTTCATATGAACAAAACCTTATTAAGTTAATTATATGTATTCATATTGAAAAAGATGCGGTGTCCAGTCATCACTATAGTTATCAACTGACATATTAGGTGAGTGAATTTTTTTTCACTCACCTGGCTGCTGAGGTCATGAAAAGCCTCTGATGACTGCTTTGGAGACGCCGTGACTTCTCCTGCTGCACCAAGCTCTGAGTCCACAAAGGCAAAGTCCTACCCAATCTACTTTCCAGGCTGAAACCTGCATGGTCACCCTGCAAGACCACAGCTTCTTCAGAAACATCCAGAGTTCCTTAAGAAACTAAAGGTTCTGTCGCTCCAAGTCCAGTGCCTGGCCATTGAGGGTGATGACAGGAGATTAACGTCAGAGGACCAAAGGGGACGGTTGGGTAGTGAAGGTGGATAAGGTCTGTGAGTTAAGGGGGAGAGTATGGTTGTGTAATGCTTTGAAAGTGAGTATCGTGGTGCCTTGGTTAACATCATGAATCCCTCTCTGAAGGTTAGACTCAAACCAAAATGGACTCTAACCAAAGCAAATTTTTCCATCGAAAATAATGTAAATCCGATGAATTCCCCAGACTCCCAAACACACATTTTATAGACAATTTAGTTTTACATGCAGTAGATGATGCAAAAAATCATGACAAACGGACAACTGAAAATTTAACATCACTTCTACCTAATTTTGTTGTGGAAAAACCCGACAAAACAATCAATTAACAAAATAACACTAAATAAACACATGATTCTGTTGCCAATGACAAAATCACTCCCTGCAAACTGACATAGCTCCTAAATATATGCCAGTCTTTTCTTTAAGACATACTGGGAGGTTTGGCTTTCCAAAGGAGCCAAAGGAGAAGCTTCTGTAACAAACAAGGCCAGGATCTGTGACGTGAGGTGAAGGAGTGAGGGAGGTGTTGACAAATGTGAGTTACATCCATGATTACGTGTGTGTGGATATACAGTATAGCGTTAGATATTATACTACCATTTCTCTTTACAGTAATGATCAAAATAATAGCAGTCCAATGTCACTAACTAGATTAATCACATTAGTATATTTTTATTGCACTTTTTGTTGCGTGCATATTGTGAATGCTAGGTCTGTCTTTGTTTTCAGAGAATCTACTGCACCTACTGGTAACTTGTTTGCCGTGTAGCAATAGAAATATACTAATAACAGTGATTAATCCGGTTAGTGAAGACTACTGTAAGTAAAGCTAAAAATCATAAAACATCCCGTTTACCCATTTCCATTCCATGGAATGGATTCCTGTTGACCAATTTCTTCAGTGTATTGATTCTGATTTACTAAAAACACCCGTTGTGCCCCTCATCCCTCCGTTTCTTCGTCATGTAACATTTGAGCGAAACGCCTCCCGTGTTGGACATAATCAAATGCTGGGAATTTGATGGCCAGCTCGTTCCACTTGGTGTAATTGCTGATATTCTTTCCCTTGATTGTCACCACAAAGTTTTTCACGTGCAGGCTAGGGCACTCAATCCCTCGGAACACCATCATCGTACCCCATTTCTGCAACACAAAAAAGACAGAAATGCTAGCTCAGTAACAACAACTCTATAACGTTCAGCACACATCTCTTCTGTTTCAAATTTCTCCAAACCTTTGGAGACCATATTTGAGAAAGGATTCATTGTCCTTTACACGACCAAAACTCCAATTTAACGCCAACTATTCACATTTACCATTTACCACATTAATCATGAGATCGATATGGACTGGGCTGACTCCTCAAACCATTGGTACAAATGACCACCGACCACCATAGCAATCATTTTCATTATTCAGTGGTTTGTGTACTATATTTACACCATAGTTTAAGGAAAGGTGCACTACTTTGATACTTTTATTTGACTATAAACTTTATGGTTTTCTATCCCTTGAGTGAGCATGTAGTAACAGGCACATGTAATACTTACAGTATTTTGCCCTATTCGGTCATAATGGGATACACCCATTTCCACTATAAAGCCCTCTAGAAAAACCCCACGAGGTTGTATGGTTTTCTATCCTTGGTATGAGCAAGTAATATGCTTTTGCTATAGTATTGAGAATTTGCATTGCTAATTTGGCCACTTGGGAGCAAAAGAAAGCGGGTGACCTGAAGCATGCAGTGTAGTATAAATCCATTGAGGCATGATTGATATCATGCGTCGAGGGGTGCAAACTACTAATGCTGAAAGTCAGATATCATCTTGAGAGTTCTTTTCACACCATCCGGTCTGCAATGGACTGTACATGCTAACGTGTCAGAAATTCAAACATTTGCCAGAGAGCACCTCAATATAAAACATTTCAGTTGTTGGACCTTCAACCAAAAATATAGAAATACATTTTACCTGTCCACATTCCTTGCATGCTATTAAGCTATTGATCTCGCAGTCAAGAAGAGGTGGAAGAGCAGGGTTTCCTATCTGCGTGAAAAGTTGCCTGTGAGGAATATCATAGTTCATTTTAGAATGATTTGCAGCGCCAGGGCACGGCCCTTATGACAGTAGCAGTACTAGTACAAGTGCAAGTGGAACGATTATGTTGAAGTATGTTCAATCAAGTGTTAACTTTGTGGATAAAATGCACTAAAACGTGTTTAGTCCCCAATTCCAAGTGAGAACGCAGCCTAGAAAAGATTTCTTCAGTTTCTACGACTTACTATGGAAATATATATTCTAAATGCGAAAAGAAAAATATCAATTTGACCTAACCCTAACAATTGTCCCAACCCTAACCCTAACCTCAACACCAACCATAACCCCTAATCTTTCAACCCAAACCCCAACCCTAACCCACCTAACACTAACCCAACCCCCAACTATGACCCAAACTCCAACCCTAACCCAAACTCCAAGCCCCAACCCTAACCCCCTAATCCAAAACCCTCTAACCCTAACTCCAACTCTAATCCTCAACTCTAACTCTAATTCAAATTGAAAAAAAGGATTCCTACCGAAATGCTTCTGAAACATTGACATGGTGCATGCCTTCGATGAGCTCAATGTCATCACCAGTGCAGACCAATTTACTGCATTTCCTGCATGTTAACTTCACTTCTGATGGCTTCTCAACTTTCTTGTCTTTCTTGTTAACCTTTGTTCTTCTCACTGTGTTTTCAATGGTAGCTTGAATTTGAAACTCTTCAATCTGAGGAAAAGAAAAACACAACATGGCTAAACAACATGCTTGTGGTGATGGAGGGGAGCTATCTTGAAAGAGAGACTATACCCTTTTTTTATACTCCTCAGGCTGGAATTTTCGAATTCTGGCAATGGCTTTAGTCATCAAGTCCATGCGGTACTCGTTGACAGTCTCCTTCTCAGTCACTCCAGAGCCTTTCACCTCGATTACAATGTAACTGCTGTCCTTGGCCCGAGCTCTGCCTCGAGCCTGCAAAATACAGTGGTGTAAAAAGCCTCTGCTCCCTTCCTCATTTCTTATTTTTTGCATGTTTGTCACATTGAAATGTTTCAGATCATCAAACAAATTGTAATACTAGTCAATGACAACACAACCAAACTCAAAATGCCGTTTTTAAGTGAAACGTTTTATTATTAAGGGAGAATAAATGCAAAGCTACATGACCCTGTGTGCAAAAGGGTTTTGTTACCTAAAGCTACTAATTGGTTGGGCCTCCCTTAGCAGCAACAACTGCAATCAAGTGTTTGTGTTTGAGTCTCTTACAGCACTTTGGAGGAATTTTGCAGAATTTTTGTCATTCAGCCACATTGGAGGGTTTTCCAGCATGAAGTGCCTTTTAAGGTCATACCACAGCATCTCAATAGGATTCAGGTCAGGAATTTGACTAGGCCACTCGAAAGTCTTCATTTGTTTTTCTAAGCCATTCTGAGGTGGACTTGCTGGTGTGTTATGGATCATTGTACTGCTGCACAACCCAAGTTGATTTCATCTTGAAGTCACCAACAGATGGCCGGACATTCTCCTTCAGGATTTTTTGGTAGACAGCAGAATTCATGCTTCCATTTATCACAGCAAGTCCTCCAGGTCCTAAAGCAACAAAAGAGCCCCAGACCGTCACACTACCACCACCATATTTTACCGTTGTCTTTTTTTTTAAACGTGGCGTTGCTTTTGTTTATTAATTTTCTTAATGTTTGTCAGACCACATATTATTTTCACAAAGGTCTTGGGGATCATCAAGATGTTTTCTGGCAAATTTGAGATGAGCCATAACGTTCTTTTTGTTCAGCTGTGGTTTTGGTCTTGGAATTCTGCCATGCAAGCCGTTTTGCCCAAAGTTTTTCTTTAGTGGAGTCATGAACACTGACCTTAACTGAGGCAAGTGAAGCCTGCAGTTCTTGGATGTTGTTGTGGGATCTTTTGTGACCTGATGAGTAGTGGCTGCATTCTAGGGGTATTTTAGGTTGTTCGGCCAAGCTTAAGAAGGTTTGCCACCAGTGTTCCCTCTAATTAAGAGTCTGAGCAAACATCGTATTTTCACGGACATAAGGTGCACTTAAAAGTCTTAAATTTTCTCCAAAATGGATGGGGCGCCTTATAATTCGGTGCAGCTTATGTGTGCACAGAGTTCCAAAATCTGTAAATGTTGTTGTGTGACTTTGATGAGCCGTCCGCTTGACTGACTAGGAGCATTTCCTGCCGACACGCTGCTTACATAGATAAAAGGGCGGACGTGACCGAAGACAGCATGCGGGCGTTAAAGAAGGAAGGGTGCGCATTAAGGAGGCTGTTAAAGTCATGCTTCCAGTAACTATATAGTGCCGGTATGTGCATTGTGCACAACAACATCGGTTTGGCTGAGGACTCC
This sequence comes from Oostethus manadensis, assembly GCA_024372805.1. Classification (NCBI taxonomy): domain Eukaryota; kingdom Metazoa; phylum Chordata; class Actinopteri; order Syngnathiformes; family Syngnathidae; genus Oostethus; species Oostethus manadensis. The sequence goes on from QODF01000184.1 coordinate 240,275, forward strand.
CGAAAACGGCACCTACGAAGAGACACGCTTACGAAGCACAGTTTAAACTGCAAGCTATCAGTAACATGGGAATCGAGCAACTGCGAGAGAATTCAAGATCAACGAAGACCAACTCGAACAATGGATTAATGATCAAAGAACAGCCGGGGGAAGCGTTTGTCACCATTTGGCTGAGGGCAATAACGCTTGCAGAAGAAATGAAAATTTTCAAGAATGTCCGTCTTGTTGCTTTCGTTTTATGAAACGGCGCCATCTATCCATCCGGGGCAAGGACTACTGTGGTGCAGCAACTTATAATCGCAAGTGGATGGAAAAACTGGCCATCTTTCACTCCTACTGCAATAAAAAGATTGCCGACGAGCACATCTAGCCCAACCACATCAGCAACATGGATGAGGTGCCGCTCACTTCCGACATCCCGGGGAACCACACGGTAGAGAAGAAGGGGACCAGCACGGTAGCGATAAGCACAACGCGGCACGCAAAGCCGGCTTTTACTGTTGTGCTAAGTTGCCATGGTAACAGACAGAAACACAGCTGCTGTGAAAAACCAAGTGCAGTAAAAGAACGCGGAGCTTTGCCATCATTTAGGGAGGCTTGACGAAGGAACTCCAACCACTGGACATGGCGCTCAAAGTGAAGTTACGAGCGGCGTGGGAGCGATGGATGACAGATGGCAAACAGAGCTTTTACTTTGCTCCTGCTGGCTTTTTAAAAACATACCCTAGCATGCATGCTATGGTGTATGTTTTAGCGTGCATGCATCCTACCATGTGTTTTAAGATAGCATATGTTTCACCACGTCTAAGCCCAATAATACGGTACTGATCATCGGCTGGACTGGACAGTGTTGTTGTTGGCAGAGAATTTGGCTTTGAAGCTTTTGACAGTGGGTGTGCCCTAATCCAGACCAGATCTGCAAAGTGTACATTACTGCGTCGTGCATTATAATATCAGGCTCGTCGAGCTTTGGATGCCCCCACTTGCCTCTTCACTTCATTGCGCGATTGTGTGTGTATATGTAATGTGTGGTATGCGGATGTGTGTGGTGAAGGAGCCAGCCGTTCCAAGGGTCCTAACAAATTCCTTCCCAGAGCCAACATGGCAGGAGTTGTGCCTGTCGTCTCGTAGACTGCTGTGTTGAGGGCGAGACAAAACTCAGGCAACCATCTATCCCAGTCCTGATGATGATTCCCGACAAAGGAGGCAATCATGGTCTTGAGGGTCCGATTGACTCGCTCGGTCATGTTGGTTTGGGGGCGGTAAGTGGTGGTTAGGTTATGGTACACTCCCCATGCTTCATCTGACTTGTGAACTGGAGCCCACGGTCTGACACCATGAACTTGGGAACCCCCCAGCGGGTGGAAACCTCATTTTTTTAAACTTGGCAAACTTTGGGTATTTTGGCATCCCTCTGTGCAAAAAGCTCCACCTACTTGGTGTAATACCACCACCATCCGAGTTCCAGGCTTCGCGGAAACAGACCCATGAAGTCAACTCCAATCATCTTTCAGGGCATTTAACTTTGGAGGACTGAAGATGACCACCAGGCTTGTCGTTGGGGCTTCTGTAATGCTGACAGGTACCACATGCTCTTAAGTGACCCCAAACATGTTTTTGCACTGTGGGCCACCAAGCCACTTCCATAAACTTTAGGAGGGTCTTCATTCTCCCAAGATGGCCTCCAAAGGGACTGTTGTGGAAGTGGGCTAGGAACGGTGACACTAAAACAGATGGAAGTAAGAGTTGGTATTTGTCGCCGCCATGCTTGGATGGTAATCCTTACACACCCTTTGCTAGAGCTGATAGCGAATGTGGCCTGGCTTGGGTTGGTCAACAAAGGGTCCACACTTCAGACAAATGGTATTCATTTTCTGGGCTTCGGCAATGTCTTGAAGGGTACTTGGAAGATCCAAGCAGTATATTATCGGGACAGCTAGATATTCTCCCCCTTCGTGTGCCTGGGTTGCACACGTCAAGGCATCAGGCACCACATTGCAGCAACTGTTTTTGTAATGGACCTGAAAGAAGAAACTTTGCAGCCTTTGTCCATCGTGTAAGTCAGGAAGATGTCTTGGGGAAATAAAAAGCCCACGAGAGTGCACTGTGATCTGTGAACATGTCAAAGGTGGTCCCCTCCAGAAAATGTCTCCACTTCTCAACAGCCCAAACAACAGCCAAACACCCTTTCTCTGCAGTGGAGTAGCGGACCTCCGCACTATGGAGGGCTCTGGAGGCAAAAGCAATTGGTCGTTCCTCACCTTCTACGCACTGCATCAGGACAGCGCCCAGGCCTACATCGCTAGCATCACAGTGGACCTGGAAACTGGCATGTTATGGGGTTGCGCAAGAACTGGTGGTGACTGCAACAAGGCTTTAAGGTGGTTGAAAACCTCTTGGCAGTGCAAACTCCATTCCCAGGGAACGTCAGTCTTTTTAAGATGGTTTAGTGGAGCTTCAATGTCAGCTAGCCTGGGGATGAACTTGTAGTACCAGCCAACCAATCAGAGAAATCTCTGTAACCTCTGACTTTTTGGGTCTGTCAAAGGTGGATAGGACTTTATTGCCAACGTCTTTGCAGGATCCACTTCCACCCCTTTTCCAGAAACCATGTGTCCCATAAAGGTGAGCTGTCGCTGAAGTATTTGGCCCTTTTTTACATTGTGCGTCAGGTTTGCCTGGTGTAATTTTGCAAACACAGCGTCAAGGTCAAGAAGGCGCTGTTTTTCCATCTTTGAGAACACAATGATGTCGTCTATGTACAAAAAACATGTCCTTCCTCTTAGCTTACGCAAAACAGTTTCAGACAAACGCTGGAAGGTAGTCCCAGCATGGCGTAGTCCAATAGACATTACTTTAAATTGGAACAGTCCTAGATGGGTGGTCGTGGCTGTTTTTGGCTTGCATTCCTCATCCATAGCCACTTGCCAGCATCCACTCTGCAAGTCCAGGGAGTTAAAATATGTGGCACCCTGCAAGGACTCCAGTATCTCATGAACAAGGGGCATAGAATACGCATCATGCAACGTCATTATGCGTATTCATTAAGAGGCACAGGGCATTAAGGCACCTGTAATCCACACAGAACCGGGGTGTTCCATCCTTCCGAGGAGTCAGCACTACTAGAAAAGCCCAAGGTGATGTAGACGGCTCAATGACCCCATTGCTGAACATTTTCTTGGATGGCTGGATGTAGATATTTTGAAAAGCTATAAAGACTAAATTAAAATGCAAAGCTCGTGTATCATGCTAAAGAAAGTTAACAAACCTCCCCGTTATCAAAATGAAGCGGCAAAAGTCAGCTGATATATACTAGGCCGCATCCCCGTACGGGCCACCAGTCTGTAACAATCGCACATGCATACAAGTGACGACGCTACAACGCAAATTAGACGCCGTGGGTGGACCAGATATCAGCTGGAGAAAAACAACAACGAATGAATGCTCGCTTGGCCCCCAAACGGCTGTTTAATTACACCAAACTAATCCCGCATATGACATCCCCTCCCTCAGGAACGTAATCAACACACCCCGTCCTTCAAACTTCCCACCCGCCAACAAAAGGAATCAAACAAAATTTCAATCCTTTGCACACCTAAAAACTACACAGTTACCAGCAGGTGCAGTAGATTCACAGAAAACCAAAAAGACCGAGCATTCATGATATGCACACTCTTAAGGGGTGTGTTAAAAAAAATAGCAGTGTGGCATTCAATCAGTGATCAGTGACTTAAAATGGAGAGCAAAAACAGAGACACAGGTCAGAAAATTCAGACAACTATCAAAATGTATTGAAGAATAACCAGAATTTAACCAGAATGGCAAAGGCTCAGCCAATGATCAGCTCCTAGATGATCAAAGACAGGCTGGAGTTACCTGTAAGTACTGTGACAGTTACAAGACGTCTGTGTGTAGCTCATCTATTTACAAGAATCCCTCTGGTAAAAAAAGGCATGTGCAGAAGAGGTTACAATTTGCCAAAGAACATATCAACTGGCCTAAATAGAAATGGAGGAACATTGTGTGGACTGATTAGAGTAAAATTGTTCTTTTTTGGGTCCAAGGGCTCCAGACAGGTTGTGAGATGACCCACAAACTCTGAATTTAAGACAATGTACACACTGTAGCATAGTGGGGCAAGTATCATGATATGGGCATGTTTCTCCTGCTATGGTGTTGGGCCTACTGTATATATCACATAGCAGGGATCATGGATAAGTTTGCACATGTTAAAATAATATTAATAAAATAATAATAGAGGTTATGTTGCCTTATGCTGAGAAAGACATGCCCTTGAAATGTATAGGTGCCACAAGTTGGTTGACTCCATGCCACACAAATGTGAAGAAACAAAATACAAAATAGTTTTGAGTTTGTAAAGTCAGTGGCACATTTGAACACATCCTAATTTCAACTAATTGCCCAATTGCAAAGCCTTAAAAACGTGCATATTATGAATGCTTTGTTTTCTGAAATCTTGAAATCTACTGCACCTACTGGTACCTTGTTTGCCATGTCGCAATAAAAAATATACTAATAACAGTGATTAATTTGGTTAGTCACATTGAACTGCTATTATTTTGAATACTACTGCAGTTCATACAGTTGTGTGAAAAAGTGATTGCTCCATATTATTTACGATTTACAAATTGAAGACGCAAGTGCTAAAACATCTTGGATGCCAGACGTAAGTGATGTGTGATATCACAGCCTAAAGAATAACATACATTTAATTAATTAAATAAATGATCGATTTAGACAAATTAATAATAAAATTGTTTATTATTATTAGTTTATAATATAATAAAATTTGTGACTTTGTGAATAAGTTAAGACAATGGTAAACCTCTACACTACATATGGCGCAGTTCACAGTAAATATTTATCCTCAATTTAGCTTGTTGAACAGTTTTGCTCTGATCAGCCGACCGTAAGCTGGCCCTGAGAGGCGAATCTGGAGTCTGATTGGCCCTTTTGCTAATAGGTGTGTATGAGACATGGGTCAGCACTCCTGATTCTACATTGACATGGCAACACATAATATTGGGAGTATTACTAACCTGTATCATGGCATTCTCATTGGTCACAAGGCCGTAACGGATGACAAAGTTGCATGCTGGTATGTCCAAACCTTCCTCTGCCACCGAGGTGGCAATCAGCAAGTTGACAGCACCACTGTGGAATTTACTCAGGACATCCTTTTGCTCGGCCTGGCCAACAAACATAGTTGGTGACAAGATTTTCCGTGCAAAACTAGCTTTGTGTACTCACAGCTGTCATTGGCTTGACAAAACTCTGGTCTCCTCCTCCAATGATGTATGATGCGTTTACATCAAGATCGGCAAACTTGGGGTTGTCCTGAATCCACTGTTTGAGAGCCTTGGCACTGTGGCGGGTTTTGGTGAAAATGATGCCCCTGGCCTCCTTCCTGTTGCTGAACTGTCGTAGAATGATGACTCGTAGCTTTGACAAGCTGTCATTTTCATAGCTTTGGTTCTTAGAAAGCTCCTGAAGTTCTTCCTCGTTGTCTGGAAGAAACCATTTAGATACAGCTCTTTCATTAGTGCTACTTAGCCACTTAGAGCATGTGTACATAATAGGGTCCAAGCAGTGTTGAAGAGATGTGTCCCTCAACATTCAGAGCTTTGAGGAACACCCGGAGCATTGCCACTGGGTTGCCACTGGGGAGTGTTTTGACTACGCTAGATACCTCAGTGACGGTAATGGAACTGTCCGCGTTCGTGCCCTCACACTCTGCTTTCTCTACAGGAAGGAATGTTAGTGGGATTTAGAAGGGCCCGAAAATATTCCCTACACTGGTCGAATATATCCTCAATTGAGGTCAGCAGGCTTCCGTCCCCACTATAAACAGTGCAGACCGGGCACTGATTCCCCTTTCTGAAGATGGTTTTCCAGAACTTCTTTGATGCAAACCACAAGTCGTGCTCCATGGCCTCACCAAACTTCTCCCATGTCCTAGTATTTGCCTCAACCACCATCGAAGCCCCATGCCGCTTGGCCTGCCCGGTACCTGTCTGCTGCTAAGAAGCCCCACAAACCATCTATGCTTGAAAGGACTCCTTCTTCAACTTGATGGCAGCCCTGACCTCTGGTGTCCACCATCGGGTTTGGGGCTTGCCGCCACGTCTTGCACCGACCACCTTGCAGCCAAAGCTTCAATTGGCTGCTTCAGCAATTGAGGGACATTTCCATTTGGACTCTATCCTCGTCCTCACCTGACACGCAGGAGGAGCTCTGTCTGACATAAGAGTTGAAGACATAAGAGGATACCCCATGTGGTGTCTTTGGGCTGGGCCCCACGGGTGATCACCAGGCACCAAGCACCGGGCGAATGCCTGAGAGTCCCTCCTCTGGGCTTGGCTAAGGGGGAAGGTCAAGTTCATAGCGTCTTCTGAATCGCTCTTTCTCTGGTCTTTCGCCTAGAACATGTTGCCTTGGGAGAGCCTACCAGCAGCATATAGCGTCGGACAACATATCCCTTAGGATTCAATCGGGCAGTCAAACCCCTTCACCGCGGTAAGGTGATTCAACACGGTCAAGGCAAACTTTTTTGTTTTCTGCCAGGGTCAAAAAGCAAGAAGATAATGTCATCCCTAAAACTGATTGGTACTTGATAGTAAAAAAGGCAAACTGCAACTTCCTTAACTTAAAAAGATCTAAACTGTGAAAGTGCAGTTAATTTTTCTAAAACACATTTATACATATCTCCTTGGTAAATAAGTAGAATAAATCAGCATGAGTTCAACATGATGATACCTTGGAATAACTTGAAGAGCATGTTCTCAGTGTCTGTAATTGTGATGTGTTCCTCATCAGGGCTCCTTTTACTGTTCCTCTCCTCCTTGTGGTATTTCTTCAGAAAATTGAAGGCATCACACATGCGGATGGTGTTACTGAGTTGCAAGGCCTCGTTGTAGCGACGAAGGTGCTCCGCACAAATCCGCACTGTTTGATCTTCCTCTTTGGCGGCTAGAAAGTTAGTACAACATAATAATCATATTAAAACTGTATTGATTATTATAGAAATAATTATACAATCTTTGATTAATGTATATAATTTCTATGGGTGCAAAAGCTTCCTCTGTCAATGGCTATCAATGAAAACAAACAAGGAAAGTTTGTCAAAACTTTTGCTCACCTTGCCGTTCGCATTGGACCACCCACTGTTCATACTTCTGAGAGCCAAGCTCGCAGATGGGGTTCAGCTTGGCATAAGTATGAATAGTGTTCATGATTTTCTTGATGACATCCCCAAAGGGATCCTATATAACACATGGGGTGTATGGCGCAAACATCAGGCTATTAATACTAGCAAAAAACATATATTCAATTGTCATAATTGGCTGACCCACCTCCTCTTTGTCCTCAACATGAACAATTTGTTTGCCTGGCTCGTTTCTGTATTCCCCAAGATCAGAACTCAGGATTTGGGAGGCATCCAAGTTGGCACAAATCTACAAAAGAGAAACGTTGGGGTTAATTACAGTATAGACTTTACATTACATTTTTTAGGCTTTTCAGCTTTGCTTTGTGTCAATCAGACACTTTTTGGCTACACAGCAACAAGGTGGGACATTGGAAGCAGCTTGTTGGATTAGGTAGGATCGAGAAAAATAATCCCCAAGGGGCGACCCAGCAGCCCAATTCAGCCCATGAGGCCTGGAAGTCTCAAAAAAAGAAACATGTTGGTGCAGCATGAGAAATTGATAAAGAAAAGGGTATTCCAGCTATAAAGCCTTTCAAAGAGTTAATAAGTCTAGTAGTGATTAGACATACTGTAGCATTGGAGATACACCGTAGTACAGGACTCCCCTTCCTTGTATTTTATAACAACTGTATCAACTGCTTGTACTGTTTCCTAAAGTCACTTATTTTAGAGCATTATTTTGAGTTCCTTACTCAACACGTTCCATAATTTGATTCCACATACAGAAGTACTAAAGGTTTTTAGTGTTGTTCTTGCATATAGGTGTTTTAAGTTTCATTTTTCCCTGAGGTTATATTTCTCTTCGCTTGTTGAGAGGATAAATATTTTTTAAAACAATTTTTATCATACTGATATTATGTGGGAATACTTGAAGGTAAGATTTGATAATAATGCTCCTCCCTGAGCCACCACGTTATCGTGGTGGAGGAGTTTGTGTGTCCCAGTGATCCCAGGAGCTAAGTTGTCGGAGGCTGTCATGCCCCTCGTAGGGTCACCCATGACAACAGGTCAAAGGGGAGAGACCAGACAGAGAGTGGCTCAAAAGACCTTGATGATGACTAAAAACAATGGACTTCGATTTCTCTCGCGCGGACGCGAGTCAACAGAGTCCCCCTCTGGAGCCAGGCCTGGAGGTGGGGCACAATGGCGAGCATCTGGTGGCTGGGCCTGCACCCATGGGGCCCGGTCGGGCACAGCCCAAAAAGGTAACGTGGGTCGCCCCTCCCATGGGCTCAACACTCGCAGGAGGGGCCAAAGGTGGTAAGTGATCTAGGTGGTGGCTGGAGGCAGAGGCCTTGGCGGTCCGATCCTCAGCTAAAGAAGCTAGTTGTCGATGAGTGGAATGTCACTTTTCTGGCGGGGAAGGAGCCTGAGGTGGTGCCACAGGTGGAGAAATTCCGGCTAGATATAATCGGACTCACCTCAATGCACAGCAAGGGCTCTGTAACCAGTCCTCTCGAGAGGGGCTGGACTTCATTCCACTCTGGTGTTGCCAGCAATGAGAGGCGACGGGCAGGGGTGGAAATTGTTGTTCCCCCCTTGGCTCCAAGCCTGCACGTGTACCCTCAGTAATCGAGAGGGAAGTTTCGCTACGCCTTTGGGTGGGGGACGGGTCCTGACTGTTGTTTGTGCTTATGCGCCAAACAGGAGTTCAGAATACCAACCCTTTTTGGAGTCCTTAGAGGAAGTAATAGAGAGTGCCCACTCGGGGTATTCCCTTGTTCTACTGGGTGACTTCAACGCTAATGTTGGCAGCAACAGTAAAACCTGGAGAAGTGTGATTGGGAGGAATGGCCCCCCTGATCTTAACCCGAGCAGTGTTTTGTTATTGAACTTCTGTGCTCGTCACAGATTGTCTATAACGAACACCATGTTCAAGCATAAGGGTGTCCATGTTAGCTTTGTCCATGTTACGAGGGAGGCAGCGGACATTGAGTCCAAGTGGGCGATGTTTCGTGCCTCCATTATCAATGCAGCTGATAGGAGCTGTGGCCGTAAGGTGGTCGGTGCCTGTCGTGCCGGAAATCACAGAACCCGTTGGTGGACTCCAGCGGTGAGGGATGCCATCAAGCTGAAGAAAGAGTCCTATCAGCCCGTTTGGGCCCAAAGGGATTCTGGAGGCAGCTGACAGATACCGGCAGGCCAAGCGGTCTGCGGCCCTGGCAATCACTGAGGCAAAAACTCGCACATGGGAGGAGTTCAGAGAAGCCATGGAAAACGACTTCCAGATGGCTTTAAAGAGATTCTGGACCACCATCCGCCATCTCAGGAGGGGGAAGCAGTGCACAGTCAACACCGTGTAACGTGGGGACGGTGTGCTGCTGACCTCGACTCGAGATGTTGTGGACCGGTGGAGGGAATACTTTAAAGACCTCCTCAATCCCACCGACACGCCTTCCAACATGGAAGCAGTGCCTGGGAGCTCTGAGGCGGCTTCGCCTATCTCTGGGGCTGAGGTCACTGAGGTGGTCAAAAAGCTCCTTGGTGGCAGGGCCCCGGGGGTGGATGAGATCCGCCCGGAGTTCCTTAAAGACCTGGATGCTGTGGGAGTGTCTTGGTTGACATAACTCTGCAGCATCGCGTAGACAACCATGTTCCTCGGGGAATACTGTGAGGAGTGCTCCAGGAATATGGGGTATCGGACTACCTAATCCAGGCGGTTCGTTCCCTGTATAACCGGTGTCAGAGTTTGGTTCGCATTGCCGGCAATAAGTCTGACCCGTTTTCAGTGAGGGTTGGACTCTGCCAGGGCTGCCCTTTGTCACCGATTCTGTTCATTACTTTCATGGACAGAATTTCTAGGCGTAAACAGGGCATTGAGGGGTTTCAGTTTGGTGGTCAGAGGATTCGGTCTCTGCTTTTTGCAGATGATGTGGTCCTGTTGGCTTCATCGAGCAGTGACATTCAACTCTCACTGGATCGGTTCGCAACTGAGTGTGAAGCGGCTGGGATGAGAATCAGCACCTCCAAATCCGAGTCCATGATTCTCGCCCAGAAAAGGGTGGAGTGCCCTCTTTGTGTCGGGGATGAGGTCCTGGCTCGAGTGGAGCTGTTTATCTTGTCTTGGTCTTGTTCACTAGTGAAGGAAGGATGGAACGTGAGATGAACAGGCAGATTGTTGTGGCGTCTGCAGTGATGCGGACTCTGCACCGGTCTGTCGTGGTGAAGAGAGAGCTGAGCCGAAAGGCAAAGCTCTCAATTTACCGGTCGATCTACGTTCCTAACCTCACCATTGGTCATGAGCTTTGAGTAGTGACCGAAAGGACAAAATCGCGGGTACAAGCGGCCGAAATGAGTTTTCTCCGCAGGGTGGCTGGGGTCTCCCTTAGAGACAGGGGGAGAAGCACTGTCATCCAGGAAAGACTTGGAGTAGAACCGCTGCTCCTCTGCATTGAGAGGAGCCAGATGAGGTGGCTCGGGCATCTGGTTAGGATGCCTCCGGAACACCTCTTTGGGGAGGTGTTCAGGGCATGTCCATCCGATAGGAGGTCTCTGGGAAGACCCAAGACACGCTGGAGAGACTGTGTCTCTCAGCTGGCCTGGGAACGCCTCGCCATCCGCCTGGAAGAGCTGAACAAAGCCCTAACCCCCTGCCCTACTGGTAAGGTCTATGCAGGAGTTCTGGCCGGGGAGAGGGACGTCTGGGCTTCCCTGCTTAGGCTACTGCCCTCGCAACCCGACCTCGGATAAGCGGGAGAAAATGGATGGATGGATGGATTGATGATAATGTGCATAATAGTGGTACACAACCTCTCTGAAAAACAGAAAGAGAAAAATTCCGGCTTATACTGGGGGATGGTGGCTCAGTATTCATTTTGTGATTTTAATTTGATATTTTTCCTGTCGTAGTTTTACACAATACATAATACTTAAGATCAAATAGTTGGCTATTAGATTATGTAATTTCCTGTCTATAAACCAGTACTTTTTTTTCTAAGACTTAGAACCCTGTGGTTTAAAGAATGATGGGGCTGATTTATGACGATGTTCTAATCTCGTGTCATCTTCTATACTCAGTATACAACTACAACTAATTCCACTTGCAAGTCAGTGACAGTGTCTGTAGATCTTTATTTGGCAGGAGTCAATTATGAGTTATGAAAAAACTCACAGCGAGCTTGTCGACCCATCGGAAATCGCATGAGGTCATTACTCAAAAATAATTTTACAAAGAAGGCTAAAATCATCCCACAGCAACTTAACACTAAACAAGGTAAATATACAAAAGGTAAATATATAAAAGGAAAATATACAATACAATACAAAGTACCAATATGAGTTTACTCCCAGTAGAACAGTTCATTGGTCAATGGCAGCCATGAGTTCATGTCAATCATGAGCTCAAAATTGACTCCTGTCAAATAGAAAAGCCTGATCCTGAAGGACTCATGCGCGACATGAGCGGCGCATAGTTCAATGCAGTTTATATATGCACAAATGTTTTTCTCTCCAAATTTAGCGGGTGATGCTTAAACACCGGAAATTACGGTACATAAGTTTTACTGATGTGTTGAAAATCTTTCCCGGTGACTAGCCAGTGCCTTGCCAATGCTGGCGCTGCTAATGCTAATACATCCATTCTCCATCCAAGGATTTATGGCCGATTTTTACCCATCCTGGCGGCTGGAATTGATTATTTTCATTTCAACAGATGCAAACAGAGGACATTTGCAACACACAAAAAAATGGCCAGCATTTCTTTATTTGTGAAAATATCTCACGTATGTTTTGTAAGAGCAGGTGATTTGCGTGTGTTTTGTCCTCACTTGTAGAATGTTTTTCTCGGCTTTATCCAGTTTGGTGGCGCTTCCTACCCCGAGTGAGGCGGTGAGGCCGAGGATCTGAGGCAGCGGCAGTGTCTCCTTCTGCTCCTTCTTTAGTGCTATGTTCTTCTCCTTCTGCTTCAGGTAACGCATCATCACCTTGTTGTACACTTCCCCCTTGTTAGTGTGATGGCACTCGTCTATTATGATGAGGCTAATATCTAGCAGGATAGATGGAAGACAAACATGGATGGGACATTAGACTCATAATTGGTCCAAAGAACTGAGTGCAAGCTGAACTAAAAAAGCAGTATTGTAATTGACCAGAGACAAGTTCCAGTCACATCAACACGTCACCACAGTCGTGAAAACATTTCCCTGAGGCAAAGATGTTGTTTGAAGATGATGTTTTCTATGTGATAGATATTTTTATGTGAATTTCATCAGCGGAACGGAAACGGCTTGAACAGACGTGTGGCTTTGGAAGCCCAGAGAAAAAATACCAGATCAGTCACTTTGCGGCATTTCCACAAACAGCATATGTTCCACTGAGGTAGCTATTCCACCTTGGCCTGGCGAGTGCCAAAAAGAGCTGGAAGACTTTGACAAGACCCTGTCAGGTATCATCAGGGGAGGGCTTGCCATTACCACATATGTCGCAGTCCGTGCTTTAAGCTTGAAAAACTTTTTCTTTTGGTTTATTTAAAAATGTAAATGTAGTAATATTAGGGCTTAATTACGTTAGTTCTGTTTAAGGCCAGCCAAGCTTGTTCTCCAACGAGGGCTGCAGAGCTAACAAGTGGTACTGATAACAAGGAGAGTAGGTAGGATTGCAAGGTTTGTACTGTGTCTTTCTGTGTAGATATCCCAAGTGCACCCTGTCTATAAAAGGGCTGCACAATAGTTATCAGAGAAATATAAGGGAATTTTGACATCGTACGTGGACTGCAATTAGCTGGCAACCAGTCCGGTACCCCACTTTTTGCCCAAACTCAGCTGTGATAGGCAGTTCATTAACAGGGCGTTACGTAGTACTGTACATGCCGCTGTTTTGCAGGTTAGCTCATAGCAGCAGAGTTAACACAGCTAAATGATGCCTGCTAACCCTCATATTATGGCGAAACCAATGGGAAGTTCCACCATGTAAAGTAAAAAAAGTTTTTATACGCGTGTGTGGGAACCAAAGAACAAGAGTTGAATATAAGTTTTATATAGGTCTTTTTCCTTTTGGAAAAGCGCTGCTAAAAGACAGTTTTCTGAGTAAAAAGTATAGACTAAATGAGTGGTTTAACTGTGCATTGAGGAACCAACCATGTAACCACCACGCAACGTTGAAAAACCCCCCAATAAAAACGTTCATCTGCAGCCAACAGATGCTCAAAACCAAACCAAGAAAACATTTCTGCAACAAAAATGATTAGTTTTGGGAACAATTGGCAACCATAAATGGCTAGCTGGGATGTGGTACTGGGACATCCTTTTTTTCGATGGCCGGATTTGATGACAGAATCCGGAAGTGTTACGCCAAGTTTGCCAGAGTGATGCCGGTGGCTCTCTTCTTTTTTTGAGACTTTTTTGATTCCTCACATCTGTGTAGCATGGACTCAACCAACTTGTGGCACCTTTCAGCTGTTATTCCACTCCAAGATTCTTTAACAACATTCCACAATTCATTAACATTTCTTGGTTTTGCTTCAGAAACAGCATTTTTGATGTCACCTCACAAGTTCTCCATTGGATTGGTCCGGGGAACATTAATTTTGTTGGTTTACAAGATTTTGCTGGTTTACTAGTGTGGTTGGGCTCATTGTCTTGTTGAAACACCCATTTCAAGGGCATGTCCTCATCAGTATAAGCCAACATAACCTCTGTTATTATTATAGTTTTGAGATGTTAGATTTTGATACATTCATGATATGCACGCTCTTAAGGTTGTGCAATTAGTCAATTACTTAAAAGTTGTAGTTGCACAGTTTTTTATAACTGCTTCACATCTGTGTGGCATGAAGTCAACCAACTTGCAGCACCTTTCAGATGTTATTCCACTCCAAGATTCTTGAACAACATTCCACAATTCATTAACATTTCTTGGTTTTGCTTTAGAAAAAGCATATATGAAGTTTTCACCAGTAAGGTCTGGGGATTGGGCTAGCCACTGCATGACATTAATTGTGTTGGTTTGCAATCAACTCCCCGAGGGACACGGTTGAATGGCTTCTCCAAGACTATATTGATGTGTTCTTTGGCAAATTGTAACCTCTTCTGCTTATGCCTTTTTTTAACAGAGGGACATTGCGGGGGGTTCTTGTAAAAAGATTTGCATCACACAGACATCTTCCATCTGTCACAGTACTTACAGGTAAACCCAGGCAGTCTTTTATCATCCTGGAGCTGATCATTTGCTTATCCTTTGCCAATCCGTTTTTTCTTTGATCCATTTTGATAGTTGTCTTCCATTTTTATGCCACATGTCTCTGATTTTGCTCTCCTTTTTAAGGCATTGGAGATCATTTTAGCTGAACAACCAAACATTTTTTGCACCTTTTCATAAGTTTTCCCCTCTCCAGTCAACTTTTTAATCAAAGTAAGCTTAATCAAAGTAAGCTGTTCTTCTGAACAATGTTTTAAACGACCCCTTTTCCTCAGGCTTTAAAGAGAAATGCATGTTAAACCAGTGCTGGTTTCATTCTTAAATAGGGGACACCTGATTCACACCTGTTTTTTCACAAAATTGATCAATGATTTAATGCCACACTGCTATTTTTGAACACACCCCTTTCAACTAATTGCCCAATTGCACACCCTTAAGAGCGTGCATATCATGAATGCTGGGTCTTGTTTGTTTTCTGAGAATCTACTGCACCTGTAGCAATAAAAATATACTAATAACAGTACTTAATCTGCTTAGTCACATTAGACTTCTATTATTTTGGACACTAATGTATTTATTTAGGACAAATCAACAAGTACACAGGCTCATCACTTATTTTTTGATGAACTACTAATGTTTCATACACAAGTGGCGTATGCCCGTACGTTTCTACCGACTTCCAAATACGTGCAAAAACTCCTCCTTTGTGGTTCTAGTTGTGGAATTCCTTCCAACCAGAGAAGC
Organism: Oostethus manadensis; assembly: GCA_024372805.1. Classification (NCBI taxonomy): domain Eukaryota; kingdom Metazoa; phylum Chordata; class Actinopteri; order Syngnathiformes; family Syngnathidae; genus Oostethus; species Oostethus manadensis. The sequence continues at coordinate 255,381 of QODF01000184.1, forward strand.
TGAACATCATACCCTTTAAATGCACTCCCTGGTCCTCTCCCTTGACCGACCTCTCCAAGTAGTTTTCCAGAATCTGGGCCGTGCAAATGACGACATCATTTGTCTTCAACACATCTGCAAAAGGGATTTTCAGCATTGAGTTTCCACTGACTCTTTCCACTTTGTATGCATGCTTGAGAAAGGGGTGGAATTCTGTAGTGTAGTGCTGCTCCACCAGAGGAACCTGAGAACAGAGAAAATTCCAATCATCTGCAAATCTCCCACACAACAGTCATACAATGCATGTTTTTTTTTGCTTTTAAGAACTCCCAAAACCTGAAGATACGTGTTTTTAATTCTAAATTCAAAACACCGAAATGATAGTTAAGAAAAAAAAGGAACCCATTTTCTTTCACCTCATATTTGCTCCCAAATATTACATCATTACCTAATTGAGTGCTCATGTGCATGTTTGATGGCTATAATGTATGTAATGTTTTGCTGATGTGTTGAAAATCTTTCCCGGTGACTTGCTAGTGCGCTGCTAATGCAATTTACATCCATTCTCGTCTACAGTCATGGTTACATTGACACAAGCCCCCAAATAGCTGTCCTCGGCTATGCCTGCTGGTAACTAGCAGCTCCCAACCAAAATTTTAGCGTGCAGTTCAAAGCTAAAAGTCACTGGAGTGATGGCTCGCATCTAAAAAAATCTCGTTAGTTGGGACATAAATTATATAAATGACAATTTAAAAATACCAACATTGCTCCTGTAACTTCTCGCTTCTTTCTGGCAGGCGACATAGTCCGTGACAACTCAAATCACAGCAATAGTAGATATAAAAAACTTTGGTCTTGTTGCGAAAGCCATCTGCCAGGGCTTTAAAGCTAAATTCACCAATCAAAATACCATTTTCTTTCTCCATTTCTCATTAACATTTGCTGCTGTGTTTCCTCCAACTACATAGTGGCCCGAGGGTCAAACAGGACGTGTGCACGTTAATCATGCGTCCAAAAAAAACGTTATCAACGTGTTAACTTTGACAGCCCTAATACAAAAGCTTTTACTGAGGTTGTTGCAGAAGCAGGCAAGCTATTCACCTAAAATGGAGTAAGTTTTGTTTTTCATTTTAATTTTCCATAGCTCAAGAGTTCCCACACATGCCAGACAGGAAAAGCGTGCAGTGCAATTTTGTGGTGTGTCATTTGCGGTCTGCTGGCCAGCACTGTACATGCACGCTGACTGCAAGAATGTTTTCTTTGGAGCTAAAAAGCGGGCCAATAATAGAGTTGTATAAATATATAATACAATATAATGTAGTTCTTTTTTCAATTGTCATACCTTGTTGACTAGAACGACCACTTTCCCCAGGTTCCCCTCGGCTCTCCTGCGCTTCAGATGTTGATTGGTAACATAAACCGCCACCCTGGTTTTACCACTTCCGGTTGGGAGGCAGATGATGATGTTTTTCCCCTCCAAGGCAGGTTGAGCCACCTCCTTCTGATAATCCCGAAGAACAATGGCAGCTCTTTCTGGGCCGCCGGAAGCTGCACCCAAGTAACTACGTTCTGCAAAGCAGACAGATTTCATCACCTGTTCAGCCAACCACAATTACAGTAGTGTTTAAAATGACTAACAAGATGAATCACTGTTATTAGTATATTTTTTTTTGCTACATGCCTGCTACAAGTTACCAGTAGGTGCAGTAGATTCTCACAAAACAAAGAAGACCCAGCATTCATGATATGCACGCTCTTAAGGCTGTGCAGTTGGGCAATTAGTTGAAAGGGGTGTGTTAAAAAAATAGCAAACTTTTTTGTTTCCAGGTTTTGGCAATCCTGTGAACCACTAAACTAATATTTAGTTTTTTTTATAACTGCTTCACATCTGTGTGGCACGGACTCAACCAACTTGTGGCACCTTTTAGCTGTTATTCCACTCCAAGATTCTTGAACAACATTCCACAATTCATTATCATTTCTTGGTTTTGCTTCAGAAACAGCATTTTTGATGTCACCCCGCAAATTCTCCATTGGAGTAAGTGGCTGGCCACTTTTTTGGAACCAAGATTTTTCTGGTTTACTGGTGTGTTTGGGGTCATTGTCTTGTTGAAACACCCATTTCATAAGGCAACATGACCTTTTCAAGTATTTTGACATGAAACATGCCCAGATCATGATGCTTGCATCACCATGCTTCACTGTCTTAACTGTGTACTGTGGCTTGAATTCAAAGTTTGGGGGTCGTCTCACAAGCTGTCTGCTGCCCTTACTTCCATTAGTCCACAAAATGTTCCTCCATTTCTCTTTAGGCCAGTTGATGTGTTCGTTGGCAAATTGTAACCTCTTCTGCACATGCCTTTTTTTAACACAGGGATTTTGCGGGGGATTCTTGTAAATAGATTGGCTTCAGATTGACGTCTTCTAACTGTCACAGTACTTACAGGTAACTCCAGACTGTCTTTGATCATCCTAGAGGTGCTCATTGGCTGAGCCTCTGCCATTCTGGTTATTCTTCCATTCATTTTGATGTCTCTAGTTTTGCTCTCCATTTTAAGGCATTGGAGATCATTTTAGTTGAACAGCCAAACATTTGTTGCACCTCTTCATAAGTTTTCCCCTCTGCAATCAACTTATTCATCAAAGTACGCTGTTTTTCTGAACAATGTCTTGAACGACCCATTTTCCTCAGGCTTTCAAAGAGAAATGCATGTTCAACAAGTGCTGGTTTCATCCTTAAATAGGGGTCACCTAATTCACACCTGTTTTTTCACAAAATTGATCACTGATTAAATGCCATACTGCTATTTTTTAACACCCCCCTTTCAATTAATTGCCCAATTGCACAGCCTTAATAGTGTGCATATCATGAATGCTTGTTTGTTTCTGAGAATCTACTGCACCTACGAGTAACTTGTTTGCCATGTAGCAATAAAAATAAATAATCTGGTTAGTCATATTGGACTGCTATTATTTTGAACACAACTATGTAAAGGAAAAATATGATATTAGTCGTGCGGCATGGTGGATAAGTGGGTCTCACTCATTGGCCTCACAGTCACAAGGTTCAGGGTTCAAATCTCCATTGGGCACCTCTGTGTGGAATTTGCATGTTCTCTCAGTGCGTGCGTGGGTTTTCTCCGGGTACTCCCACATTCCAAAAACATGCATGTTAGGTTAATTGGCGACTCTAAATTGTCCATAGGTATGAATGTGAGCGTGAATGTTTGTTTGTCTATATGTGCTCTGTGATTGACTGGCGGTCCAGGGTGTACCCCGCCTCTCGCCCAAAGCTGGGATAAGCTCCAGCATACCCGCAACCCTAATGAGGATAAGCGATATAGAAAATGAATGTCTTTATATGCTGTCTATATAAACCACGCTATATAAGTGACATTATTACAGGACATTACATAGTACTGAACTTCACACATCTATTCTACTATCATGTTTTAGGGGGCTTCTACTTTCACTTACATTCTTATGATGTATAGACATTAAGGGTGTCACAAGATCTCGCAAAATTATAACACGACAACTGTCTTTTGGGCACTAGTAGCTCTGGGACAATAAATAAATTAACTAATCACACAATAAATGAAAATGAACTGGATTATTCATTATACTGTATTGCCATGTGCATGCGTGTCTGTTTTCCTCGTCTCGAGGATTCACTTGAGACACTCGTTCTCGTTGACACAATCTCTTGTATCATCTTCTCTTATGACACCCCTACTATACACCAGTTAGACATTTACTTACAACACAGTACTTATTCCCCCCAACGAGGTAAAGAGATTTAGACATATACATTTATACAAACCAACAGGTGGCACCAAACTACTTCTCCCCAAGGGAGTCAGAGCTTTTCTTCCTGTCATTCACACACACCAGAGGCCTGAAGACATGCGACCGCTTTGGGTAAGTTATCCAACAATAGAAGCTGCGATCTTACGATGCTAATTTTAGGATAACAGCAATCAATGAAGCAAAAACTGATGAAGATACGCTGGATGCAATTTGATTTGACTACCATGGTGAAAATGTATATCTTGAAAAAGATGTGTCTTCTATTCAAGGTCAACATAGACTGTATATTTCTATGTGATATTTTGAACTGACTGGTACGGTACCTGTTGCGTCATTCTCAGTCTCCATGTCCTTATAGTCATCCAAACACTGTGGACCAGGAGAACTTTCTGCTGGACTGTCCATCACAGCGTCACCTACCGTAGTTTCATCTTCTAGTTTTCTAGACGCTTTCAAATCTGAGGCAAAACACATACATGTTGAAACAATCAGTCGGTAGCCTGAATGTCCTGCACGTGTTGAGCAGTTTGATGTTGAGATGGCTTGGATCAATTGACAAATCTGCATGTTTAGATACATCTTAAAAGTAAGGGAAGGGCTACAAAAAATGTCGGAATGTGAAAAATGAAATTCGTAAATGAGTGGAATGGTTTCACGGTGGAATCGGTTGAGAAATGTGTGAATGCTGGTCCAAAATAAGATACCTATAAAATTCGACACCATTTTTCATCCGTTTATTATTATTCTTATAAATATCTATTATTATTATCCCTTTGTTTTGGTCCTCTAGCTATTCCTTCATTTTTAAACCAATTCACACCATTTAAGCATCAATTCTGCCTTTTTTTTAAGCATTGCTAGAATATTAACATTAGCATAGTAGTACCATCATGCTGGGTTTAGCATGCATGTAATATTTGCTGCCATTTTTGAGTATTAAAATACACACTTAGTGCTACCATGCTTGGTGTTGCATGCTTTTGTTAGCATTTTAGCATACTAGCATTTTTAACTTTTATTTTACAAGTACAAACTTATAGAAACACTTAATGCTATCATGCTACATGCTAACATTGCGTGTTAGCACTGCTAGCATTAGCATAGTGTTAACATATACACGTAGCTTGTTGCATGCTAACATTAGCAAGTTAGCATACTAATACTAATACTAATCTTAGCATAGTGCAATTTTAGTTGTTTCCATAAGTATCATCAGTTTTAAATTTCAGCACAGTTTCACCTTTTCTGCTATGACACTCACGCCTTTCCTGCTCCTTTTGTTTGTCTTCGTCTGTTCGTACAGCTCACACGTTCACACTCAAAACAGACATTGCTTTCATCTCATTACCTAGTTATTTATTTAAACCACGTGAACACGCCCTGAATCTCTTTTTCTTTAAAGCCATCTTCACTCAGACTGGCTGCAACCAAGCTTGTAGCCATTACTGCCCTCTGCAGGGTACACCCAGAATTACAGTTCAGGAGGCTTGCCTGAGTAATTTAAGGAAAGGCACAGATTACAATTATTAGAAAAATAAATATCCCCAAATGATTTGACACTGTTGATGCACTACACTGGTGATGGTGAGGTCATTAATTAGTGCACAATTACTGCAATTTTTCAAAATGCGTTTATAGCGTACTTTCAAACCAAATTATTCTTGTGAAGGTGTTCCTTCATAGAAGTCATCAGTGAAATGACCACTGCAAAAAACAGAACTCTTTTCCTCTTTTTTTGTTAACATCCAGCAGCAACACAACATTTTGGCATGACCACTATTTTGATGAAATAGACACTGAACAAAGTCCATCATCTACCTCAAGAAGAGCTCGTTTATTCTGCTTTAGCTGAGCGGTGTCAACCCGAGGACGAGGAAATGAGGCTAAGCAGTGAGAGCTAGCTTGTCATAGGTGGCGCCATCAACTACAAATGTCATTTTTGCAAATTTACCTTAAGTAGAACATAATAACAAACATGATACAGTATAAAATATTTAAGCATCATTGATAAATCACCCATTAAGAGGACGGCAGAATAACACATCAGAATTTAACACAAAAATATCATTTTTTGTTTCCTAGTGCACAAAGGAAGGTCCATATATGCATGCTTAGATATGTTTGGTGTGGAAGAACTTTATTAAACTGTAATGGTGAACATCAGCAACCTCTGACTGCAGCTTCTATTAGCTGAATATTAACAATCCCGCCGCAAGTCAGGATTTTCTTCATTTAACATTAACCGTACAGTATGTAGCGTGTCAGCGAGACATCCAAATAATTTTGTCCATATAATAAGAAATGGAAAAGCCCAAAGTTCAGTAAAATGTTATGAGGCATTAATGATGTACTTGACCTTTCTGAGAAACACATACAGCAAGTCTGCAAATAACATCCAAACATCAACCAATGCTAGTGCCTCCAAATGTTCCAGGAAAAAGTGAGGCACCACGTTTTTGTGAAAAACTCCAACATCTGCATGCGATTATCCCACACCTTTTGTCAGCATACTTGCAGATGTATTATTGCATCGTATTTTGCTCGTGTGGCCATGTTCCTGCAGGCTGCACTTCATTCAGTCATGTGCTTACCATTCATTTGCTTTGCTAAGTAGATGACCCCCCACCCCCAGTGCTACTGGTTCTCATCAGCTCCAAATGTCCCCCCCAAGTGGGAGCACAACCTCCTGGACAGGTTTGCTCTCAGACTTTGTATGTCAGAGCTTTAAAAGTTGTGTTTGATGTAACCAGATCATTTTATGTGTGGCTTTTAATTAAAAAAACATTAGGGGGTGCGCAATATGATGGAATTATGACGTCATACGGATATTAACCCCGATAACATTAAAAATACTGTAGCTCTGATAACCGATAATTAACATTAAAAATGCTCCAAAGGTGGAGGTGAGATTACCGGTAGTTTGCTGGGGTGAGCAAATCAAGCACTCCTTTTTTCCCCTGCCTGTGACGTTACCAGCCTGTTGTAACGTCCACTGAGCTCACTTGTAAACAAAGATTCACTTTCCTTGGAGGACATTTTGTGTGCAGTTCTACCAAGTGCCCCACCATGAGAGGGAAAAAATGGAGCAAACCAAAAAACTTGATCAACCACCTGAAACGCCAGCGGTGAGGCATTTGAAAAGTGCAACCGGTTTGCCAGACACCGGCGGCTCGGAGCGTGTGCCCGAAAATAGTGCACCTCGCTGGGCAGGTGGCTCTTCCCCCTCTACACACTGGTTCTCCTGATAGTAGTGATGTGGTAGTAGTAATGTCATGGTATTTGATTAAGACAAATAAACAGGCACACTTGGTCACATCCTAAACTCTTCCACTCTTTCTTACCTCCAGGTGTGCACAAACTACGCTTACATCTACATTAAAATCTAAATCTGTACAAAAAATACATCCAGACTTAAACACAATAATTTTTCCTTTAAACAGGGTTTAATAAGTAAACCACAAGTCAGAGCTTTTTTTCCCATCACACACACACCAGTGGCATGCTCGGTGGTATTTAGCAATTTAGCAAATAACAGCAGTTCTGATGTGGATTTTAAGATATGAATGTCATCGCACAACTGTCAAGTAGCTAAAAAATAGGATTAGTTACATTTGTGTATATTTGATATTGTAAGTATCCTATTGTTATGCAATCCAAGCACAGCAATTGTGTATCACCAACCTGGTGGGACGAGAGAAGAAAGAAGGGTGTGATGATGTAAAAGTGCTTCAAGCATGACATGAGCTGGAGGGTGGCAGCCAATCAGAAGTCAGCATATGTTTTTGATTTGACACGCTGGCTATGCTGCGCTTTCTTAACCTCTGTGTTTCATCCTCATGCACACTTGAAACACATTACTTGCATTCTACCTGCTTTGATTTTGCTTTGGTGGGTTCTCAGCAAAGTTAACATCAACTGCTGATCATGAACCTAATTAAACACCCGGCAGTTACGTGTGAGTTGATCCTACCTGGTGGCAAGAGCTCTAAACTTTGTCGTCTGAAGTTTGCACGTGTAACTGGACTTCTGTACAGGTCTGAAGAGATGACAAAGCACACACAATGAGGAACTTCCATTTCACCCCACTGCTCTGAAAGCACCAAGTTCACTATTGAAATATAATGCATTGACCCAAATATAACACTACTTTTTTTTACCTAGGAAAACTCTTGCTTATACAGTAGTGTTCAAAATGATAGCAGTCCAACGTGACTAACCAGATGAAGTACTGTTACTAGTATATTTTAATTGCTACGTGGCAAACAAGTTCCAAGTAGGTGCAGTAGATTCTCAGAAAACAAACAAGACCCAGCATTCATGATATGCACGCTCTCAGACTGTGTAATTGAGCAATTAGTTGAAAAGGGGTGCCCTGCGATTGACTGGCGACCAGTCCAGGGTGTACCCCGCCTCTCGCCCAAAGTCTGCTGGGATAGGCTCCAGCATCCCCGTGACCCTAATGAGGATAAGCGGTACAGAAAATGAATGAATGAATGAATGAGTTGAAAAGGGTATGTTTTAAAAAATAACAGTGTCTGCTGTTGACTTTACAAACGCAAATCTATTTTGTACAAACTTGTTTGTTTCTCAAAATTGGCAATCCTGTCAATCACTAAACTAATATTTAGATTTTGTTAACTGTTTCGCATCTGTGTGGCATGGACTTGTGGCATCTTTCAGCTGTTATTCCACTCCAAGATTCTTGAACAACATTCCACAATTCATTATTATTTCTTGTTTTTGCTTCACAAACAGCATTTTTGATTTCACTCCATAAGTTCTCCATTGCATTAAGGTCCGGGGATTGGGCTGGCCACTCCGTAACATTCATTTTGTTGGATTGGAACCAAGATGTTGCTGGTTTACTAGTGTGTTTGGGTTCATTGTCTTGTTGAAACAGACATTTCAAGGACATGTCCTCTTCAGCATAAGGCAACATGACTTCTTCAAGTATTTTGACATATGCAAACTGATCCATGATCCCTGCTATGGGATAAATAGGCCCATCACCATAGTAGAAGAAACATGCCCATATCATGATGCTTCACTGTCTTCACTGTGTACTGTGGCTTGAATTCAGAGTTTGGGGGTCGTCTCACAAACTGTCTCCGGCCCTTGGATCCAAAAAGAACAATTTTACTCTCATCGGTCCACAAAATGTTGCTCCATTTCTCTTTAGGCCAGTTGACGTGTTCTTTGGTAAATTTCAACCTCTTCTGCACATGCCTTTCTTTAACAGATGGATTTTTGTAAATTGATTAGCTTTACACAGACGTCTTCTAAATGTCACAGTACTTACAGGTAATTCCAGACAGTCTTTGATCACCCTGGAGCTGATCATTGACTGAGTCTTTGCCATTCCGGTTATTCTTCCATCCATTTTGATAGTTGTCTTTTGTTTTCTGCCATTTTCCATTTTTGGAGATCATTTTAGCTGAACAGGCAACTGGTTATTCTTTGATGCATTTTGGTAGTTGTCTCCTGTTTTCCGTTCCGTCTCTGGTTTTGCTCTCCATTTTAAAGCTTTGTAGAACATGGCTGAACAGCCAAACATTTTTTGCCCCTCTTCATAGTTTCCCTTCTCCAATCAACCTTTTAAGCAATGTAAGAATGACCCATTTTCCTCTGGTTTTCAAAGAGAAATGCATGTTCATCAAGTGATGGTTTCATTCTTAAATAGGGGCCACCTGATTCTCACCCTGTTTTTTCACAATATTAATCACTGATTGAATGTCACACTGCTTTTTTTTAAAAACACACCTATTTTAATTAATTGCCCAACTGCAAAGCCTTAAGAGCGTGCATTTCATGAATGCTGGGTCTTGTTTGTTGTCTCAGAATCTACTGCGCCTACTGGCAACTTGTTTGCCATGTAGCAATAGAAATATACCAATAACAGTGTTTTATCTTGCTAGTCACATTGGACTGCTACAGTACTGTTTTTGGTTGTGTGACAGGCGTGTGCTTCTCCATGCTGTTACCTGTTTGATCCCAGTCACATGACCCTCCCATCAGCTCATACAATTGTTGGTGCTCAGTCTCACGCAAAATCTGGACAAATTCTGAGTACCATCCATTCTGACATCTCACAATTCTTTTCAAAAGTTCCCGAGCTCCATCTCTCGATCCCTGGGTGTCTGCCAGGCGAAGGATCTGTAGTGTTCAACATGAATTCACATGAGAGGATTCAAAAGGTGCTGCTGTTTTGGTTTGCAAAAGCGCTAGAAAGGACGCTTTAATATCTTTCTATTGGGACATGGGGTCTTTGGAGAGAGAAAAGTATAATAATTCAAATTTAACGTTTTTAAAAAATACACAAAAGCAATGGCAGAGGCAAACTTTCGATTATCACGGTTGAGTGGTGGAATTTGCTCTTTTTGCACCTCTCGGCCACCGTAATGATGCGTACTACAAGAAAGAACTGTCAATTTAATACGAGTCTTTTTCTGCCATCTTGTGTCCGTCACTAGCAAGCACAACTGTGCCGGTTTGGGCGTGTGTTTCAGTACTCACAATGTCCTTGTCGTCCTCCGAGATGAGTTCCCTGGAAAAACACGTCGTGCAAACTTCTTTGGTGTCCATGTCGAGCAGACGGGGCACCAATATGTCCATCATCCGCATGCAGTAGTCGTTCTCCGCTTCCACTTTCGGGTCGGGCAGCTCGACCCGCAGGTATTCCGCCGCTCGTTTGCACCCCGCGCTGGACAAGGCGTCCACAAACGCCTGGAACCAGCCTTCCGGGTGAGGCTTCCGAAGAACGGCGCTGATCAGGGCGTCCACCGCCGCGGAGTTGCCTTCCGTCTTGGCCTTTTGTCTGACACATTCTTTCTGGTCTGCGCTGATGAAATGGAGACGATCCAGAACCGGGTCCACCGCGATGAAGACTTTCAATCTGGGTCTAAAACTGTCAATGAGATTCTCATTGATCACGTCGTCCATGTTAATACTCCCCAAGTGAGACTCTACCGTACAGCATAGTAGTGGCGAAACGAAATTCAAACCAAGTTCAGTTTCGGTTTCACTTTCAGCGATACCTCTTACAGCCGATAGATGGCAGTATTTGCCAACGAGCACAAGTGCCAACAAACGCCGAGAGCGTTTTGCGTCCCAATATGGTACAGATAACCAATCTACTTTTCTTTCTTTCTTTCTTTTTTGAAGTAGATGTAAGTGTAGTTTGTGCGCACCTGGAGTTAAGAAGGAGTGGAAGAAATTAGGATGTGACCAAGTGTACCTGCTGATTTGTCCTAATCAAATATCATGACATTACTACCACATCACTATCAGGAGACCCAGCAGGACGCACTGTACTCGGGCACACGCTCAGAGCAGCTGATGTAACGCTACACAGGTCTACCATAAAGTATAAAAGTATATCCAAGTAGTTGTGAGGGATGTGCTGACTTGTGAGCTTGTGTATAAAAAAAGTCATTTCCATTTCTTTTTGAGTATCTCCATTTATTGCTGATCCCATAGTTTCAAGACAAACGTGTACTACTTTCTAAAAGAAGTCAGAGTAGCAGTAAAAAAAATAGACACTTTTTTTGAAAAGATACATCTGGCATTTTCCTTCTTCCAGTGTTTGACCGTACAATGCCACCAAAACTGTGCTGGGAAATATGTTGATATGTTGGACATAGCGTTGGTATTTACGGTATAGGCACAAGACCCTCATTTGGGGTCGTCTATGTGCAAGATTAGAGACATGGTGGAATATGTGCTACTTTGGGCTAGCCAGTGGTGCATAACAATGACTATATGCATTTAAAAAAGACATGCTTGGACTAGAAATGATATGTACACCTCAGTCATAATGCACGTTGTATCAAGAGGAACACTACAGTATTCTTCATACTGTAAAATTGCAGTGCAATTGTCCATAACCCCTGAGTCACACTTCAGAGAAGACAAGCAGTTCTTCTACCTTAGTGTAAATGCTGTATTGCACTTAAATGTGCAAAAATACTCCAATGGGCTTGAACGTGCTGTCAATCAATTTGACATTTGGGGGTCATTTTTGTGAGCATGCGTTGTTGGCATGATATGCTAAACATTGGGAGGAGGCATTTTCAACCCTGGACCTGCAGGATCGCTGCATCATGTGGATATCATGTGTCAGAAGAGTACGAGGCAGAGTTCCCCTTTGCTTCATTGCCAAGCAGAAATCATTGGATTGATGAGCTGGGATAAGTTAGCAATTCTTACACGGTGAGAATTCAGTTGAAGGAAGAAGGGAGGAAGAAGCCCCCAACTAGGAAGGGATTGCCTATTCTTGGGTCCCGCCCTCGCAGGGGTGGCATCGCTCCCCTACGTGTATCAGTGTTGTGTGGCTGTGTCTGCTGTATAGAGCGGTAGGAGCCATCTGCTGTGGTACAGCAAGGTGCACTGTATTTGGGCACATGCTCCGAGCAGCCAGTGGGACGGCATGGACGTATCTAGCAAACCTTTTGCACTCCTCTTCAAGTGGTTGTCTGCTCCATGTTTTTTTTCTTACCCTCATCATGGACCATTTGAGTCAATGTCCATTTATAGGAGCTATTTTTAATGTTCTCAAATTCCTTTCCATCATTCCTCCCCCACTATCTCCCATCTATCTGTATGACTTCATAACACCCTCACTGTCGGGGCTAACTGTGGCACGTTTTATGACGTTGGACTTTTTTGTACAAAATCCCACTAAATTCTCATGAGACTAGTTTGGAAGCAACTGCTGGTGATTGTGTGGTCTTAGTTACTGCATTTCCATGCTATCATACGAGTATTCTGTTCATCGGGCAATATTACATATGATACTTAAGTGTGTATGTCCAGACATACAGTTTGTGGCATATTTTGCATAAAAGAGAAGGGTGCAATGGGAAAAATATGAAATATACTAGCAAGCAAGTGCAAATGAAGATTCTGAGTCTGTGGCAACATGCTGATGATGAAAAGCCACTGCTATGTACTTCCAGCATTACAAGGTACACAAATGTCGAAAGCTTTATGGCTTTGGGGGCTCCTGGTCTGAGACAGTGTGGAGTCCAGTGTTGTTCAGGTTGGAGTCAGAAGGGGGCGAGATGGAAGAAGAGGATGCTGGGATCAGGATAGAGGTGGACTGGTGGTCCTGGTTAAACTCTGCTTGCTGTTGTGTTGGTCTTTGCAAAAGCAGCGCTGCAAGGTTGTCCTCCACAGGCGTCTTCACACCGGCCAAGATCGGCAGAGAGTCTTTGGATTCCTGAAAGGCCTTCTAAGTAGGATTCAGAGTAGGATTCTGTTTAGAGCCCTCTAAACATGAAATAACACACCTATAATCACCTCTACACTCCAATTACCCAATAGAGTAGACATAGTAAAGTATCTATCTATCTGTCTGTTTATCTATCTGTCTATCTATCTATCTATCTATCTATCTATCTATCTGTCTATCTGTCTATCTATCTATCTATCTGTCTATCTATCTATCTATCTATCTATCTATCTATATATCTATCTATCTATCTATCTATCTATCTATCTGTCTATCTGTCTATCTATCTATCTATCTATCTATCTATCTATCTATCTATCTATCTGTCTGTCTGTCTGTCTGTCTGTCTGTCTGTCTGTCTGTCTGTCTATAAAAATAGGACATTAGGCAGGGTAAATCCATTTACAACCTTTTACATACTCTTTTTAGCGTTATTAGAGCCCTCTAAGCATGATATACCCCTATAACACTCCTATAATATTAAGTGCAATTTGCATAAATGTGCTTTTTAAAACTAACAATAGGCCATATTCAACCACAAAAAAGCGATCATTTAGTTTTTGGAAAAATGCAATATAGCGAGGGACGCCTGTAATGCTTGTGTGTTTGCAGTGGATTTCTACAAGATGCACACTGACTACTCTAAAACATATCCACTTGTGGATGGGAGAGCTGTACATCGCATGACCACTCCCATATTCTCTTACTTGCGTTTCCGTTTGGCTGAAAAAATGCCTTGTCGTCGACGCAACAGGCTGGATCTTCACGGCGGATCCGTGATAGTTTGGGCTTGCAGTCACAGTGCTGTAAGCTGGAGGACCTAACGCCGGCTGCCTCTGCAGCAGTTGCAGGATGGTGTGAATGTCGGACATCAGCTGAGATTCCAACCTAAAAAAAATTGACAATATGCTTAACCACAACTTTATTCATCAACTAGTATCACATGGCAATTACATTACCAATTAAATACACAGTTAGCTTGTAAACTTTTTTCAAATCAGATGGCCATAATAAAAAAATACATATCATATTACAGTTTAATTAAAAACATGAATACATTAATTTGTAAACAAGCAACAAATGCCAACAAAGCCCTTCAAGGTGTGCGCTGCAGTTCATTTACTGACCACTAGAGGAGGCTTTCGTTCCATGGCTACCAGCGCCAAGGCTACCCATTCAGCCACTGTCCGGCACATCTCATTTTATAAAACCTAAATATCTTACAGGGTTAATGTTTCTATCCAGTTTGGTACATTTTTACAAGACACTTTTATATTATTACTAATGTCTGAAGTTCTTGTTTCTTCTTTTTCCTCTTTCTCTTATTTCTGTTTAGTTTGTCCCTTTTTCTTTCCAATCTTAGCTGTGTATTTAAATACTAGGTGCTTAAGCGATAGCATTAAAAGAAAATCCATATTTTTGTTTTGCAAAAGCAAGCAATCTGACTGCATAATGCTTCAGGAAAAGCATTCTCTTCTCAAAATTTGGGGTATTTTTTGGAAAAATACTTTGCCTTGGCACCAACAAATTATTCAAAACTTTTTGTAACATGTTAGAAACGTACAGGAAGGACAGCAATGCCTAATTTGTGTACTCAAAGTAGCTTTTTAATCCTCTGTAATGTTTATGGTTACAATTGTTACAATGGTTTCAAAACAAGGTTCACACCAGTCATGTGAAATAACCATCTCACAAATATTCCACAAACAACATTATTTTGGGAGGAGATTTTAATATGGTATATAGATCATGCTGTAAATTCCAATCTCATCCCATGAATGTAGTTTTACATAACCTTTATTTGGACCCTAACAGATCCTTGGAGATTAGCAAATGCTTTTCATGATCCAAACGCAATGGCTCAGCCAAATCTCAAATTGGTTTTTGGCTTGTCTCGGACAAAAGAGTGTGATTGCTAATCTCTCAGATAGGGATGTACCGATCCATATGTTTTGGCATCCAATCCGATTAGATGTTTTTATAATCTTGCCAATCTGATCCGATCCGAGCTGGTATCAATTTGAATAATAAACTTTTGTTACAAACACAGATCTGTGAAATTTATCATGGCTATTAAAAAGCTCTTCTAAGCATTAAAAATAATCCAACCAAAGCATTGCTGAAAACAATATTGTTTGGCTTTTGTAACAAACCTTTGTGAGTCAGGTAGCTAATGAAAATAAAAGTACATCCAATAAAAAATCAAATTGAAAAACAAGGGGCGTGCAAAATACTGTATTACTATTATACTGGATTAATACTGGATACTGGATTATTGTGTTGATCCAGGTTGCTGTTTAGTGTGTATAGAGTGTATAGAGAGGGCGGTGGTGTTCAGCATGCTGGTTAGAGCAAGCGTTTGAAGTCAAGTGCGTAGAATAAGAAACTAGCAAGTGGAACGTCTTGTCGAAGGAGTCAGTGCTTTGTGTTGACATGCAAATAAATGGCCAACTGAATTACAGCCTTCCTGACGTGGAATTATTCAGACACCATTATAATACTTTTAGGATAGGACTAATCACATCGTAGACATGGTAATAGAGCCATTTGTGCTGTGATTTAGAACAACCAGCAGTTAGAGCGGCACTTCTCATGCAAGCTCTCATGCAAGCTCCTGGCACCATGACACAGCGATGGTAGTCAACTGCTGTGGTGGCCGCATGTCGAATATCTTGTGTCCAACATGAAACTAACTTAACCACAGATTTTTCCTATCATAAAATTTTCATAAAATTATCATTTCAATCTTGTAATATTACAACTTTTCTTCTTGTAAAATTGCAACTTTTTTCATGTAAAATTACAAATTTAAATATCATAGAATTAGACTTTTTTTTAGTTTCATAGTTTTTTTTGTAGTTTTATAAGATTTAAAGGCATAATTCAACAAGTTATAATAATAAGTCATAATATTATGTGTCATTTTGTCATACGTGTCAGCTCCCCGTTTCATAGCGGTCTCAGGCAATGCCTGTAAAGTCAAGTTAGACTTTTATTCTCATAAAGTTACGAATTTACTATAATATTTATACTTTAATTTAATATTACAAGCTTTTTCTCGTTATTGTACGACGCTATTGTCATAAATTTGCAACTGTATTCTCAAAATCTGATGATTTTAATACTCCAACTTAACAGGCATTGCCTGAGACAGCTATAAACACAGTCGACTTGTGTGACCTTTGGCCTGAGTCAAAGGTAATACTTTTAATCTCTTAAAGTTAAGCAAATCACTTTTCTTTGAAAGATACAGTTTGACAAACGTCTTCATTAAATTTTCCTCAAAATGAACTCCACCATTACTCAATGTAATATATACTGTTAATAAAATATAAATTGAATAGAACATACAGTATGCTTGTTTAAATTACAATTGAAATGATTGTATGTAACTATTGAATATGTTTTGTAAATGTATCAAGTTAATACATGTCAGTGTGAGTGTATAACTTAAAATAAAACAGAAAAATACTGTGCTAGTCCACATGAATAGAGAATAGATAAGAGAAGTCAGGCTTTTTTTGGAGAAGTCCATCCAGAGCAGGTTTAGGAAGTAGCAGGATTACAATGCTCTGAATGTAAACCGTTTTGCAACAGATATGTACACACACGCACACGCACGCACACACGCACACATACACACACATACACACACATACACACACACACCTTCCATATGCACAGGAGCAAAATGAAAGTAAAACTGGCAGGCGTTTTGGGATTGCAATGTACTTTGTTGGGTTTTTTTTTATCTGCGTGGGAGGTGACAACTTTTTTTCAAGCACTCACTACTGAACATTTCCAAATATGAGTAATGGTAGAGTTCTTTATTTTTAACATTGCTTTACCCTCCCAGAAAACAATCAAGATTTTTTAAAAGCTACTTTTGGAAATATGACAAATTATTAATTGTAGCTGAATGCAACATTAAGTAGTATTAATCAAACACACAAGATATACATATGATCACTTCTATTCTATTAGTGTATGTAGAATGATGCATTTGTTTGCTATGTTCTCTATTATAATATACATTAGTGTTCACAGTAGTCAATTGGAGAGGGAAAAATAAAGAGGTGCAAAAAATTCCGTTCCTTTCAGCAAAAATGATCTTAAATGCCTTAAAATGGAGAATGGCAGAAAACGGAATACAACTATCAAAATTGATTGAAAAATACCCAGAATTGGCAAAGGCTCAGTCAATGATCAGCTCCAGATGATCAAATTCTGGAGTTACCTGTAAGTACTGTGACAGTTAGAAGACGTCTGTGTTAAGCTAATCTATTTACAAGAATTTCCCCGCAAAGTTCCTCTGTTTAAAAAAAAAGGCATGTGCAGAAGAGGTTGCAGTTTGCCAAAGAACACATCAAGTGGCCTGGAGAGAAATGGAGGAACATTTTGTGGACTGATGAGAGTAAAATTGTTCTTTTTGGGTCCAAGGGCCGGAGACAGTTTGTGAGACGACCCCCAAACTCTGAATTCAAGCCACAGTACACAGTGAAGACAGTGAAGCATCATGATATGGGCATGTTTCTTCTACTGTGGTGTTGGGCCTATTTATCCCATAGCAGGGATCATGGATCAGTTTGCATATGTCAAAATACTTAAAGAGGTCATGTTGCCTTATGCTGAAAAGGACATGCCCTTGGAATGAATGTTTCAACATCACAAGGACCACAAACATGCTAGTAAGCCAGCAAAATCTTGGTTCCAAACCAACAAAATGAATGTTATGGTGTGGCCCAATCCACAGACCTTAATCCAATGTGGTCATACAACTAGGTCATACAACTAAATATTAGTTTAGGGATTCACAGGGTTGCCAAATCAGAAACACAAATGTTTCCACAAAATAGTTTTGAGTTTGTAAAGTCAACGGCAGACACTATTTTTTTTAACACACCACTTTTCAAAAATTTCCCAATTTCACAGCCTTAAGAGCGTGCATATTGTGAATGCTTGTTTTTTTTCTGAGAATCCATTGCACCTATTGGTAACTTGTTTGCCATGTATCAATAAAAAGATACTAATAAAAGTGATTTGTCTCGTCACATTGGACTGCTATTGTGTTGAACACTACTGTATATGTCTGTGATGCGTCAGTGCATGTGCTGGATGATGTCATCTTTGTTGAATAAAGACCATCTACATGCTGGCCAAATGTCATTAAGGAAAATGTATGCCATGTATGCCATATATTACACATATTATGTGTGGTTATTGAACATTTATTGTTTAAAGCCCATGGGGAAAGTTTGATTTTTAAAGGCATTGTGTTTGGCCTTAGAGGTTTCCCACTTTGTCTTTATGCTGACTCCACCAATCATACATACCTGTTTAAATGTTCTTGCAGCTGACCTAAGCGCTGTTCCACCTCTCCATAGGTAATTTCGCTGGCAGAAAGATCATCTTCTCTCAGCTCCTGGAAGTGTGCTGACTCATCCATGTAGTCTGCAGGCTTCTTGCAGGCCCATTTATCACAGCACAGATCTGCAGGGGGAGCAAAAGCAAGCATGCATTCTTTACATGTGGGCCACACCGACATCAACGCTTAGAAGAAAAAAAAAGTGCCCCTTAAAATAGACTGTCATTAATCTCAAAAGGATTGTGCTGAGTGTACGCCCTTTGTTTAAATTCATCAGGACTTTGTCCCAGTAGAATTACAAAGTGGCAAACATAGCTGGTTGTTATCACAGCTGGACACCTGCAAGCACCGTGCTTTGCTCTCCAATCATACGTGTCAAGAGCCTTTTTGGAGGAAAATGGATGGCTGCTGCTTTGACGAGTCTATCTGTGGTTGCAGTGTTTTCAGGCGGCTTTGGACCAGCATGATGGGCTGGAAAGATACGAGGAACAATGTGTTCCTTTCTCACCATGACACCCAGCTTTGTCAATAAATAATAACTGCATGCTACAGAAAGCATTATCAAGAGGACCTAATTTGCTTACAGAATAGTTGGAGGAAAATATTGATGAGAAATGGAGAAAGAAAAGGATTTTTTAATTGGTAAGTTTACCTTCAAAACTCCAGCAGATGGCTCTTAAATGTTGTTGTGAGTTGAGCTGTCACGGAGTTCAACAAACTCTCAAATGCCAGGGAAAAGTGACAAGGTACTGGAGCACTTATTGTCCTTTATACAGTGGTTTCTAGGCATACAAGTTTCCCAACTAACAAGTGTTTTTTACACGCAAGGCTGAATTTTGCTTTTAACCGCGAGCTAAAAGTTTAGTTACTGTGCACTTTTAGTGGCTTTTCTGGTCAATAAGAAAGACTAAATGTCACATACTTTTATTAAATATATTAAACAGTCTGTTAAACGTCAGTATGTCTAGTACATGTGTGATAAAACGTATACTATTGGCGATGCAATAAGGAAACACAAATGTCTCTTGAGTGAAGCCATGGACCAATCACAGCCTGCCTGAATGGACGCTTGAAGCATCATGAGAGCGATGACTCAACGTGATTCTCGTAGCTGTGCTTCCTATGCATTTTTACAGGAAATATGAAAATTCAGCTATTGTAATGATTACATCATTGAAATGATTGGATTGGGAAAAAAATCAATGCAAAGCACGGACCATTGAACTAAAATGTAAAAAACTAATAAGTTGTTTTTAAATATTTTACATGAAGTGAAAAGGAAAGACCACCAGGGGGTAGTGTGGCTCTGCCTCACTTGCCTACCCTGACTGCCCGTCACTGGACAGGAACAACATCAAATTCATTTATTCATTCCTTCATTTTCTATACCGCTTATCCTCCTTTGTCGCGGGTATGCTGGAGCCTAACCCAGCTGACTTTGGGCGGGAGGCGGGTAAGCTCTGGACTGGTCGCCAGTCAATCGAAGGGCACAGTATCAGTATTTGTGAGCAAATATGAGGTGAAAGAAAAATACAGCTTAGCAGTCTATCTGTGCAGCAGGGATCAGTCACTAGCTAGCATCCTGCTAACGCTAGTGTTGCTAATGCTGTTTACATCCATTCTGGTCTGTATTGGGGGGAGAAATATGTTACCTTGAAACGACGGACTTCTCCTCAAGCCATCTGTGACCTGGTTTTGTCTGAGAAGATTACTGTCCAACACTGGGGTGCTTGGTGTTGAGGGACCTCGGACTTCAGAACATCGTTTTAGGCACAAGTTGGACTCCCTTTCCAAGTCAGTACTGACTTCATTGTTTTCCACTGAGGGGCAGCAAGAACACCAACAGTCATCTTACTCAGTATAAGCTGGGATGCTGGTATTATTATTACATTATACTGTATTATTACATTTGGGCGCATCTGGTGTGAAAGAGATTCTTCTTTTAATGCTGTTTGTGCCCTCGCCGTCGGAATCACAGCCCTGAGGACTTGGAGGCTGCAAAAAAACCAAACAAAATATATACCCACTATTATGTATTCCTCTTGTCAACATGTGAGCAAAATCTGCATAAATCAATTAAAAAGTCCATCACCGATACCAGCCTGAATTTTACTCAGTTTCGGATAGGAAATAGTCCCTACTGAGACTGCAGCCCCCGCGACCCAGACCCGGATAAGCGGAAGAAAATGGAATGGAATGGAACGGATAGGAAATGAAATCAGTGGTATCGCACATCACTAGCTATGCGTAACAGAAATGTGCAATTCGCAAACGAGTTGTTCAAAACTTGCAGGGGTTTTTTGTTTACTAATTGGCTTCACAAAACCAATGACTCACTCACTGAGTTTCACTGTGCTCAATTAAAAATCCAACATTCACTAGCTCACGTGTTCTCGACAAAGACTTAAGTTTCACTGACTCATGAGTCATTTCTCTTCCTGTCAACAATAGAAATAAATGTGATGAACACAGGCTGCCATCACAACAGTATCTACCTTCACAGACTCATCTCTGAGGCTGAAGGTAAGCTCTAGGTTGGCAAAAAAGTAGTCAGCAAACTCTGGATACATGTCCAACACCTCCAAAAGATCCTCCCGCTGAATGGTACTCAGGTCACAGTAACTCAGAGCCCGAACGTCAGCATTGGACTTTCCAGGTTTGGCAAACAGATGGATCATCTCACCAAAGATGTCGTTTTTTCCTGGTTGTCAACACAAACACACAAACACATACAATATGTTATCATTTTTACATGATAAGGAGTAAATAAGTATAATTAAAAATATACGCAAATATATGACAATATATTATACTCTTCAATATTATTACAATTACAATATCCGTTCATTTTCTATGCCGCTTATACTCATTAGGGTTGTAGGGATATGCTGGAGTCTATCAATTATATATTATATATATATATAATATATTATTGTTCAATATGTATATAATACAATTGTATACAATATGTGTATCTATATGTATAAGTATATCATTTCGACTATGTTAGACCCGCCCTGACAAAGAGACCGTATGATATACAGACGGGTTCATTCCGTTCATGTCGTTGTTCTATGGAACAAATGCAGCAAGGTGCTGAAACCAATGCACATAGGGATCTCTCAAGACATGCATGCACATGGCAATATGTACAATTATAGAATTCATTTTCAGTTACTGCATGATGAATTATTGTATTTATTTATAATTAGCCTAGTGCCATCCATGGCATTTTTTTCTGAACGAGAAATCTAGCCACATTTTAATCTCGCCAGATCCTGTGACACTCCTATATGTCAGCCTTTCCATTGTGTCAATTTTCTGTGGTATCACAGTACACAGTCCATATTATGTTTTTTTTTTTGCCATATAATAATTTCTAATAGAATCTTTAGCAAATATCTGTTTGCATTCTCCTCACATATGATTCCTAAATAATAGAACCAAGCAAGACATAGGGATCTTATATTCCAATATTTTCATAATATTGGATAATCTTATCATAATAATCTTATTACATTTTACAAACATATTTGAATGACCTGCACAAATTACTCCACTTTTTTTTTTTTACAACACGGGATTGTTTTATGTAATTGTTTGCTCTTAACATTACTTTTAAGAAAGTACTTTGAAAAAATAAATGCCAGTATTGCAATGTTCAATGGAACAAACACTCTGAAACCAATGCAGAGAGAGAACTCTCTTCCTGCCTGCAATAGATAGTTGCTGGCAGAATGATTGAGGTAATTTTCATGTAGTGTGTAACTCATTCATTTATTATCGTCCCAGGCCTAGTGCGCTCCAGGCATTTTTTTCCGAAGGAGAAATCTCTCATATTTTAATCTCGCAAGATCTTGTCACACCTCTAGAATGTATTTGTGAATTTGAAAAAAGTTGATTGCCAAAGAGGTGGATTTAGACTTTTCGCTGAGTTTTCATGGCAACACCAGCCAGTGTCAGTAAAACGTAACATGTGTGATGCAGGCAAGAATCAGATTTTATTTTTAAAATATGCCCTGACTTTGGACATCCCACGCTTGTTGCTGTGGGTGAGCCTCGTTCCTCGTTTGTGACATTGCGCTAAAATGCAGGTTCCCCCTTTCCAAAACAACAGTGGTGATCAAGCACGCTGAATGTCATGTATAAGTAGATCGATCAGTGGCATTTCCACTGTGGATGTTAGTAATGGCTTTGTGTGATTCAGCAGCTCATGCTTAAGCCTCATTGTGTCAGGTGTAGCTTTGGAGAGCGTTCATCTCATGGACAACAGCACATTTAATCCTGGTTTAGCCACAATCACGCGGCTTTGCTTCCCTAATCAAGGTCATTATTACAGCACGAGGATTGCAATATCAGCAGCTCATACTCCATCTTTCTATGGAGCCACTTAACAGAAATGTCTGAGCCTCAAACGTGTCGCAGTGAACGACTCGGCTGGCCAAAAGACAGAAATGGCGGGCGCGCCTAGGAGAGCGTTCTATTCTTGTTACAGCGTTGCCAACCAGAGGTGTTTTAGCAGGAACAATGACTCAAAGACATGTTTTTACTTCTTCCATGTGTAGAAAAGTCAAGATGAACCTTGCCATCGGAGCATTTCACACTCCTTTTATTAGATATACCCGCACAGTCTAAGGGGATAATAATGCTCAGTATTCATTCAACTAGATATCTGATTGCGGTTGTAGGCTGTGGGGTGTAAAAAATGAATGGTGTTTCCACTATTTTGCTCTTGAGAGGGGTAAAATATTACAAACATTTCATAGCAAAGGTCCATACCAATAAAAAACAAAAATGTCTCATTCTAGGCCACAAAACTGGGTGCTAGGAATTTGCAGGAGAACACCAAACATTGGACATTGAAAGGTGGAAAAAAGTTGTACTCTCCCTTGATGGTCCTGTTGATCAAAAGTTGAAGAGCACACTTTAAAAGGCAAAATGTTGGCAAAAATGCGGATGGAATATGATTTAGTGTATTCACACTGTCATGATCTCCTGATGGCAAAGGCAAAAAAGCTTTCTCTCTTTGAATGCGGTAAGATTATTGAGCTGCATCAGCAAGGCCTCTTGCAGTACAACAGTCATTTCAAACTTCTACAAACATCCTGTGGCTAACAGAAAGAAAAAGGCAAGGGGTAGGCCCAAAAAAATGAGCAGGAGGATTCCATTGGCTGTCCGTCAAGACACACATTTTATTCAGTATACTCACAACATGACCAAATTTAACTCCTGTTAATCTCTACACTGTGCAACACGAGCAGAGGAGGCGCTTCTCCCCAATGTCCATGATGACCTTCTGAATGCCATTCAAGGTGTACTTCAGTCCCTTCAGATAATCAATGTTGAGAGAGTAAAGTAGTCCAATCAGTACAGCAACACTGTTAGTACGTCGCGCAACTCACGTAAACCACAACATTCATTATGTTCTTTGACTGGGCTGTCATCTCCGCATTTTGCTCTATGGTGATCAGTAGGCCAAAATTCACTCCTTTCATCACTGCAAAAGTTCCTGTTTGCTGAGGGTGTAGTTCTGCAGCCTCCCCTCACTCTGAATGTTTGTTGTGATTCTTTCTGCTAAGATTTGGGCATCAGCCTTTGGGCTTTACAGGTGAGTTAATGATAACCCTCAACCAATAACCAAAACACAGCCGGAGGGAGGGAACTCTGCAGATCATCACAGCACTACACCGCTGCCGCTGTACAGGTAAATCCTATACATTTTAACATCAAGTATGTCACACATTACATCAATACTGGGTGCGTTTCAAACACACTTCTGAGAACTTAATGAAGTTCAAGGGATCCTCTCACAAGGTGAATAGAAGTCCACAAAGTGCTGTGGGTCTCTTGTTCTGCTTGGAATTCTGCCACACCTTCAAAGCAGGCATTTTGGCTGTAGGGCCATAGATAGATAAATATCAAACAGATTAATTTTGTTTGTTGTGCTTTTTTTTTGCATAAATCCCTTAACCTCGTTTGACGTGCATTTTTTCCTGCTGGGCAGAAAAAATAATTCCATTTGGTTCAGGCTCTTCTCTACGATGGGAGTATTAGGGCTACTTCTCCCACACCAAAAAAATCTGAGATTTTAAGATTAAAAATTTCAATTTTACAAGCAAAACAGTCGTAAATTTGCGAGAATAAAACTCGACCTTTAGGTACATTACTGATGCTTAGTGACCAGTGTCTGTCAGTATGTTTTGACTAAATAGTCAAAGTTAACCATGAAACAGCCAACATTATTTAAAAATTAAACACAATATAGTGCGGGAGCGATATTCATACCATGATATAGTGAGGGATTACTGTACATGACTTTGAAAACTCACATTGTTCAGAATGCATGTATGTCACAACGCTGATTCCACAAGCCACTTCATCTTGAGGTCGACCAGTCTCTGTTTCTTGCTAAATAAATGATTCTAGAGAGCTATTTGTGTCTTAAAAGCGCAAACACCATCACTGTACATGCAGAGCTAACTATGCTAGCAAGCTTGTATTGCACAAGACAGAGGGTAGCGAGCCGCCCTCTTTAGGTATAACCAAGCATTTCAACACTTGCATGGTAAAATAAAATGACCAACTCACCTTTTAAACAAACTGAAGTCAAATTTTCGGGAGGAAAAATATACTCCTTAGTCCAACATGGCGATCCAACATGAGGTAAGAAAAATGAACACCACCTTGCATGCACGGGTTGACAAAGGGGACTGTGCAGGGGCAGTGTAGTGAGCATGTGCAACGGAAAATCTTCATTGGGTAACTAGATATGTATTCACTCATCACGCTGTGTGTGACTGGCCAGTCACACACAGCGACTGCATCTCCCAGACAGACTTGCTAGGAGCCATGGCTCTCACTCTTTCACACACAGACAACATAGAGATTCTCTGTTTGCTTGGCACGACTCCAACTCATGTTGTCTTTTTCGATTTGTATGATATTTAAAATCAGTTGGGAAACCTGTTTGTTTTGTAACGCAGCGGTGCATTTTACAAGACAGAGTTGAGAATGGCTCGTGTCGTATTGGTCATTGCCTCCACTTCTATTGAATTTTCTTCCGCTTATCCTGGTACGGGTCGCGGAGGCAGGAGTCTCAGTAAGACTTCCCGGTCTCCGGCAACCTCTTCCAGCTCCACCGGGAGGACACCAAGGCTTTCCCAGGTCAGCTGTGAGACATAGTCCCTCCAGCGTGTCCTACATCTTCCCCAGGGCCTTCTCCCGGCTGGGAATGCCCGAAACATCTCACCAGGGAGACGCCCGGGAGGCATCCGACTGAGAACAATGGCCTCGGATTTGGAGGTGCTGAGTCTCATCCCAGAAGCTTCACACTCAGCTGAAAACTGCACCAGTAAACGCTGAAGGTCACAGCCTGATGAGGCCATAAGGACCACATCATCTGCAAATAGCAGAGACGAGATCCCAAGCTCACCAAGCTGGACTCCGTTTGACTCCGTCTTGACTGCGCCTAGAAATTCTGTCCATGAAGGTTATGAACAGAATCGGTGACAAAGGACAGCCTCTATGGAGGCCAACGTTCACTGGAAACAAGCTTGATTTACTGCTGGCAATGCGAACCAGGCTCCTGCTTCGATTGTACAAGGACCGAATGGCACGTAGTAGCGGGCCACCAATCCCGTACTCCCGGAGCACCCCCCACAGGACACCACAAGGGACACGGTCGAATGCCTTTTCCAAGTCTACAAAGCAAATGTAGACCAGTTGGGCAAACTCCCACATACCCTCCAGTACCCTTGCAAGGGTGTAGAGCTGGTCCAGTGTTCCGCGACCGGGACGAAAACCACATTGCAGCTCCTGTAACCGAGGTTCGACTAACGGTCGTACCCTTCTCTCCAGCACCCTGGAGTAGACTTTCCCAGGAAGGCTGAGGAGTGTGATCCCCCTATAGTTGGAACACACCCTCCGGTCACCCTTTTTAAAAATGGGGACCACCACCCCGGTCTGCCAGTCCAGATGTACTGTTCCTGACTTCCATGCAATGTTGTAGAGGCGTGTTAACCAAGACAGTCCCCCAACATCCAGAGCCTTGAGTAATTCAAGGCGAAACTCGTCTACCCCCGGAGCCTTGCCATTGGGGAGTGTTTTAACTACCCCAATTACCTCAGCCACAGTGATAGAACTGTCCACGTACGTATCCTCAGACTCTGTTTCCTCTATGGAAGGTAGGTCAGTGGGATTGAGAAGGGCCACGAAGTATTCCTTCCACCGACCAACTATATCCTTAGTTGGGGTCAGCAGGCCCACGTCCCCACTGTAAACAGTGTGAACTGGGGGCTGCTTCCTCTTTCTGAGGTGTCGGACGGTTTGCCAGAACCTCTTCGAGGCCGATCGAAAGTCGTGCTCCATAGCTTCACCGAACTCCTCCCACACCTGGGTTTTTGCCTCAACCACCACCGATGGCGCATGCCGCTTGGCCTGCCGGTACCTGTCAGCTGTTCGGGAGTCCCGCAAGCCTCCACTTTGTACTGTTTTTTTTTTAGGTTTTCCTCAACTCAGCTAGTATCTAAAGTTTCTTGGTAAACTTGTTTCGTAAAGTACGCGGTGCGTTTAACAAGACAGAGCTGCAAACAGCTCATGTTGCGTCGGTCACTGCCTGTGTTTTTTGTCTGTCTGCTTGCTTCTAATTCGGCTGGTCATATAAAGTCAGCTGGAAAACTTTGCTTGTAGTACTAAACAAAGCAGACAGAGGATTTCCCTGTTTGCCATCACTGGAAGTTTGCATGAATGTTTGCGCCAACTTCATACAGATCATTCAAAGATAAATAAATAATAAAGTCTTACAGATCACTTTCACACACACATCATTTGAATCCCACATTTGAGACTGTTCTGTGAATACTTTTCAGTTAATAAATATTCGGATCAATCTATGTCAATTTCATACTTATAAAAATGCACAAATTGAAGCCCCGCCCACTTATGGTTAAACCATGCAAATTTCCGGTTTATACAGACACAGATAGTGGTGTACTCGCTCATCCCTACTCAGCATTTTGTAGAGTGTTTCTAGAGTGTTTTAGAGTGTTTCTAACTTTTGTGGCTCATTATTTTATTTTCAAATGTAACAAAAGCGATATACATTTACCTTAAACACGACACAAGTCGTGTGGAGCCTCTCGCGTATTTGACAGTAACGCAGCTCTAGATCATTTTGTCAAAGCACTCAAAGTACAAAAGGTCAACAAGAGATCCCATTTACCCAAGATGGCAACCACAACGTCATCCTTCAGGATCTCAATAGAGCCGCGGGACAGGAAGTAGAGGGCAGTGAGCACATCGCCACTGTGGACCAGAGTGTCTCCAGGAGGAGCGTGAGTGGTCTTGAAGTGCATGGCCAAGGCCCTCAAGCAGCCTTTGGTGGCTCCTTGGAAAACTTTACAGTTGTGAAGAAGATTCTTATTCAGGTGAAGACAGATATCTGCCTGCAGGCACTCAGGAAAACCTTTTAGCACCTGTGAGGAGGCAGCACAAAACAAACAAGTACGCAATTAAAATCAATCAACCAATCAAGTGCTAAAAAAAACTCAAGTCAAACTTGCCAAACCTCTCAAAATTACTTTTGATGGCTATTTAGGTGGAGACTATAATGATATATTTTCTATATACGTATTTTCTGCAGTTTATGGAATCTATATATAACGGACCTCAGTCAGCATCATTACGTCAATCAATTTTTCCCATGAGAAACAACACAAATCCAATGAACTGTTCCAGACTCACAAAAAGGTTAACACAAAATACCTATTTATCATTTTACAATTAAAATAATTTGAAATGCATTTACACACATATAAATGATAAAGGAAACGGATAAATGAACATTTATAGGGGCGCTGACATTATTTATCAACATTCCTTAAATATGTTATACACAGTAGTGCAATAGATTCTCAGAAAACTAACAAGACCCAGCATTCATGATATACACGATCTTAAGGCTGTGCAATTGGGCAATTAGTAAAAAGGGTGTGTTAAAAAAAAGGGCCAATGCGGGGGATTCTTGTAATAGATTAGCTTCACACAGATGTCCCAGACTGTCGCAGTACTTACAGGTAACTCCAGACTGTCTTTGATCATCCTGGAGCTTATCATTGGCTGAGCCTTTGCCATTCTGGTTGTTTTTCGATTCATTTTGACAGTTGTCTTCCATTTTCTGCTACATGTCTCTGGTTTTGCTTTTCATTTTAAGGCTTTGGAGATCATTTTAGCTCAACAGCCAAAAATATTTTGCACCTCTTCATAAGTTTTTCCCTCACCAATCAACTTTTTAATCAAAGTATGCTGTTCTTCTGAACAATGTCTTGAACGACCCATTTTTCCTCAGGCTTTCAAAGAGAAATGCATGTTCAACAACGGGGCCACCTGATTCACACCTGTTTTTCACAAAATTGATCACTGATTGAATGCCACATTGCTATTTTTTTACACCCCCCTCTTTCAACTACAGTAATTGCCCAATTGCACAGCCTTAAGAGCGTGCATGTCATGAATGCTGGGGCTTGTTTGTTTTCTGGGAATCTACTGCACCTACTGGTAACTTGTTTGCCATGTAGCAATAAATATAAACTAATAACAGTGATTCATCTGGTTAGTCACATTGGGCTGCTAATATTTTGAACACTAGAGTATAGTTTGGCCGGCGAGTAAAAAAGATTGCCCACCCCTGCAGCCCCACTGCTTCTGGGGTGGTATTGACAAAGTGACTCATTTGACAATTAAATAAGAAATCGATAATATAATTAAATACGCACCTCCTGCTCTTGGCAACGAAAAGTCCAGATGTAAATCAGACAAAAGAGAGAAATTTAGTCTTTATGCATGAAGTGTGATCGGTATTACAGTATTATTTATTAGATTATTACTTTTTTACCGTGTTCATGTCAATGCCGTTGGTGTACGCCCACGAGTGCTGGAAGTACTCTTCTAGCCTCTGCCTTAGTGGGTTGGGGATCTGATGAAAGCGGATAAACTCCTTCACCCGTAACATTTGTGCATGGTAGCGGGCCGTACCCGAATACAACCTCTGTATGATGGCAGAGACGTTTCCGAAGATGCTAGCATACATGAGGGCTGAGAAAGGACAAAAAACACATGAACTGTGTTTAGTGATGTAATAATCAAAAAAAGAGTCTATACTTACAGCCAATCAGCATGACACAGATAGAAAAGATCTTCTCAGAGTTGGTGTTTGGGGAAACATTGCCAAATCCCACACTGGTCAGACTGCTGAAAGTGAAGTAGAGCGCCGTGACATACTTGTCCTTGATGGAGGGACCAGAACTGGGATCGCTGTAGTTGTATCTCTTCCCTATGGACACGCCCAGATTGTCCAGCCAGCCAATCTTGTGATCCAAGTAAGGCTTTTCCACATTGCCGATGGCATACCAGATACAGGCCAGCCAGTGGGCGATGAGGGCGAAGATGCACATGAGCAGCATCAGCACAGCAGCACCGTACTCAGAGTAGCGGTCCAGCTTTCTGGCGACTCGCACTAGGCGCAGGAGCCTTGCTGTCTTCAGGAGGCCAATCAGAGTGGTGGTCTGCACATGGGAAGGGCATGAGAAGGGGACCTAGTCAACATAGTGGTAGCCCTGCAGTCCCGAGAATGCCAACCTTATCAACAAGAAATGTGGGTTTACGCATCATCCTAGGCATGCGCCAATGGTTAATTGAGCAAAAAAAGCAATCTAATTATCTTGTTGCTTGAAAGGGAGGGAGATTGTGACTCGAGGCAAACAACATAAAAGAAAAGGTCAAGTAACATCACACTGATACAATCTTACACACACTGGCAACACTGCAGCAATCATTTTAGCCAAACCATCACAGCTCCAACACAAAACACTGTTAGCACCAAGGAAGGGGTGGCGGTGGGTGGCATATTTTCATTATATCTGGGGATTGCTTTGATGTGACATGATGTCTTACCAGCATCCCTAAGCCCCATTACGTAACCATGAGCTACTGAAGGTAGTGTGGGTTGTTTGCATAAACATTACTTTGTAGATGTCATGTGACAGCTGACATCGGAAACGTCACTTTAGTGAAGCAGACCTGACATAAAGTCCCCTAAAGCAGACACACGGAGATGCAGCTTTCATCTTTATTATTGTGATTATATGTAAACTAAGTGAGCAGTAAGACGTGTACATCGACAGTAGTGTTAAATTAATAGCAGTCCAATGTGACTAACCAGATAATTCACTGTTATTAGTATATTTTTATTGCTACAGGGCAAACACGTTACCAGTAGGTGCAGTAGATTCTCAGAAAAATAACAAGACCCAGCATTCATGCACACACACGCTCTTAAGGCTGTGCAATTGGTTGAAAGGGATGTGTTAAAAAAATAGCACTGTCTGCCGTTGACATGAAAAACCCGTACAAACTTTTTTTGTTGCTAGGATTTGACAATCCTGTGAATCACTAAACTAATATTTAGTTGTATGAACACAGTTTTTTATAACTGCTTTACATCAGTGTGACATGGACTCAACCAACTTGTGGCACCTTTCAGCTGTTATTCCACTCCAAGATTCTTTAACAACATTGCACAATTCATTAACATTTCTTGGTTTTACTTAAACAGCATTTTTGATGTCACCCCACAAGTTTTCCATTGGATTAAGGTCCGGGGATTGGGATTTTGTTGGTTTTGAACCAAAATTTTGCTGGTTTGTCATTGTCATGTTGAAACACCCATTTCAAGGGCATGTCCTCTTCAGCATAAGGCAACATGACCTCTTCGGGTATTTTGACATATGCAAACTGATCCATGATCCCTGGTATACGATAAATCGGCGAACACCATAGTAGGTAACCCTAACCCCCCAAAAATGTTTTTACTCATCAGTCCACAAAATGTTTCTCCATTTCTCTTTAGGCCAGTTGATGTATTCTTCTGCAGATCGTAACGTCTTCTGGACATGCCTTTTTTTAAACAGAGGGACTTTGCAGGGGATTCTTGTAAATAGATTAGCTTCACACAGACGTCTTCTAACTGTCACAGTACTTACAGGTAACTCCAGACTGTCTTTGATGAACCTGGAGCTGACCACTGGCTGAGCCTCTGCCATTCTGGTTATTCTTCGATCCATTTTGATAGTTGTCTTCCGTTTTCTGCCACAAGTCTCTGGTTTTGCTCTCCATTTTAAGGCTTTGGAGATCATTTTAGCTGAACACCCAAACATTTTTTGCGTCTCTTCAATCAAGTTTTTAATCAAAGTACGCTGTTCTTCTGCACAATGTCTAAAACGACCCATTTTCCTCAGGCTTTTAAAGAGAAATGCGTGGTCAACAAATGCTGGTTTCATACTTAAATAGAGGCCACCTGATTCGCACCTGTTTTTTCACAAAATTGATCACTGATCACTGAATGACTGTCATACTGTTATTTTTTTAAACACACCTCTTTCAACTAATTTCCCAATTGCACAGCCTCAAGAGTGTGTGTGTGCATGAATGCAGGGTCTTGTTTGTTTTCTGAAAATCTCCTGCACCTACTGGTAACTTGTTTGCCATGTAGCAATAAAAACATACTAATAACAGTTATTCATCTGGTTTCTCACATTGGACTGCTATAATACACTACTGTATATTTTAACACTTTTATACCTATAAATATATTTTCTATATTTATAGTTGGAGGTAGGACTTTTTGGGTCTTCTATAAAAGCAGCTGGCAGGCTGCGGTGTGAGCACCCCTGCACTAAAGCATTCCTTTCACTGGCATCAATTTGAGCATCAGCACAAACATTTGTAAAAGAAATGGAACATCATGGCATTGAAAAGGAAGTAAATAGTTAATGGAGAGTTGCAAGTACATGTACAAGTACCCCAAATGTAACCCCCCTAACCCTAATCCCTACCCTGTTCAAACCTTGAGGTGACTTCCCTTCCCCGTTTACTCTGCCACATTGAGCAATTATGCATAGCGAGCAATACATAATTAAAATGATCCATAATGCAAAATGAACACCACATGCAGTACCGTGCAGTACAGTAGCGTATGTTAAAGAAGAAATTGAATGCATTTGTGATTCTGCACAAGCAAATGATGCCGGAGTTATTTTATATCCTTACCCAGAAAACCACTCTACGTTTCATGTAGCACATTACTTTTTGCATTTTAATTAGGTCCATTCAAGTTGAAACATATCATCACAAAAGATGTTCACTTAACAAGGTGATTGCCGGTGCACAATACCCAACACCATGCAAAAGCTTTGTTGTTAGCACTTGTATACTTTACTGTCTTAATGTTGGTGTATACTATTTTAATGACAACCTTATATTGTCCGGACAAATAAACAGGATGAAACTTGAATTTTGAAGGCCGGAAGTGTGTTTTGTGCATTATATAAACTTACATCTTGTACCCAGAGTTCCTGTCCTGTATTTACACCAAACTTCCACTACTTCAACGGGGAATCCTCAAACCCTGGGTAACACTGGCAATGGGACAGACGTCATTTATTGTTTGGCTTCCATGATTCTGACTGCTTAGAGGAAGTGCGATATAGCACTTTATTTCTACACCATAAATGTGGAGGTGTTTAATCATGTTGGTGATGATGATATCATGCACTCCTTTGCATGATATCATTGTGTTGCAAATGTTGCACTCAGCCCACCGCTCTTTTTTAAAATTAAGTTAAGCTACTGCTTCTTCTTTTGTGTTTGCGGCTATTTCTTCTGCTTTGCGTACAAGGAATCGGAAGTAAGAACTGAAATGAAAAAATCAGAATCATCCCGAGAATCGGAATGTTAGTCCCGGTTTCCATCCATGCCCAAGACTGGATGCCCAAACCTTGTTAGGAGCCAAACAGTGCCAGGTAACTGTTCTGCAGAAAAGACGCTAACAGACAACATTGACAACATTGATTGATTGCAAGGCTCAAATACTGTATATTCTTGGCTTTAATCAAAATAGCCATTTTGATTGCTTTTCCACTTGAAAATGAATTTTGAACATGCTAAAAGTGCTTTATGCTAAAAGTGCCTGAATGATGAGAAATTTAGAAATGTGCCAACATACTTACTCCTTAGTC
Organism: Oostethus manadensis; assembly: GCA_024372805.1. Classification (NCBI taxonomy): domain Eukaryota; kingdom Metazoa; phylum Chordata; class Actinopteri; order Syngnathiformes; family Syngnathidae; genus Oostethus; species Oostethus manadensis. The sequence continues at coordinate 288,835 of QODF01000184.1, forward strand.
ATCCATGAAATCAGACCTATTGTCTTTGGGTTTTAGATATTAAACAATATATAATATTGGTGATATATGCACTTTTTGGAAAAATTATGGCTATTTTGCCTTTTTTCTGATAAGTTTAAAGTGCTCATGGCATACACAGGTGCATGTTGTAGCTATCACCGCCAGTAAAACATACCATGAATAGTTAATGACTATTAATGACAGTTAATGACTGTTAATGTTATTATTGAATATGTGTCTTTCTTCTGTGGGTGTGGTTGTTTGTCATTTTTTCCCTCTCCTTTGCAGAGTGGTGACACACCTGGAAGGTGCAATCACCGGCGTGTGTGTGCGTGTGTTTGTGTGTGCGTGAGACCGAGCCAGAACTGTTCTTTGTCGATAGCTGTTTTCTGTGTGCTCAGCCATTTGTGTGCTCAGAATTGTGTGTTTTTTGCCAAGTGTGGCATTTGTACTCTCATAGAGATGTGCATTCACCCTGACATTTTCTGGTGAGTGTTGTGTTTCCCTTTTTGGTGTCATTGTGCATTTTGCTTCATTTGTTTTACGTCCTGGTTTTGAGGATTGTTTTTTGTTTCATCCCCGTTTTGTTGTGTTTGTTGTTGTTCTGGGTTTAAATACTTAGTTTTCAATGACCTTGTCTAGGGCCTAACGCATTACTCGACTAATCAAAATGAGATTTTCAGATAATTCAACTGGAGCCAGGTTCCCTGTATGACCGGTGTCAGAGCTTGGTTTGCATTGCCGGCACTAAGGCTGACCCGTTTTTAGTGAGGTTTGGACTCCGCAAGGGCAGCCCCTTTTCACCGATTCTGTTCATTACTTTTATGGACAGAACTTTTAGGCGCAGCCAGGGCGTCGAGAAGTTCTGGTGTGTTTGCCGCAGGATTGGGTCTCTGCTTTTTGCGGATGTTGTGGTCCTGTTGGCTTCATCAAGCTGTGACCTTCAACTCTTGGTTTTCAGCTGGGTGTGAAGCGGCTGAGAGGAGAATCAGCACCTCTAAGTCCGAGTCCATGGTCCCCACCCGGAAAAGGGAGGACTGCCATCTCTGGGTCGGGGATGAGATCCTGCCTCAAGTGAAAGAATTTAAGTACCTCTGGTTCATGAGTGTTGTTCATGAGTTAGGGAAGAATTGAACGTGAGATGGATAGAAGGATTGGTGCGGTGTCTGCAGTGATGTGGACTCTCCACCGGTCTGTTGTGGTGAAGAGGGAGCTGAGCCGAAGGCAAAGCTCTCAATTTACCAGTCAGTCTACGTTCCTTTTTTTTTTTCTTCAGTCTACGTTCCTACCCGCACCTATGGTCATGAGCTTTGGGTAGTGACCGAAAGGACAAGATCGCGGGTACCATCAGCCAAAATGAGTTTTTTCCGCAGGGTAGCTGGGCTCTTAGAGATAGGGCGAGAAGCACTGTCATCCGGGGAGGGACTGTAGAACCACTGCTCCTATTCATTGAGAGGAGCCAGATGACGTTGGAGAAACTATGTCTCTCAGCTGGCCTGGGAACGCCTCGGGATCCGCCGGGAGGAGCTGGACAAAGTGGCCGGGGAGAGGGAAGTCGGGGCTTCCCTGCTTAGGCTGCTGCCCCCGCGATCTGACCTCGTATAAGTGGAAGAAAATGAATGGATGGAGATTATTCAACTTTGATAGAAGAATTATGGTTAGTTGCAGCCCTACTTTCATTAATGAGGAGAAGAAACCATGAGACTTACAGCGACTGGCATTGCTGACTCAGCGGCTGTTGTCAAAAAAGACGATTATGCTTTATAATCAGGAGCTTTTCTGGTGTTATGGAGTCCCTACAAAGCACGATCAAGCACTGAAGTGGATCCAGAGCCATCAAACAAACCAGCGGGCTTGGCAGCCAGCCCACCAATGACCATCAAACATCTGCATGTAAGCCGTGCGCACCCCCTCGTCACATAAATGCATCAATGATTGCCATTTGGTAAGCCATTAATCCTTGTAAATGGATTCTAGAATGAGGACCATTCAAAAAAACATGCAATTTAAAGTAATCCTTTCATAGCCGAGACAGAAAGACTTTAAGTAGTGGCCTGGGTGCACAAGTCTGGACTCAATAAAAGGATGACAGTGCAGGGATGACTGCACTGCACCATGCACTAATACTCCCTTGCAGAAAAAGCAGATATAACATACCTCATCTGATCCTGAGCCAAAGATAAGCAGGTCGAAGGGAATGGCCGCCACCATGTCTATAAGGAACCAGCCTTTGAAGTAATGAATCGCTATCTTGGCCGCGTGGCTCACTACCTCCTCGTTCTGGTTCACATAAGTGGTCCTGAAGTTGATGAGGATGTCAATGATGAACATGATGTCCACGATGAGGTCCACCACATTGAGGGGACTGCAAGAGTATCCGCATTCCCGCCTGCGCTGCTCCTCTTGGTCGTTAAGAAGGAAGGCTGCAGAGTACGGCGTGAGGATGGCCGTGTAGATGACCAGCAGCAAGATCAGCCAGTCCCACACGGCTTTGAAAGGGCTGTAATGCAGGATGGTGAACTTGTCGATGCGGTTTGTCTGCAGCTTATACTCGGGCAGCACGTCAGCTCCAAGTGACAAGACCTGGACGAAAGACAAGAGATCACATTCATTCATTCATTTTCTATGCCGCTTATCCTCGTTAGGGTCGCGGGTATGCTGGAGCCTATCCCAGCTGGCTTTGGGCGAGAGGCGGGGTACACCCTGGACTGGTCGCCAGTCAATCGCAGGGCAGACATACAACCATTCACACTCACATTCGCACTCTAATGGACAGTTTAGAGTCGCCAATTAACCTAACATCCAGGTTTTTGGAATGTGGGAGGAAAACCCACGCATGCACAGGGAGAACATGCAAACTCCACACACAGATGCCCAACGGAGATTCGAACCCTGAACCTCCTGACTGTGGGGCCAATGTGCAACCCACTCGACCACCGTGCGGCCACGGTGGTCAAGAGATCACATGCAAAAACAAAAATCAAAATACAAGTAGATCTAGCAGGCAGGTGACAAAAATAATTTCCACATTGCAAGGTGAAAGCTACTGACCAAAAATGCTTTTTAATACAGATGATAAGATGGTGACAGCTTATCATATGAGCTATAGTACCCGTTTTGTACATACAGTATATGTATTATCATTATAGCAAGTACCTGTATCATAATAATTATTAACTTGTGGTATGCTTATGGTATATATAAACTATAGTACCCTCTTCATCTCTCCTTGTACCCCATCTCTTTGTGGTCAACCATTTGATACATATCTAGATACATGGGTTACGATATGATTCAAAACCATATTATTAAAAAACTAAACAATTATGTGCACTAATGATATGATTTGATTTGATTCAATACAATATTAGTTCATGCCAACTTTAATCTCATATTTGCTCCCAAACAATGTCCCAAATGTACAAAAGGCAATGATAATTGGAGGCAGAATGTTCAAGGGGACCTATTGATATTTTCGGGCCTTTGTATTGAGTTCCGGACTCCCATAGAGCAGCGAGACACGATAACCTGAACAGAAAGCTTTCCAGATCTTCCAGACTCTGCGTCTTTCCCAGCAGTTTTTCCTGGGTTTCCTGCCTCCCGCCCAAATGGGTTGTGTAATTTACTTCACCACCGGCCCTCCTCGAGGAACACCTCCCGCAGAGCCCACTCTGCTGTGACTACCGCTCCTAAAGACCTTCGGACAGCTGCTAAACCCCACTTCTTAATTCTGACGGTACAGGAGTCAGTAGTACACGGCGATATCTTTTGAAAATGTTTGCTTTTAACAGCTATTAGCATTCGCCAGACATGGGGAGCTTGTCATTTGCATGCATGCATCTATTATGCTACACACACAACCTCTTTTGTCCCATTACTTACACAAAATAAACACAGTTAGGACACTGATAAATTGTTACTTACAGTTTCATATTGCTAAACAAAATTAGCTTTCCCTCACACCCAAACAAACATTTCCTGTGAGCCATTGCTCAAGGTTTCCCATATAAGGACGTCAGCTCAGTGGAGAAAAAAACATCCAAAACTGCTTGCAGGGCTCACTTTCAAATGCACAATCCTCATTATCTGAGCCGTTGGCATCGTTTAACATGGGAATACAACATTTATAGGTCCCTTTTAACTTTGAGTGCAGGCTTGGTTCCATCACTTGCTGTTCCATCCTGTCACTGCTATTTATAGTCTATACATTTTGTACATTCCTGGTGGCGTACAAAACCATTACCACTAATGCCATTCACTGATTGGTTGTGGTAAAAGCCAAAAGTGGGAAAAAATGTTGCACTTGCAATAAAAAGAGCTTGTGTATTATATGACTATAACATTGGGGAAAAAAACCCTTTATGGCTACCTAACTAAACAAACATGAATAGATTCTGGCTAGACAGTAAAATATTCAGTATCCCGAGTTGTCCTCTTTTTGGCCTAATAAGCTGTGGATGACAAACAGGGCACTCTTGTGTGCCAAAAAATAGTGCACAAGTAAAGCTGAAGGCTAGGAGGGGTCTTTCTAGTCTCTGCACATGTTCATGGCATGAATGATACAGTAGATTTGTCTCAGGTGAAACATCTGAAGCATCATCAGCATGATGGTATGTTCATTCATGGATGAGGTAGACATGTTCAAAGATGTTTTCATATCTGTGGCCTTTGTTAGTACCGTATTGACCCAAATATATAATATTTTCCGCATATACAATAAAAAGGTGTAAAAATTATGAGAGGATTAGGATTTATACGTGCAAACCAGCAGTTTACTACTCTCCAACTAACATTCCACAAATCTTTGTTTTATGCAACTGCCTTCCAGGAACTGATATGAATGCTCGCTGCCTGAAAGTTTCTGGCAGCATCCCAGCCTAAAAGCACAGGTTTTAAGGAAATCAGCTAATTGAGGTGCTCGGACGATCAGTGAAAGCTGGGAATGACCACTTGAGAACATTTTGCAAACACTAGAAAAGCACTCGGAAAGGTGACCTCTGCCAAGCGCCATAGTTCCCCCCATATTGTGAGTCACACCAAAATAATAATCCAACATTTTTTGGATCAGTCTTTGATATTTTGTAGAACATGTCCTGTATTTTTAAGTGCTCTGACCATTTTTTGTAAAGTTAAATACACAATTGCAGAAAAGGGTCCTATCTCGCAATGTTAAAGAGTCCCTTAAAAAAATCCTGGATCCAGATGGTGATCCGGCTCAGCCCCAAAATTTAATCAGTTTTTCCATACCCCATTTTCGACAATTCTGTGAAAAAGTTATCGAAATCCATTCAGAACTTCTCAAGATATGTTAAACAGAAACATTCGCAAAGACATAACCTCCGTGTTGCGCTGCGCTTGGCGGAGGCAATGAAAGCTTCAGTATCAAACATTGTGTAACTCACCTGCGTCACTTTTTCTGTGACATTGTGCGTTCTGTCTTTGACCTTGGGTGCAATGATGGTTTTCTCTGATGTTGGCGGCGAGTGAGTCTTCTTGTCGTTCCCTTCGGTAAAGTTGAGTGCTATCAGAGGTATCTTGTTGATGGTGCTGTACTTGTTGATGTTCGAATCGGATGTTGAGCAAAGCAGGCTGGACTTGACGTGATTAAACGGACCTGGTGATTGAAAACACAGTCAGTAAGAATGCATTGTTGGAGCTCACTCTGAGGACCATGGTGCTGGAGGCCACTATGAGGACCATGGAGCTGAATACAACTTTGAGGACCACAGTGCTGGAGACCACTATGAGGACCACTGTGCTGGAACCCACTATGAGGACCACGGTAATGAACGCCACTATGAGGACCACGGTGCTGAACACCTCAATGAGGAACACGGTGCTGGACACCACAGTGAGGATCACAATGCTGGAGCTCACTTTGAGAACCACAGTGTTGGACACAACTTTGAAGACCACTGTGCTAGAGCCCAATATGAGGACCACAATGCTGGACACCACTTCAAGGATCAAGGTGCTGGACATTGGATCTTGCACCAAGCTCTCAATTTTTAGCTTTCCTTTTTAGTCTGACTGGTGTGTGACCCACTTAGTTTTTGTGCATGAACTGATGAAGCCTGCCCAGATGAGAGACCAAACATCTTGACAAGACAACTTGAACAGTCCTGTTGCCATCCATTCAATGCCCTGAGGATTATGTTGCTAATGATCTCCCTGTGTGAAAGTGAGCTGCCCATCTTGGCTGGGTTCTGTTGAGGCTTTCATGCTGCAACTTCACAGAATCTCTGTATTCCGGAGGGAGGCTTATTGTAATACTTTAGGACATGTTTACTCAAGCATTAGCATTAAATGTGTGCTCCATACCTTCGTTTGCGTGACGGTCCCTGAAGATGCTCTTGGAACTAGAGCTGTAGCCTTCGATCTCGTGGACGGACGACGCTCGCCTCATGCTACTGATGCTTCCTCTTGGGAAGGTATTGGACAGGGAGGTAGACGACTGGTGCACCTCTGTCTGGTACAGCTTTTCCCACAGGAGTTTGGGGGATGAATGATCCAGTGGTTCAGGAGCCATGCTGGCCTGGGAGGAGTGGTGGCTGGAGCTGAGGAGGGCGTGTGTGTCGTTGGCCTCCATAGGACTGCAAATGCTCTTGGTGGGTGAGGGAAAATTCTGCAGAGCAACAGAGTCCTCGTTGTCTTTAGGTGAGTCCACCATCACAGCATCCGGGTCTTCTTGAGGAAGAGATTGCTTGTTGGTATTCATTAGGCTCAAAGCAGCCTGGCGAAAGCGGAAGAATCGACTCATTCCTGCAAGGGGAGAGAAATTTATAGGAAAGGAATTGATGCTGCGATGGAGACGAGATTTTGATTTTGATTGATTGAATTTATTTCAAACACAGATAGGATTGACATCACAATTCCACGTGTCAAAAAAGCAGCATGAAGAAGCAGAGCTTGTTTAGTCCTACCCCCTCTACATCTTACATCAATTGCTAGTACACATATTCACTTCCTGTATTTAACACGCACTAGTTCAATGTTAACTTGTTTTTTTCAGTCAAAGCAATTAATTATGAATTATTATTATTAACATTGAAAACAACAAAATACCAGAAACAGAAAACAAAGTACTATATAATAGTACCCATGCATAAACATGAACATAATTAAGCCTCCATGTCTCTGTATTGTAACAAGATGTTTTGTTTATCCATCCATCCATTTTCTTCCACTTATCCGGGTCCGGGTCGCGGGGGCAGAAATCTCAGTAGGGAAGTCCAGACTTCCCGGTCTCTGGCGACCTCTTCCAGCTCCACCGGGAGGACACCAAGGCGTTCCCAGGCCAGCTGTGAGACATAGTCCCTCCAGCATGTTCTAGGTTTTCCCCGGGGCCTTCTCCTGGCTGGGCATTCCCGAAACACCTCACCAGGGAGGCGCCCGGGAGGCATCCGGACTAGATGCCGGAGCCACCTCAACTGGCTCCTCTCGATATGAAGGAGCAGAGGTTCTACTCTGAGCTTCTCCCGGATGGGCGAGCTCCTCACCCTATCTCTTAGGGTGAGTCCAACCTCCCTACGGAGAAAACAGAAAGATTTGCCTTCCGGCTCAGCTCTCTCTTCACCACGACGGTCCAGTACAGCAACCGCATTACTGCAGACGCTGCCGTCTGTCGACCACACGCTCCAACCGTCCCTCACTTGCGAACAAGATCCGGAGATACTTGAACTCCTCCACCTGAGGCAAGACCTCACTCCCAACTCGGAGGGTACAGTCCACCTGTTTCCGACTGAGAACCATGGCCTCGGATTTGGAGGTGATGAGTCTCATCCCAGAAGCTTCACATTCAACTGCAATCCAGTAAACGCTGAAGGTCACAGCCTGATGAGGCCATAAGGACCACATTGTCTGCGAATAGCAGAGACGAGATTCTAAGGTCACCAAGCTGGACTCGCCCAACGCCTTGACTGCGCCTAGAAATTCTATCCATGAAGATTATGAACAAATTCGGTGACAAAGGGCAGCCTTGGCGGAGGCCAACGTTCACCGGAAGCAAGCTCGACTTACTGCTGGCAATGCGAACCAGGCTCCTGCTTAGATTGTATAAGGACCGAATGGCACGTAGTACCGCACCACCAGACCTGTACTCCCGTAGCACCCCCCACAGGACACCATGAGGGACATGGTTGAATGCCTTTTTCAAGTCTACAAAGCACATGTAGACCGGTTGGGGAAACTCCCACATACCCTCCAGTACCCTTGCATGGGTGTAGAGCTAGTCCAGTGTTCCACAACCGGGACGAAAACAACATTGCACCTCCTGTAACCGAGGTTCGACTAACGGTCGTACCCTTCTCTCCAGCACCCTGGAATAGACTTTCCCGGGGAGGTTGGAACACACCCACGGGTCACCGTTTTTAAAAATGGGGACCACCACCTTGATCTGCCAGTCCAGAGGTACTGTTCCCGACTTCCATGTGATGTTGACGAGGCATGTCAACCAAGACAGTTCTCCAACATCCAACGTTTTGTTTATATAAACATACAAAAAAACGAATGTTCTGAGATTGCTTTTGTTCGGGTCCCAGACTCCTCCACAGCTTAACCCCACAAACAGACAAAGAAAAACATCTCCTCGTAGTATTTGCCAGTGAAATATCAAAGTTCCCTAAACCTCTCAAATCATACAGCTGATCTTTTTGAAAAACAATGTTCTGAATATTACTTGGTAATACGCTGTGAAATGCTTTAAACATAAACATTGCTGTATACAGTTTTACTAGATCATGTAATTTAAGAATTTTTTATTTGAAAAATAGCAGATTGGTGTGATCAAGATGCCCCGCCTTATGAATTATTCATAATGCCTTCTTTTGTAAATAAAGTAACGACTCTTTTGTGGTCTTAGTTACGTATGAAAGAATAGGGAAACAATATAAAGTATGAAGTGCACTGTAATCAAGGACATGTTTAACTCTATTAATAATTGCAAGGCTTTGGGAGATTTTATTTGATATATGCATAATATGTGTTTTCCCGTTTAATTTACGGTCAATCATTAATCCCAAAAATGTCATTTCTGCAACATACTCACACAACTAAACTCAACCCATTTTTGCAACCTCAATGAATTATTTCCAAATATCATTACGTACTTTTTATTTAAGTTTAAATAATTTATGACTTTCCATCCATTTTTTATTTTACTTAATTCATTATTTACATTGTAGATGAGATCATAAAAACTGTTATTGCTATAAAATATATTTGTGTCATCGGCAAACAATATACATTTTACCAACTGAGAAAAAAATGTCATTCATATACAAATTAAATAATTTGGGGCCCAATACTGACCCCTGAAATCCTTGGGACCCCACAGGCAATGCCAAGACATCTAGAATAAAACTCACCCATATACTCACCCAACATACTGCACTTTGTTGCTTAAATAACTTTTGACCCATTTCCCAGCTACCCCCATATAGACCATATAGTTCTAACTTTTTTAGTAATATTTATTGTGTCAAATGCTTTTTTAAGATCTATGAAAATACCTATTGCATATTTTTTATTGTCCAGTGCCTTGGAGATGTCTTCAGTAGCATCGATTATGGCCATTGAAGTAGATCTATTACTTCTGAAGCCCTATTGACCTTCATTAAGTAGATTCTGCTTTTCTATAAATGTATTCAATTTTCCTATCAAAAACTTTTTCAAGGATTTTAAAAAATTTAGGAATAAATGAAATGGGTCTATAATTAGTAAAATCATGTTTGTTTCCATTTTTAAACACAGGATAAACTTTAGCCATTTTCATTTTCCTTAAAACGTAGCCATTTTGCAGCGACAGGTTACAGATACATGTCAAGGGTGTAATTATATTACTTATCATCCTTTTTATTAGCACCATATCGATGGAGTGACGGTATGTTGAGAATTTACTTTTAAATTGCTGGACAATAGTAAGGATTTCACGTTCACTAACAGCAAAGAGTCCAATTGTTTTTGATTATTTCTATAAAACAATTGTAAGCTGTTTCTGTATCTGTCTCTCTGCAAACCTTAGTCCAGTTTTGTAATTTTAAATTCTCATTTAATGCATTTATTGGTTCGTCAGTACGTACGCGTCTGTAACATACATGGGATGATCTGCATCTGTTTGGAGATGAGGAAAACCAATGAGAAAAATGATGATTACTCTGTTTAGATTACTCGTCTAGTAGGCTCACTCCAATTACTAATTTAAAATGAACAGAACAGCATATAAGAAAAAATAAGACAATGTAAAATCCTATTCATGCATTTCACTACTTATCATGTTATGTGAACTTTTCCCAGCCAGTCCTCTTGGTAGTGAAAGTTTTCAAATAATTAACAATAGAAAAGAACAAAATAGAATACAATATTGTAGAACAGAAAGGGGATGAAAGTGAACCCTTGGGAGGCCCCTCTGCACCCTCCTTGCATGCATAAATAATAACACTGCCATTTCTTTTCATCCTCTGAACACACTGATCTTAGCACCTGACAATCTTAGGATAATTTTCAAGTTTTATGTGTTGAAGGAGATAAAATCACAGACCACATTTGCTTCCCTCAGCAGAAGCTTCAATGAATAATATTAAGTCATTTTTTTTACATGTAAAATAGAGATGTACTTTTTCAATTTAGGTGTGATTTAAAAGTGTAGTTTGTGCACACCTGGAGGTAAAAAGGAGTGTAAAAAATTAGGCTGTGACCAAGTGTATCAATCATATCATTACTACTACCACATCACTACCATCAGGAGAACCAGAGTATAGAGTGGAGGGAGCCACCCAGCAAGGTGCACTGTATTTGGGCACACACTCCAAGCAGCCGGTGTGATTCTCTTTGCTTCCATTTTTCCTCTCAAAGTGAATGTTTGTTTACAAATGAGCTCAGTAGAAGTTAAGACAGGCAGGAGAAAAAAGGAGTGATTGATTTGCTTACAGTACGAATAATCCCGCTTCATTGGAATTTTTTTTTAATGATCAAGCTATTGTTGACGGAGCTATTTTCAATGTTATTGGAATCATCGGTGTGACATCATAATTTCCTCATATCGGTCCGATAATTATCAAGCACCCCACGTAAGTGATATCAATGGACCAGTCAGGACTGAAAGACTCAGTCAATTAGCCTCTAAGAAATAAACAATGCAGAGCCACCTTGGTTTCAGATGGGTCCGTGACCATCTTTACATCTGAATGGGATGCTAACAAAAATGAAACAGCCAACGTTGGCGGGCAGAGGCCCCACTCCATTGTATCCTCACGATCGTCATTTGACAACACTAAAGAGCCAACCATTCTTGTCTGGACCTCCTTTAGAGCTGATGAAGATTTTCAGCTTATAAAAACCACAAACCCACAAACTCAGAAAATTATAATTTTTTGAAGCTGCAAGACCTGATCAGCAAATCCAAAGAAAAAAAAACTTGAAATGTATTAATTTGCATATAATTCGGTTTTATTAATGTCAAATCCACCTTTTAAGTTGAATTGCAGAAAAACAACAACCTTTTCAGGATATTCTAATTTTCTGGGTAGTACAGTATTTTCTGCGGGAATAGTTGCCTATTTTCAGAGAAAGAAAATGTAAAAATTCAATAAGAAAATAAATAAATACAAATTTGACCCCAAATCCACAAATTTGGGAATTTATGAATACGAAATTGTGAATGTATCCATCACAATTTGCTTAATCACAAAGAACACAAAGCTTAGACCAGGGATAGGCAACTCATGGCTCCGTAGCCAGCAATGGAGATCAAACACAGAACCTTTGGAATGGGAAACAAGAGCACTGACCATTCGGCCAATAGCCTAGACTGTTGCTGAGTGTTCAGACGGAGTGAGGTTTTACCAACACACGCCGTTCCCTATATATTATTTTGCTTTTACGTTGATTTTCCTAAAATGGTTATGCTGAAAATGTGTGTGACATCCACGTCTCTGGCTCTTGGCTCTTGAGCGTGCAATTCCCATGTTAATCTAACCGTGAATACATCATAAAAGTGAATAACTCATCAATTTTTGGTAACAAATGAAAGCCTACAGAGCAACGATCGCCACACGCAGCAGTTGAATTACACGTAGCACCAAAAGTGATTGTAATGTCGGTGAACAATGTTAATATGCAATTCCAAAGGCAGCCCCAGTGTTATTTAAACACATCATATCACATCACAAGCTGGCCCATCTACTCACAGAGCCCTTGCACATGCGTGCTCGCAAGCAATCAAATGAGATTAGACACGTTTGCTCTGCACACGCACACACTGATGCATATTTACGTTCACACCACACAGCAGAAAATGAATTGAGGCTGAATGAAGAGCTGAGCGTCAATCAGAGAGGAGATGCAGGAGTGACTCAATGATATTTAAACCTCTTGACATTCACCTAAAACAGACAAAGATAAGGAGATCCTCTCTGAATACACATACTATCATTATACAAAACAACATTTCTTCCTATAAGCACATTATTTCCTCCCAGGCTGTTCATTTCAAAACCAGCTAAATAATGTAGAGCTTTATAAATGATTGATGCTGGATAGCCTTTTCTACAGCATCACTACTTTTAGTGTATTTTAATGATTTTTTTTCTGTCAATAATTCATTTTAGCACAGATTCCAATTTTTATTTTGCTTTTTCAGGGTTGTCCTGCATATTACACAAGCTACAGCGAGATTGTTATTATTAATGTTAATAACACTGTTACGCCCCAAAACTACATCCATGGTGTAGTGACGCCTCGCCACATAACAGCAGCCGTGAAAGAAAACCATAAAACCTTGTTAGAGATTGTTTTAGAGGGCTTTAAAGTCAAAAGAGGTGTATCCCATTATGACCAAATAGGATAAAATAGAGTAAGTATTACAAAATGACTACATGCTCTCACCACGGATATAAAACCTTCAACACCATTTTTGGAGGTGTTTCCCATTACGTGCATTAATTAGCAGCCTCTTTGTATCTGCTTTTATATCTTTAGAAGGCACAGAAAAGAGACAGATGTGTGTGTTCATGTCTCACATAATGATTGTGGATGGTGGGCCAAACTGAAGAAGAAGGACAAAATGTACAAATAAAACGTTATACGTTTATACAGGACTAGTATGTGGTAATTCCTGTTTCCAAATCAAAATAATAATATCATGACATCACTACTACCACATTACTACTATCAGGAGAACCGGTGTATATAGCAGTGTATAGAGCACCTGCTGTGCCATAGCAGGGTGCACTGTATTTGGACACACACTCCGAGCAGCCGGTTTGACGCCCTTGATGTCTCTAGCAAACCTTTTGCACTTTTTAAACGCCGCAGCGCTGGCTGACAAGGTTTTTGTGTACTCCACGTTTGTTTGCCAAGTCATTGCGGAGCATTTGGTACAACTATCACGCACAGTGAATGTTTGTTTACAAGTGAGCTCAGGGGAAGTTACGACAGGCCGGAGAATGAAGGAGGGCTTGACTTGCTTACCCGCAGAGTACGGGTAATCGCACCTCATTGGGGCGTTCTTTTTTTTCCCAGTAATTGGAATCATTGGTATTACGTCATAATTCCTTCATATCAGCCCAATAGTTTTATTGTAATATTTGAACGGGGTCTTATGGTAGCAAAACGGGCATACTCACTCTGATCAGATTTTGTGGGCGATGCAGGGCTTATCTTCTCTGCGGAGTTGTCACTTCCTTCATCCATAACATAATCAAAATTGAGGATGAACATCATCACCACGCCTTCTTCGTTCTTCACGGGGATGATGTGAATGTTACACTGGAAGTCTGAGCCTGTAGGGGAAAAATACAAATCAAATGTTGACACCAAACGCTTAATGCTTTTATAAAAAAAAAAAAAATCCATCTGCTTTTCTGTGGATCTTTTAAAAATGAGGAGAAGTTGATCTGATTTAAAGGTCAATGCCAGCATGTCAGAACACATGAAAGAGCAACGCTAACCCCTCAGGGTTGAAGCGTGTGCATCTATACATTTATTTGATCCACTATACATTCGTATGTACGGACAAATGCAGTCCAAAAGACACCACGTTGTGCAGTAGAATAGAATTGATCAGCAGGAATTGAAGCCAATTTACAGCGTTACATTTAGCTCAGAGGAGCAATCACTACTGATGAGCATCACGCCAGGCAGTAGAGCAGAAAAGCGTCCGGCATCTAATCTTAGTCTTGAAAACTGTGCTGTTTGCAGTGCAGGCTACTAATGCCTGAGACGTAGCATCCCATCCATCTACTCACTCACTCAGGGGGAAAAATTCAACTTAAAACACTTACTTTATATGCGAGAACAACACCAAAACCTTCAGCCTTTCAGTGTGCGGAATGGAAGCATGGAAGGGATTGAGTAAAGACGTCAAACAATGCACTAAATGAACAATTTCAAGAAAGAGTACAAGCAGTTGATGCTTACAAAGTACAAGGAAGAAGAGTCCTGAACCACTTTGTACATACAATGTTATCTCAAATCACTCTTGCACTTACAGTAGTGTTCAAAATAATACCAGTGCAGTGTGACTAACCAGATTAATAACGGTTATTAGTATATTTTTATTGCTACATGGCAAACAAGTTATCAGTAGATTCTCAGAAGAAAAAAAATCCAGCATTCATGACATGCACGCTCTTAAGGCTGGGCAATTGGCCAATTAGTTGAAAGGGGTGTGTTCACAAAATAGCAGTGTCTGCCGTTGATTTTTCAAACTCAAAACACATTTTTTGTTTCTAGGATTTGGCAATCCTGTGAATCACTAAACTAATATTTAGTTGTATGAGCACAGTTTTATAGAACTGCTTCACATCTGTGTGGCACGGACTCTACTAACTTGTGGCACCTTTCATCTGTTATTCCACTCCAACATTCTTGAACAACGTTCCACAATTCATTAACATTTCTTGGTTTTGCCTCAAAAACAGCATTTTTGATGTCACCCCACAAGTTCTCCATTGGATTAAGGATTGGGCTGGCCACTCCATTTTATTCATTTTGTTGATTGGGAATAAATAATTTGCTGGTTTACACGTGTGTTTGGGGTCATTGTCTTGTTGAAACATTTCAAAGCCATGTCCTCTTCAGCATAAGGCAACGTGACCTCTTCAATATTTTGACATATGCAAACTGATCCATGTTCCCTGGTATGGGATAAATAGGCCCAACACCATAGTAGGAGAAACATGTCTGCGGCCCTTGGACCCAAAAAGAACAATTTTACTCTCATCAGTCCACAAAATGTTCCTCCATTTCTCTTTCGGACAGTTGATGTGTTCTTTGGCAAATTGTAACCTCTTCTACACATGCCTTTTTTTTAACAGAGGGACTTTACGGAGGATTCTTTTAAATGGATTAGCTTTACACAGACGTCTTTTAACTGTCACAGTACTTACAGGTAACTCCAGACTGTCTTTGATCATCCAGGAGCTGATCATTGGCTGAGCCTTTGCCATTCTGGTTATTCTCTCCACTTTAAGTCATTGGAGATCATTTTAGCTAAACAGACAAAAATTTTATCTGATTGACTTTTTAATCAAAGTACACTATTCTTCTAAACAATGTCTTGAACAAAACGTTTTCACCAGGCATTAAAAGAGAAATGCATGTTCAACAAGTGCTGGTTTGTGATTCACAAAAAAAATTGATTACTGATCACTGATTGAATGTCACATAGCTTTTTTTTAACACACCACTTCCAAACTAATTGTCCAGATGCACAGCCTTAAGAGGGTGCATATCATGAATACTAGGTCTTGTTTGTTTAATGAGAATCTACTTCATCTACTGGTAATTTGTTTGCCATGAAGCAATCAAAATATAATGATAACAGTATTTAATCTGTTTAGTCACATTGGACTGCTATTATTCTGAACACTACTGTACTGTTAATTTGCGAACATTGTCTGTAGTCATTCGTCATCCAACTGTTTCTGTCAACTAGCGACCCCTTTATCGTTATAATTTATGCATTTTTGTATTTACAGTGACTGCAAATCTTGACTCAGATTTTATCACATTGTTGTACTGCCTTAACATTTTCCCATCTATTTAAAAGTGGCAAAAAGTACCGTACATTTAAAATACAGGAAGTGAACAAATGTATCGTAATTACTGTGAAACAAATGGGGGGTTGGATTAAGTACGATTTTCTTCTTTCTACCCCTTTTTGGACATGTGGAACGGTGTATAGTACTGTTGGGTGTATTCCAATGTAACTTGCACGCATGTTGACAGTAAATTCAACCATCACCATAACTATATTTATTGGCCATTTTCAGCCTTCATTCTAAAACCAAATAACATAGCTTACAACTTGAACAGTCAAATCCATGCTCTTTTGTAACTCACTGCCTTGCTTTACACATTACCAGTGTTTATTACCAGTGTTCTTGTCATCTCCTCAGGGCTCAACACACACCCTGCCAGTAGCCTTCATTAGCATTCGACTTGCCGTCTGACTAAATATAACACGCTCGCTCTGCCGCTACACGCCAGATTTCTGTGTTGCAACTCCCAGTAGTGATGTCCTCAGTGACAATATGAGGATGTGATTTCAACCAATTATTTTGGGTATTTTGCAGACACAGCTCGCTATTCCATTACTGTCACCCATTGCTATATATGGACACGATGATACACCCAGCTAGCCTGTTGTCATGGCGACTTATTGGATTTTAAACTAGTGCATGAAGAGGTTTTATGCAGAAAACACACTTTTCATGAAAAGATCATGGAAAAAGTCCCAATACTCAATATCACACACCAAATATACTCCTGATCAAAATGCCAGAGCTTGCAAACGTTGTCTCCTTCAAGACCACAAAACTGGAGGAACCGATTTGCAGGAGAGCACCAAGCATGGGACATTAAAAGGTGGAAGAAAGTTTTCTTCTACCTTGATGGTCCTTGATGGCTTCCAACGTTACTGGCATGATAAGGAGACCCCAACTGAGATGTTTTCCACACAGCACCATCACGATCCTTCAGTGGAACAATGGAGCTTCAGGTCGTGCAGTGGCATCAAACAGCAGCCGGCTATGTGGAGATGTTGCATGACTGACGCTGTGGTGCGTGTGGTAATGACGGGCTTTTTGAACACTTCACAAAAGACTTCTTCCAGAGGAATAGGCTCACTTTTTTTTGGACCATCACTCATCTAAATCCAATGAAGAACATTTAGGGATGGATGGCAAGGCAAGTTTACAAAAGTGTCAATCAATCAGTTCCAGACAGAGGAGGCCCTTTGTGAAGCCATCTTCACCACTTGGGGCAACATACCCACTAGCCGCCAATAAACACTGGCATCAAGCCATGATTAACAAAAAATGTGCATCTACTGCAATATTTTATTTCTATTTTAGGGAGGTGTTTTTTTTACCTAAGGTCTTAAAATTGTGATCATCTGATGAACAGCCTATTTTCCATCCTGGAATCACCAGCACCAACCATGACCTTACCCCTTTTTCAAGTAAATCTACCAATCTGCCAGGGAGAAACAAAGATGGTGTAAAATGTCCTCAGGTAAGGGTACGGTACAAACACGTCCACATGCCCTCTTTCAACTTGGATAACCATCATCACCAGTCTGTCAGAATCTCCAATGGTCAGGAGATTGTGGGCTTTTCTCAGGTTTGACTGCAGCAGTAGCATTTGTTTTGCAAATATCCTCTGTGCAGAGCATGAAGAAGTCATCCTTGATGCTGTTTTATTTGCCAGCTGAAGTATTCCTGGTGAAATGCATGACTCTAATGCCATTCATCGTAATTCTAACTACAGCATGCCTCCCTTTTCCCAATATGAGTATTCATTTACACAATACAACAATGGCTCTCCCTGTGCTGCCAAAATGAAAATTGTATTTTCATTCCAGTAGAGAAAAGAAATCACCCCGCTTAAAGGCTTAGCGATGGGGGGTCCCCACTCTTTTGGCGTCCTACTGAATGTCATCCCTGACCAAATGCTTCAAAGAGAAAGACTGCAATCAGCATGTTTGATCTGATAGCTTTATTTCTTTCTCACCTTCTGTGTTAAGTTGATATATAATCCCATTGGTGGACATTTATTCTCTCTTACTCTTGCAAGACACACGTGCAAATGCCACCCAAATCAAGTACATGTTGCTCATTATTCTTATTATTAATAGCACTACTACTACTATTACTAGTAATAACAACAACAATTGGAAATAAATAGCAATAACAGCGTACGCTGGAGCCTATTCTTGTTATTATTATTATCATTTTCATGTAATGTGGTAGGACTTTATTGAACATCATGGTGTGAAATAATAATAATAATAATGTACTTACCGGTTTTCTTCTTATTATTAATCTTATATTATTATTATTATAAGTACTCATAATGAACATGTCATAAAAATAGTCATTAGTTTGCATTAAAAAATGTATTACATGTTGTTGTTTGCACACTGTGCTGGCATTAAATAACAACTATGACGTTGCCATGGAAACCTTCCGTCACCTGCTTCAGTGGCCTTTAGTAATGGTGGACCAGCTTGGACACCGCTTATATTGTATCAACACTTGCTCGCGTCCGAGGACTACACATACACATTCACCTTAAACACTAAATGAAACTCTTTTCATTTGTTACGCAACACAAACATTACTGTAGTAGTAGTACACAGTGACATACTGTATACTACTTAGTGTTGCTGTGAATACTGAATACTGAGACTAACATAAGAATGCCCTCTCACTATCAGGAGAACCAGAGTATAGAGGGGGAGGAGCCACCTGCTGTGACCCGGCAAGGTGCACTGTATTCGGGGTTACGCTGTGGGAAGACGATGTGACGCCATGGAGGTCTCATTCAAACCTATTGCACTTTTCAAATGTTTCAGGTGGCTGGCTGATAATGTTTTTTGTTTACTGCATGTGTTTTTTCCCCTCTCATCGCAGAGCATTTGGTACAACTACCTTGCAAAATGTTTTAGAATATATTTGTTTAGAAGTGACCTCAAGGAGCGTTTAATTTGCTCACCCTCAATCTATCAATCTATCAATCTATCTAAGAAAATATATCTTTTATTATTATATTATTATTGTATTATTTATATAGTATTTATTATTAGTAGTATTTGTTTTTATTGATTTATTTTATTTGTGATAATGTCTAATAGTAATAATAAAACAAATAATATTACGTGCATAACTCATTTTTATTTTTTTATTATCCCCCAACATACATTTATTTCTAATATGTCTATAAATATTATATTATAATATTTTAATAATAACAATAACAATGTGTTGTTATTATTATTATTATCAGTCTAATACTTATTGTGCACCTCTAGTTTCACGCTATATACTGCTATATTATTTGTTTATTTGTCTAATGAATAAAAACAAGTAATAATAATAATAGTTATTATTATTTTTATGTTTAAAAAGCACATAATTAATAATACTACTATTAATAATAATTATACGGTGAATGTTAATTAATTAAAGAATTAGAATTATTATCATTATTCTAAATACACAATAGTTATACTGCACCCCTGGTTTCAAGCTATATTTAGCTATTTTAGATACAGCAATATGCAAGCAACTGTATACAAAGCAAATATAAAAGAAGCAATCAGACAATTCACTGAAGCGACCATGTGCGTTTTTAGTGCACATGTTCAGCTGTCGGCGTATACAAACAAGCAACTGAGACAGTCACTGATGCTACCATGTGTGTTTTTGGCAGGAAGTGGCAGAAAAGCCTAAGTGTTCAGAATGTTCAGAAGTGAAGGTTGGCAAGTATGGCTGACACCAATGCAACGTATGACTGATGCTACCTCCCTTAGTAAGCTAAAGTACTACAGTAAGTAGGTGGAAGTGTCATCCTTATGAAAAATGATGCATTTCTTTTGTGAACAAGATTGTGGTTGTCATTGCTGGATTGTCTCCAAGCCAAATGAAAAAAAGCCTCTTTTCCACTTGCAGGACTGAAAAGGGAGGGGTTTATATTCGACTGGCTCCCTTTTCTTTTAGTGATGGACATTTCATTAATGTTGATTCTATTTCCATCATCAATTATTAAAATAGCACAGCTAAATCAAGCGATCTCTTAGACGCTGACTCACAGGTGCAAATATTAAATCTTTTCTGGACAGAGCAGCAAGTCTGTATTTCTTTCAGAGTGTTTGTTTGTCGTACTTACATCCCTACTCTCCCCTCATTCATTATTATTTAATTTGTTCCACTGAATCTGCAGAAGCTGATGGACTTCAGGTAGAAATAAAGGAACAACTGCAAATTTGAAACATTCCAACTGCAGACTCATTGAATGGAATGTGACATTTTTTAGGTACAGGGCTGGTCTGCTGAAGCCAATCGCAACGTTGCCAAAGCACGCGGGGCCAGTGGGGGCTTGCAAGCTTCCTGTCTTTGGGGCCCTGTGGCGATATCTACAACGCTTGCAGCGACAAACTCTGGCCTAATTTCATCTTCAATCAGTGTCAGCGCAGCCACCGGGGGATACCTAGCAGCTCAATCCACTTTATGTTAATTCAATCCTGGTATTTTGCCACACCATCTTTTATTCTCCTTAATTTAGCACCAATGTTGGCAGGTTGGATGTCACGGATGGTTAAAAATTCAATCAACTGATTAGGAGAAAAAAGACAGATGGCATGAAATAGAATTTGAGATGACTACATTCAATACCAGCATCCCAGGACATTAAAATAACGGGGGAGAATTTTCCAATCCAATAAAATGCCAGGACCGGCATTGTTGGACTGCTCAATGCTCCAGATGCTCCTTCCTTCCTCCTTCCAAGAAACCTCTTCCTCCTTGATGGTAGGATTTTTTACCAGCGATGGTAAAAAATAAATTTTCTGCAATGAATATTCAGCATTACTTGCGTACTGTTAAATGAGTTACAATAGAGTTCAAAATAATAGCAGTTCAATGTGACTAACTAGATGAATCACTGTTATTAGTATATTTTATTGCTACATGGCCAACAGGTTACCAGTAGGTGCAGTAGATTCTCGGAAAACGAAAAAGACCAAGCATTCATGTTATGCATGCAATTAAGGCTGTGCAACTGGGCGATTAGTTGAAAGGGATGTGTTAAAAAAAACAGCAGTGTCTGCCGTTAACTTTACAAACGTAAAACTATTTTGTAAAATCTTTTTGGTTTGCTCGGTCCACAAAATGTTCCTCAATTTTGCTTTAGGCCAGCTGATGTGCTCTTTGGGCAAATTGTAACTTCTTCTGCACATGCCTTTTTTTTTAACAGAGGGACTATGCAGGTGATTTTTGTAAATGAATTAGCTTCACACAGACATCTACTAACTGTCACAGTACTTATAGGTAACTCCAGACTGTCTTAGATCATTGAGGGGCTGATCTTTGGCTGAGCCTTTGCCATTCTGGTTATTCTTCGATCCATTTTGATAGTGGTCTTCTCTTTTCTGCCACGTGTCTCTGGTTTTGCTCTCAATTTTAAGGCATTGGAGATTATTTTAACTGAAAAGCCCAAAACTTTTTTGCACCTCTTTTCCCCTCTCCAATCAACTTTTTAATCAAAGTACGTTGTTCTTCTGAACACTGTTCTGAACGACCCATTTTCCTCAGGCTTTCAAAGAGAAATGCATGTTGAACAAATGCTGGCTTCATCCTGTTTTTTCACAAAATGAATCGCTGATTGAATGCCACACTGCTATATTTTTTAAACAAACACCTGGCAGGCTTAAGAGCGTGCAAATCATGAATGCTGGGTCTTGGTTGTTTTTTTGAGAATCTATTGCACCTACTGGTAACGTGCTTGCCATGTAGTAATACAAATATACTGAAAATAGTACTTAATCTGGTTAGTCACATTGGACTGCTATTTTTTTTTACACTACTTTATGTCAAATGAAAGGAGGTCTCACAAAACTAGATACCTTGATGTTGGATTTGTGCTGACCTTTCACTACAGCACCCCCGGCCAATAGTACTCATCATAACTACAATCAATTTTGCTTAAATAAGGCTTGTAATTATGCGGTACATTGTTCCATTTATGAAAGCAAATGGTAAAAATGACATTTATAGTTTAATGGCACCAGCCGTGCCAATCTAGCTCTGGCTGTTCAGTCTCATTTCCAGAAGGGACGCCATGGGAGTGCTATCACTCGGGTAAACAAACATGGCGGTGCCCGAGACAGAGGATGTTTGCTGTTATTAGAGCACCGTTTTAAGTAATGTGTGCATAGTTTTGGAGAAGAAAAGAAGGGAGGAACATTCGGACATGAAACAGAGCACTTGCAGAACATGGACTTACGCCAAGCTGAGACCCTAAAATGTTCATCTCTCTGCTTGTACACGGTTGAGTGTGCAACAACTCATCCTGGGAGACACCAAAGAGGGCCGAGGAGGATGAAAAATTCATGTGCTCTTTTTGGAGGTTATCTATCCAAGTGTCCTGCAGCACACCCAGTGTGTATGTGTGTGCCCCTGCTACTAGACCCCGAGTGGATCCCCTGGGTGGGAAGTCACCTAAGAAATCCTACACCCATGCATGCCACATGTCTCCCATCATTCAGCACACTTAGCTAAGCTGTTATGTAGTCGTTATCCATTACGCTTCCCTCGCTGCTCGGTGTCAGCTTCCTTTTGTTCAAACTCCCTCTGCTACGAAGTAATATTACAGCGGCTGGAACCGGATAGCTTTATGGAGCCGTCAGGGGAAGGCATTGATCTCATTGATCATATCTTTAGAAAATTCCAAAAAAATGCATTTTTCTTTAAGCCAAGTGTGTGGTGAGGTCTTTATTGTCACAAAATGAAAGGAAAATGTCACATCCCTTTGCGATGCCTCCCAGGTGCTTATAAGTACCTTAACATTTTGCCACCTTATTGAAAAGAAGGCAGGCTCTGTAGCACTGATAGCATATCGCTTTTTCAAATCCTGACATTACTTTTTTGCCTGGGATTCCCCACAGACAAAAACACACAAAGCAGTGCAGCCTGTGCACTCCGGCTTGTCAGGCAAACATCTGACCTGAAAGCAAGACTGGCGGTAAAAAATGGTGAAGCGTTTGTGCCGTTGCCATGGAACATCGACATCAGCTACGTTATTCTTGAAAATAAAATTCCTCCAAGCTGATTTATTGATTTTTGTCAAGCTAGTACCATTTTGCTTGCGAAGGCATCCATCCATCCATCCATTCTCTATAGCGCCTATCCTCATCAGGGTCGCGGGTATGCTGGAGCCTATCCCAGCTGACATCTGGCGGGAGGCGGGGTACACCCTGGACTGGTCGCCAGTCAATCGCAGGGCAGCTAAACAAACATTCACACTCACTTTCATACCTATGGACAATTTAGAGCCGCCAATTAAGCTAACATGCATGTTTTTGGAATGTGGGAGGAAACCGGAGTACCCGGAGAAAACCCACACACGCACGGGAAGAAGATGCAAACTCCACACAGAGATGCCCATTGGAGATTCGAAACCTGAACTTCCTGACTGTGAGGCCAACATTCTACCCACTCATCCACCGTGCGGCCCTGCGAGAAAATAGCTCAGATAACCGATAATTTAAAAAAAAAGGCTTCAACGTGGAGAAATTACACATAATTTGCGGGTCAGCAAATCAAGCGCTCCTTTTTTCTCCTGCCTGTGACGTTAACAGTTTCAGAGGAAGACATTTTGTGTGCCTCATTTCTCATTCCTCATTCCTCATTCCATGTGGAAGTGGTAAGTTTTTGGCATCTTTGTCCTTCCTGTCCACCCGAATAAGTAAATTGGAGTTAGCTAGTAGCCTTTGTAATGTGATGTATACAAAGAATAGTAGGAGTAAAAGTGGTGTTATTTTATGTCTACAGTTTTAAAACCTGTATTTAGAAAGTCATAAATGGCTTTTCTATGCTCAAACTACCAAAATATTTCATGTATTAATATTGAACACAACTTTGTGTAAATTCACTTGTCTGGAGCCTGTTAACCTCCATTAACGAGGGACGACTGTAAAGCATATTTTGTTAGATTTGTTGAAGTGTTATTAACAAATGTTAATGCAACTTTGTGGAAAAAGATGTAACAATATGTCCCAAATATGATTTTATATGTTTTGTAGATGAGGTCGTTCCATAATAAAAATAAACACAAATAAATAAAACAAAAAAGAATAAATAAATAGACAGAAAAAAACGACTGATAAATGACTTATTATGCACACAGTGTAGCATGAATGGATGAGTCAATCCCAGAATGAAAAAGGCAGCCATTCATAACCAGCTCACTCATAAAACATGCATACAACACCCCTTTCGTTTGGTGAAAAATAACAGCGGTAGATGTGGTTGTGCGTTCCGTGAGGTGCACGGCAGACGTGGAGGCTTTGATAGAAAGATTAAGTGATTTGAACGAGAACTGATTGCTGGAAATGCGCTGGTGAGCGCAGACGTGGCACACGGCCGCTGTGTTCCAATTGTAGAATCAATGGGGATTCAGGGAATCGTTCATTCCCTTTATAGTTTGGAAGCGCTCTATACAGCTTTTAATACATTTGCTCTGTAAAGCTGCACATTCCCAGTCGCTGCACTGTCAGCCGTGGCATCTTTATTCATGAGCACACATCCCCACTCTTCCAGGAGTATTACCAGTTGTGCCTTCAAGCCGAGGATTGGGAAGCGACTCCAGCTCTTATCGTCTGCTCTCAAAGGCGCATGATGTTAAAATGGAGCTCATTCGTGCTGGCTGGGAGGATGGAGGATGGCTGAAAATTCCCTCCTTTGTCATCCACTATTTCAAGCCTCGATCGAGAGGCCCTAAAGTGACAATCTATTTCCATTTCCTCCTGATTAACAAGAAAGGGGGAAAGGCAAGGCTGGTGGCGGTTGATGGTAGATTAAACATGTATCCATGGCCTAGAATCTCATCAAACCCACAATTAAACATTTATAATCTGGCTTTGTATGATGAAATCAAATATTACACAACCTTCTCCTCCCTGCCACATCAATGTTTGTACACACTTTGGAGTAGAAACTGCAGTAACGGGAGACAGACACGGAAAAGCATGTTGACCACCAAGAGCCCATCTGAGTGCAGGACAGGAGGTGGTCAATCTGCGGATTGGTGCCACATTAATTCGCTCCGATTTGGGATTGCTGTCTCTGCAGTGCACCGTTCATGAATGACAAGCGGCGCCAAAATGCCTTTGCATGAACTCTGGGCGGAGATGCAGCCGTCAAGTGCACAGCAATATTCCACGTTAGTCATCCGATGCGTGTGCGCACTTGCTGAAAGCAAGCCGATGCGTTCAAACGCTACATACGAGACACTTAAGGCAAGTTTAATGTCATCCCCTGATTTCTTCCACCTTTAGTCCAAAGCATGACGTTCACAAGCGGAGGCAAGCAAAATACACTGGCAATTATTTATAGTACTACCATTCACACGCAGCAGCTGCCATCATACACTGCAAGGCGCTCAGTACAGTTGTCACATGTCCTGCTTTTTCCTTGACACTTTAACCCTATGTTTATTATGGTATGTAGAAATGTACTGCATCAATGAAGGAGCCGTGGAGTACATTTACACAATTAAAATGTATACATATGCATGTATGTATAGAAGAATTATGACATTATACCGATACGATCGCCAAAATTAAAGAGATCATACTGTGCTGTGATTTTGTTTATTATGACATTTTTGGTTGAAACCTAAATTTCTCTCGGAGTATATATCTATGTATCTCTCCTTTTTCCCCCTGCCTGTAACAACCTGTTGTGACTTCCCCTGAGCTCACTTGTAAACAAACGTTCACTTTATAAGACCGTACCAAATGCTCTGCGGGGGGGGGGGGCTGTACAAAAAAACATTATCAGCCACCTGAAACGCCAGCACTGCAACGTTTGAAAAGTGCAAAAGGTTTGGCGGAAACCTCTGTGGCGTCACACCGGCTGCTCGGGCTGTGTGCCTGAATACAGTGCACCTTCGTGTGATGCGCTGTACTCCGGTTCTCCTGATAGTAGCGATGTGGTAGTAGTAATGTAATATTTGGTATTAATATTTGATTAGGACAAATCAACAGGTACACTTGGTCACATTCAATTTTTTCCACTCCTTCCTCACTCCAGGTGTGCACAAAATTCTATATAAAAGGTTATCAATTATTGGTGTAATATAGTTTATATATACTGTAAGTATTATGTCATATAGAGGACTGTGGTGCAGATACATTTATTGTCATCACTGGCTTTTGCTTGCTCTACGTGTAACTTGACTGGTGTGTAGCACTACGCTAAAAGACTAGCACCTTTTGGTCATGAAAATATGACACCAAGTCTGACAGTGTCAATGAAAAGTCAGCATTGGGGAATTTATCACGCGTGCACCTAACGTATGGATGCTGGAAATCAAGTTTAGCCTGGTTTCCAAGCGTCGCCCATGGGCGTGATATCAATGTTCCCTGGGACTTCATGACTAATGTTTGGGTTCGGGGTGAGGGTAAGCGATACGGGCCCTCATTGTGATGCTCTGCTAACAACAGCAATATCAGGTCACGCTGATGTCTGCCTCTTGTTACGGACTCGGTTGTCCAAAAGCCCTCTCTTGGGTTGCATGCCAGCCAGGCAAAGGTTACTGACTCACCATCCTTGCGGTAGTAGGTGATCTCCACCTTGCGCTCTTCTGACCCCTGCACAGCCCGGACCACCTGCTCAATGGCCTCCTTCTCGGTGTGGTCGCCGTGGAGGAAGTCGCAGGTGCAGGGCTTCTGCATGATGTCGGGTCTGGAGAAGCCTGTCATCTCGCAGAAGCCGTCATTGCAGTAAATGACCGCACAGTGTTCCACCCTGGCGTTGGCTATGACGAATTTGCGGTCTGCGGGGAAGAAAGAGATGTGAGCGCTGTTGTGGTTCATCTGACCTTGGAGCTGCTGGAGTGCAGACGCTGTCCAAAAGCTGTCAAGCTACTTTCACCCACACACAATCGCACGGAACCACCCCAAAGCTAACATTTTACACCACAACCAGCTCCACTCGACCCTAGAAGCAAAGCAAACGAGACTTACTCTGACCCTCGAATTTCCGGATAATGATTCCCAGAAACGTGTTCTGCGGAGCGACGTGTCCTCTTCTGACAGGCATGTTTACGCGCAAAATATCACGCCGACCCAACTTGGAAAGGTTGCCGGTATGCGAAGCTTCTGTCCTCCGGAAGCATGTCCACGCACGCAGCCCCCTTCACTTCCGATGACCT
Organism: Oostethus manadensis; assembly: GCA_024372805.1. Classification (NCBI taxonomy): domain Eukaryota; kingdom Metazoa; phylum Chordata; class Actinopteri; order Syngnathiformes; family Syngnathidae; genus Oostethus; species Oostethus manadensis. Next base: position 316,051 of record QODF01000184.1, read on the forward strand.
TCCCGCTCGCTTTATCCCGCTTGGATGCAGGAGCAGGTGGACGCGTCCTCTCCGCGATGCGCGCACACGAGCAGCTTCACTCCGCTTACTTTCATTTGGTGAAGCATCTCGCATTGGGGGGGGGAGGGCGGAAGAAAGCTATCCTGGCGTCCTCGGCGGCGGAGTGTGGGCGCAGGTTCGCTTCGCCGACACTGGTCGATGATGCGCCCCAGACTGCAGGTGGCTCTCCCAGGGGGGGGGCTGCTTAGTTGCCTCCAGCTCTCTTGAATGCAGGACTCCCCCTTGTGCCGACACGGGATGAACTGCTACTGTATGTACTGTATGTGATTCCCCAAGGGAATTACTCTTGCAGAACAGCAGCATTGGCGTTTCCTCCACATACAAATACTATTTATAGGGGACATGGGCATGTCACACTCCAGTTATCAATCATATTGCATGCAATATGCGCACCTCCGGTTCGGTTCCTTGTAGGGATGGTTTCACTAAAAGCTGCTACCAAGGAACACAATTAGATTGGCTTGAAACACACAAAATAAACGCGTTGTGGGAAAGGATGCTGTTAGCGCACATGAAAGAGACAAGAAGAACGACCGTCAAAGTTGCCAGAAAACAGAGTAAGTCATGTCTTGTTTACATATTGTCCTCCAGACACGATTCCACGATAGCAACAAGGCTAAAGGTTAAGCAACTCCAGAGGAACTGACACTTGCCATTGTGTGTTTTGAAGGCAACCAATTTTGATCTCCATGTCTTAAGTCCATGTTCTGTAAGTTCTCTATTGTGTTTTGAAGTGTTTCTCCCTTTTTTTCTCCTCAAAACCTGTTTACACATTACTGTAATCTTGGCTATAGTATGCACACTGAGATAGTACGCCCATGACGTCAAAAATTTAGGGTGAGCAGCAAGAGCTGCCTCCTCGTGGCATTTTTTTCAAATGTATCAATCGCTTTTAGAAATTGAACACGCGAATAACACATTTCAGCAAAGTTGATGAATTATGCCATGGGCCCTTTCAGAGTGCAGCCTTTAAAAACAAAACGTTGGTGAAAATGTGGTTTGAATGTGATGTAGTGTCAGGTCTTCACACTGTCATCGTCTCTTGATGGCAAAGGCAAAAAAAGCTTTCTGTCTTTGAAGGCGGTGGGGTTTGTTGAGCTGCATAAGCAAGGCTTCTCACAGGCTCTGCACCATTGCTGCTGGACTATTGCTGTTGGACACAATAAGACTCAAACTTCTTCACACGTCCTGAGCCTCACGGAACAAAAAAGTCAAGTGGTAGACCCCCCAAAAATCAGCCATAGAATCCCAGTGGCTGTCCAATACACGGGACCATTTTCAGCCCAAATGAAAGTTGTTAGTTGTGAGTACAGTCCGAACTACCATCAGTTGCCATCTTCCAGAGAAAGTTTTTAAGAAGAAATAATGTCACAAAATTGAATTTGCAGGAGAGCAGCAAACATGGCACATTGAAAGGTGGAAGAAAGTTTTCTTCTTCTTCTCCCTTGATGGTCCTGATGGCTTCCAACATTATTGGCATGACAAGAAAAACTCACCTGAGATGTTTTCCACACGGCACCATCATGATACTTTAATGGAAGAATGGAGCTTCAGGTTGTGCAGGGACGTCAAACGGCAGCCGTCTACGTGGCGATGTTGCAGGGGGCATCCCTCATGACTGAATGGAGAACATTTGGGGATGGATGGAAAAATGGACATGAGTTCCAGAGAGTGTATGCCCTCCAGGAAGCCCTCTTTACCACCTGGAGCAACATTCCCTCTAGCCTTCTGGAAACACTGGCATCAATGCTCACACCGATTTTTCACCTCATTAACAAAAATTGTGCATCAATTGCAAAAAATTTTTTTTAAATATTTTTGGTGAGTGTTTTTTTTTAAGCTATGGTCTTAAATCAGCACATTTCACTTTAATTTGTCTTTGCAATAAATTGCTTTTTGGTCTCACGCTCATTTCTTCTTTTTGCATTTTGAATCTCTACTTAGAACATCCCAAAGATCCTTCATAACATCCATCTTGACATCTTTAGCAATTTTCAACTGTTTGATCAGGAGCGTATTGGGTTGACTGGGGAACTGTCGGTGGTGCTGCAATGCTCACTTCCTGCCTAGAACAGATTTGGAGAAGGTCATTGCAGTGAAACAGGACCAATATGTGCTTCTTTTTTGTATTTAAGTGAGGGTGATGTTTTAGAGCATCTTAAAGCTGGCCAGTACAACTGTGAATTCATATATTCTAACTATCCTGGGATGTACTGTTGCGGTACATTGTTGATTGCAATGCTATTTAAGATATTGTGACTAACGTGGGTAGTATCATTCTTTTGCTTGGCTCCATGCTTGATTCAGGCTGGCAGATATGCTGAGTGGCCAAGGCGGCGCATGGCCATGCGTGAGTGGGTGTTTGGGTGGTTTTTGATGTTTGCTGAGAGCCACACATGAGGGAGAAGCAACCTCCCATGGAGGGTTCCATGCCCTGTGGTAAACAGGACACATCTTGTCCACTTAGTCTAGTGTGGTTGCTGACGTTTGTCCCTTTGCAGGCGACTAACCTTATTTGTATTTTTGTCTACCACAGCATGTTTTGACTTCACGTTTCTATCCTGGATGTTTGCACAGTTTGCTTTTTGGTTCTTTCAAGAATGTTTAGGGAGAGGTCTAGGTAGTCTATTTGCAATGACAGTTTACAAAAAAGAGGACAGGACAAGAACTCCACTCCAAAATGAAATGTAGAAAAAGTCCAAGCATGCAACTTGCTGATGTTGAGGGAGCATTTAGCGTCATGGCATTCATTCTTTATCCTTCAAACGCAAGCTGCGACTCAAGTAACTAGCAAGAACAAACGCAACCTTTGTGTCTCAGAGAAAGCTTTGCAATAAAATGCAGCATTTGCTCTTCTGTGTTTCCATTAGCAGTGATTACTCTAAATTGTCCATACGTATGAATGTGAGTGTGAATGCTTGTATGTCTGCCCTGTGATTGACTGGCGACCAGTCCAGGGTGTACCCTGCCTCCCGCCCCAAGTCAGCTGGGATAGGCTCCAGCATACTCGCGACCCTAATGAGGATAGGCGGTACAGAAAATGAATGAATGAATGAATGGATACTTGTATGAATTAATAGCGCTGACACCTGTGTCTCACCTGTCTTGGTACTTCCTGTTCCTATCATTTCTTTTCATCTCCAATTTTGACATATACATATGATAACATATGCATTATTTTTTCATGAAACGCCATTAATTGTTTCTATAAAAATGTATTAGAAATAAATGCCTTCACCAAATGAATGCTTTACCTCTGGTAAATACAGTAGTGTTCAAAATAACAGCAATCTACAGTGCCTAACCGGATTAGTCATTGTTATTAGTATTGCTACATGGCAAACAAGTTACCAGTAAGTGCAGTAGATTCTCAGAAAACAAACAATACCCAGCATTCATGATAAGCACGCTCTCAAAACCAGAGACAAGCGGCAGAAAACAGAACACAGCTGTCAAAAATTGATCGAAGAATAACCAGAATGGCAAAGGCTCGGATAATGATCAGCTCCAGAATGATCAAAGACAGTCTGGATTTATCTGTAAGTACTGCGACAGTTAGAAGACGTCTGTGTGAAGCTAATCTATTTACAAGAAATCTCCCGCCAAGTCCCTCTGTTAAAAAAAAAGGCATGTGTAGAAGAGGTTACAATTTGCAAAAGAGCACATCAACTGGCCTAAAGAGAAATGGAGGAACATTTTGTACTTTGTGGGTCCAAGGCCCGCAGACAGTTTGTAAGACGACCCCCAAACTCTGAATTCAAGCCACAGTACACAGTGAAGACAGTGAAGCATCATGATATGGGCATGTTTCTCCTACTATGCTGTTGGGCCTATTTATCCCATAGCAGGGATCATGGATCAGTTTGCATATGTCAAAATACTTGAAGAGGTCATGTTGCCTTATGCTGAAGAGGACATGCCCTTGAAATGGCTGTTTCAACAAGACAATAACCCCAAACACACTAGTAAACCAGCAACATCTTGGTTCCAAACCAACAAAATAAATGTTATGGATTGGCCGCCAGCCCAATCCCCGGAATGTACACCAATGGAGAACTTGTGAGGTGACATCAAAAATGCTGTTTCTGAAGAAAAACCAAGAAATGTTAATGAATTGTGGAATGTTGTTAAAGAATCTTGGAGTGGAATAACAGATGAAAGGTGCCACGAGTTGGATGAGTCCATGCCACACAGATGTGAAGCACTTATATAAAACTAAATATTAGTTTAGTGATTCACAGAATTGCCAAATGCTAGAAACAAAAAAGTTTGTTCAAAATAGTTTTGAGTTTTTGATGTCAATGGCAGACACTGCTATTTTTTTTAACACGCCCCTTTTAACTAATTACCCAATTGCATTTCCTTGAGAGCGTTACTATCATCAATGATGGATCTTGTTTGTTGTCTGAGAATCTACTGCGCCTACTGGTAACTTGTTTGCCAAGTAGCAATTAAATATACTAATAACAGTAATTCATTTGGTTAGTCACATTGGACTGCTATTATTTTGACCACTACTGTAAGAGTGAAGTAATAAATGCACAAAATGGGACGTACCTAGTCCTCCTACAAAACCTACCAGCTAAAAAAAAAAAAGCCTAAAAAATAGTCACATTGGACTACTATTATTTTGAACACTGCTGTATTTATCTGATCGTATATCTTTGGAACGTACAGAAAAAGTTGTTTTTGCGTTCACTTCTTAGACAAGGATTGTGTATGGGCAAAATTCCCCATAAAAGTGCACTTTTCCTTTAAGGTGCCAGTTTTTCTGGCTTACTGTATGTTTGTTTTGGAAAAGAGCTCATTCATTCACTCAATCATTCATTCACTGCACATAATCTCCGGGAATCTAGAGCAATTTGAAAAACAGCAGCAGCCGCAGCGGCAAACTCTGCGAGGTCTAATCCAGGTCTCACGACAGTCGCTCAGTCTGTGTGTCTGTCGTTGTGTCCACTGGCCCGTGCAAGCTGCATGTTGGTGGACACACATAGGGCTTACTTATTGTCCATTACGGGGGCTGCTCTCACACAATAATCCAGCAGTATAAAACACTAGAGTGCTATTGCTGCTTTTGCTGCTGTGCCTCAGCCCATATGCCAGTGTACACGTTCTCCACCATCTGCGCTCCAGGAGGAAAATAGAGCAAAGAACAAACGCTGGGTGGGGTGGGGGTTGGGGGCTTGGGCATCCAGCACTTTTGGCTTAGTGATTGGAGTATATCATTTAATCTGGGAGAGGTCATGCTTTGTCCCATGTGAAAACAGCAGAAGATGTTTCAAAATACTTGAAATGCCATAAACCGCCATCACGTGGCCACCGACTGTTTTTTTTTTGGGCTGCTTTGCAACACGTTAGCGCTCGTGGTCAGGGTCAGAGATCCTGTAGCATTTGTGCCACAGCTGTGAAGTTGCAAAGGCAGCTACAGTCTCTAGGAACCAACCGCCATATGTTGCCACCCGCAGCCTCCTGACGGTGACCCCACCCCACTCTGTGGCCTTCTTTTTCACTTTGCTTTGTCCCGACTCCTGATTCATGGCCAAGCCCAGCACCAGCTGCGGGACATCCATTCTTCTTCATCTGCTGTGTGGGGGAATTAGTGCCAAAGAAACGCCACTGCAGGCACATTTTATTTATAGATTACACACTCTCGGCATTGTAGTCATAACTCATTACAGTAGAGTCCACGTTTTTGTGGGGGTTAGCTTTCGAGACCACCGGCAGATGGTGAAAATCCAAGAGTTCTGTAATTCTTGCAATATTGCAGTTTGATCATTGTTATTTTATGTTTAGTCAAAAAATAATGAATTGATAAATGATCACTCTTTCGTGCTTAAATATGGCTTATTTTTTAATAGTAAAAAAATGCATATTTAAGCAAATTGTATTTATCTTGGCCCAACTGAAGTATTTGTGACGTTTATGTTATTGTGTCTAGTATATTGGGTAATAAAAGTGTAAAACCATTTAAAGCCACAAGGAAGTACACTGTAAGTATGCTGTCCAGAAAAAAAAACAAGAACTGCTAACTATCTTATTTTTTTCTGATATGTTTTTCTGATTCTATCAACTATATTGGTTAATAGGAGTTAAAGGTGACTATAGGGGTGTTATTTCATGACTAGACAGCTCAATGTTAAAACATATTTAGAAGGCCGTAAACAGGTTTAGTATACCTAATATGTCTTATTGCTTCTCATTATGTACAGTATACTATGTAGGGTAATGGGAGTGTAAAGATGACCATAAGAATATTATACACAAAGACTAGACAGGAATAAAAACAACATTAGACCTACTTGGGGCATTCTATTATCTATTATATTACTATGACAGCAGATTAAATTAAGTATTTCACATTTAGGAATGTCAGTAATGGTGATATGAGTGAGATAGAAACGTTTAATAAAGTAGTTCTAATTTCACAAAAATCAATCATTTTCCAAAATCATAGAAAATCTATTTAACAACATTCATGTGCCCTGCGATTGACTGGTGACCAGTCCAGGGTGTACCCCGCCTCTCGCACAAAGTAAGCTGGGATAGGCTCCAGCATACCCGCGACCCTAATGAGGATAAGCGGCATAGAAAATGAATGAATGAAAGAATGACCAATGCTATAGATCGCAGAAAAAAATTACGGATTTGACTTTTGACTTGAAATTAATAAAATTCAATGATATCGTATTAGATGAAGTGTCAGAAAATACTTTTTTAGGTGTAACAATTGATAGTAATTTAAGATGGAAAGCACACATCAGACACATACAAAGTAATGTTTCCAAAAAAGAGTCAATCATCAATAAAGACCCCAATGAGGATAAGCGGCATAGAAAATGGGTGGTTGGACTGTATTTATTGTACTGCTCATTAGTTTTGCCATATTTGATTTACTGTATAGACGCTTGGGCAATAACTTCATCCCCTCACTGTATTTCAAAAGCATGCAGTTAGAACTACAGTATACACGAGGTTGGGTTTTGTGATCATACTAATTCTTTATTTTTGCAGTCTAAACTGTTAAAATTCCTTGATCTAGTTAATTTTTAAACTACACAGCTCCTATATAAAGCTAATAAAAATATGTTAAAAATAATAATAAAATGTTACCTGCTGTTTCCGATACTATAACATAGCATTACAATTGAAGGGTCATATACTTATATGTAAGTCAGCGAAAACATTGTTTAATAATCTTAATGTACTATGAAATAGCTGTATAGCCATTTATGTAATATTAGCTAATGATAATTCATTGTAATTATTATGTAATATAATACATTACATTACAAGAGTACTATATTAATTAATAGCAGGATAATAATATGAGAATATCATACCATTGGAAGTAATGATACACCTCTGATCACACATGTATAATACATATAGTGTATTGCTTTTACATCAGCTTCTCCTATTGGAAGCATCATTTATCATGTCCATTAGCATTATTACTATCATTATTATATTCATACATAACAACTTTAATCTTGATGTCAGAATCATAGACTAGATTGAGGCGATGATGGCAATAATTGAATGCATGGAAAGATATGGATAATGACATAAATATGATTTTGCTTTCACTTGGATTGTTTCTCATACAATAAAATCAACAGATTAGAGCAAACAAGTCACCTTCTCGCAGCAGACCTCCAAAATCTTGTCTCCTTTAATGCACAGTATAGGACACTTGGCCTGGAGCGGTGGTGATGCTAGAGCGGAGCCCTCTCTGGCAACAGGTCCAAAAAGCTCTGGGCCTCTCTTAATGGGGGAGACATTCTTTCCAAACTAATTAATTCATTAAATTAAATAATTATTACCATCAACACTAATACCCATTATACCTAGTAATCAAAATTATCTTACAAATGATATATATTGCACAGTAAATCTAATTTTTAGTTATAACACATTGATATAATGAATGTGCTGATATATGATGAAGGTATAATAATGAGTAATGTCACATGAGTATTGGTAAAAGGTATAGAGAATAACACATTAATGATAATGCATATTGTACGTGTGTGTAGGTGTACTATCTGGATTATGTATTATAACGTATAATATTTACTCCCAGAGGGAGGGAGTAAATAAGATCGTCTTCTTCCCACTCCTATTCGAGCCAATTGTATTTTGTCTATATGTGTACTTTGATTGTTTCATTCTGTTTATCTTGTGTGGCTCGAAATAAATCAATAAATCAAATCAAATCAACTTTCCTTTATTTATAAAGGGGACAACAAAACGGAGCAGTTGGGCATGAACAGATTAATTTGGGTTAGCATTATGATTAGCATCATCTCACCAGTACCCTCACATACCCTGGCCCTGAGGATTTTAACATGCACAGGCTGAGACAGCTACAAACACAGGGGATTTGTGTGATTGACATGGGTCAAAGGTAATACTACAACTTTTTTTCTCGTAAAATTACTACTTTCAATCTTGAAATTCCCCCCGCAGACCCACCACCTGCAGGGGCAAACATAAGGGTCCAGTGCTGTGTGATTTGGGCAGTGGTCGAGGGCGGGTGTCCGGGCGACCTGGTCTTCGGCGGCCAAATTTGGTTCTTGGAACATGGAATGTCACTTCTCTGGTGGGGAAGGAGCCCGAGCTTGTGGAAGAGGCGGCGACATTCTGATTAGATATAGTCGGACTCACCTCAACCCACAGTTTGGGCTCTGGAACCAAATTCCTTGAAAGGGGCTGGACCCGGCTTGGTGCCTCTGTGTTGGAGTCATCCCCAGTAAACGAGAGGGTTATTTCCCTACGCCTTAGGGCTGGGGAAAGGGTCCTGACTGTGGTTTGTGCGTATGCGCCGAACGGCAGTTCAGAGTACCCAGCCTTCTTGGAGTCTATCAGAGGGGTTCTGGAGAGCACCCCAGCTGGTGACTCCATAGTTCTGCTGGGAGACTTCAACGCCCATGTGGGCAATGACAGTGTGACTTGGAGGGGCGTGGTTGGGAGGAACGGCCTCCCTGACCTGAACCCGTGCGGTGTGTTGTTGCTGGACTTCTGTGCGAATTACAGTTTGTCCATAACGAACACCATGTTCGAACATAAGGATGTCCATAAGTGCACTTGGCACCAGGACACCCTAGGTCGCAGGTCTATGATCGACTTTGTGGTCGTATCATCAGACCTGCGTCCGCATGTTCTGGACACGCGGGTGAAGAGAGGGGCTGAGCTGTCAACTGACCACCACCTGGTGATGAGTTGGATTAGATGGCGGGGAAGGATGCCGGACAGACCTGGCAGACCCAAACGCGTAGTGAGGGTGTGCTGGGAACGTCTGGCAGAATCTCCCGTTCGTCGAGTCTTCAACTCTCATCTCCGGCAGAGCTTCGCCTGCATCTCGAGGGAGGACCGGGATATTGAGTCCGAATGGGCCGTATTCCGTGCCTCTATTGCTGAGGCAGCCAGTTGTAGTTGCGGCCGCAAGGTGGTCGGTGCCAGTCGTGGTGGCAAGCCCCGAACCCGATGGTGGACACCGGGGGTTAGGGCTGCTGTCAAGCTGAAAAAGGAGTCCTATCGAGCATGGATGGCTTGCGGGACTCCCGAAGCAGCTGACAGGTACCGGCAGGCCAAGCGGCACGCGGCTTCGGCGGTGGTCGAGGCAAAAACTCGGGTGTGGGAGGAGTTCGGTGAGGCTATGGAGCACGACTTTCGGTCGGCCTCGAAGAGGTTCTGGCAAACCGTCCGACACCTCAGAAAGGGGAAGCAGCCCCCAGTTCACACTGTTTACAGTGCGGACGGGGGCTTGCTGACCACGACTGTGGATATAGTTGGTCGGTGGAAGGAATACTTCGAGGCCCTTCTCAATCCCACTGACATGCCTTCCATAGAGGAAGCAGAGTCTGAGGATACGTACGTGGACAGTTCTATCACCGTGGCTGAGGTAATTGGGGTAGTCAAATCACTCCCCAGTGGCAAGGCTCCGGGGGTAGACGAGTTCCGCTCAGAATTTCTCAAGGCTCTGGATGTTGGAGGACTGTGTTGGTTGACACGCCTCTACAACATTGCATGGAAGTCAGGAACAGTACCTCTGGACTGGCAGACCGGGGTGGTGGTCCCCATTTTTAAAAAGGGTGACCGGAGGGTGTGTTCCAACTATAGGGGGATCACACTCCTCAGCCTTCCTGGGAAAGTCTACTCCAGGGTGCTGGAGAGAAGGGTACGACCGTTAGTCGAACCTCGGTTAGAGGAGCTGCAATGTGGTTTTCGTCCCGGTCGCGGAACACTGGACCAGCTCTACACCCTTGCAAGGGTACTCGAGGGTATGTGGGAGTTTGCCCAACCAGTCTACATGTGCTTTGTAGACCTGGAAAAGGCATTCGACCGTGTCCCTCGTGGTGTCCTGTGGGGGGTGCTCCGGGAGTACGGGATTGATGGTCCGCTTCTACGTGCCATTCGGTCCTTGTACAATCGAAGCAGGAGCCTGGTTCGCATTGCCAGCAGTAAGTCGAGCTTGTTTCCGGTGAACGTTGGCCTCCGCCAAGGCTGCCCTTTGTCACCGATTCTGTTCATAATCTTCATGGACAGAATTTCTAGGCGCAGTCAAGGTGTTGAGGGAGTCCAGCTTGGTGACCTTAGGATCTCGTCTCTGCTATTTGCAGACGATGTGGTCCTTATGGCCTCATCAGGCTGTGACCTTCAGCGTTTACTGGAGCGGTTTGCAGCTGAGTGTGAAGCTTCTGGGATGAGACTCAGCACCTCCAAATCCGAGGCCATGGTTCTCAGTCGGAAACGGGTGGACTGTACCCTCCGGGTTGGGAGTGAGGTCTTGCCTCAGGTGGAGGAGTTCAAGTATCTCGGGTTCTTGTTCACGAGTGAGGGAAGGTTGGAGCGTGAGATCGACAGACGGATCGGTGCAGCATCTGCAGTAATGCGGTCGCTGTACCGGACCGTCGTGGTGAAGAGAGAGCTGAGCCGGAAGGCAAAGCTCTCTGTTTACCGATCGATCTACGTTCCCACCCTCACCTATGGTCATGAGTTATGGGTCATGACCGAAAGAATGAGATCGCAGATACAAGCGGCGGAAATGAGTTTCCTTCGTAGGGTGGCTGGACTCACCCTAAGAGATAGGGTGAGGAGCTCGGCCATCCGGGAGGAGCTCAGAGTAGAGCCCTGTAAAAAGGGCTTGTCTTTCATACAAGTGTAACTGATACAGGAGTAAAAATAAGTGAGTCAGTCACCGTGCTTTTTCCCCGCCACCTCTCTCTCCCTCTCACCTCTTTTCTCTTCAAGCCGCACGTGATTGGTCAATATGTGTTTGCATGCGCCGAGCAAAAGGATGAGAAGGGCCGATAGTTCAACTCGCAGCAGCAATAGCAAGCACATGCGAATAAAAGAGCCAGGGCTAACACGAGACAACATCAACAGGTCAAATGAGTGAGACAAGGAAAATAAGTAAAATTTGGAACCATTTCAATTTTATTGACAATAGAAAGGCAGAATGTAGACACTGCAAGAAAAGAATTGCGGTGTTGTGTTGGTTCACTTAAAATTTGTTTAAAAAGAAAAAGCTGAAAAATATAAAATTGTTATAAGTTTAATTGTAAATCTTAGGTTTTTGTATATTTTAAAAAAAATGTTTTTTCATTATACATTAGTAATTAATTTTGTGCATAGTTTAAATGAATCAATTTTAACAAAAAAAAAAAAACAATTTTAAGAGTCGTTTAGGAGCCGAAAGAGCCGCCTCTTTTTAGTAAGCTGAGCCGAAAGAGCTGGTTCTTTAAAAAGAGCCGGAATTCCCATCACTAGTTCCAACCTACCCAGAAAGATTGGCAAAGGCCTCCTTACATATGCCAAGCCCCGCCCACCGGGGGGCAAGACCCCTTACGTCATTAATTAGTAAAATACCACACAACAAATCATCATACTGCTGCAACTACAATTTACAAACATGTAAATAAATAATATCTAACCAAATATTATCATTACGCAACACATCCGCCTCTGTTTAGCACTTTAATATAGACAATGAAAAAAAGCCAACCTCTTTCGGAAATTACGAACCGCGAGGTCTTAAAAAATGTTGCGTGACGTGTGCGTCTTTGATTGCGGACACCGCGAAAACGCCCCGGTAGGTTTGCATGGCACATATATCTCTACTGCTGTAGAGATATACAGTATGTGTGCACGTGGTGCACGTGGGGCAAATGGTGCACTGTTCGCCAGTCAATCACAGAATACAGACAAACAACCACTCACACCTGTAGACCATTTGGAGTTGTCAATTCACCTCACATACGTTACCTTTTTCTATTGATAATGATAATGATGATTCTGATTGATTGATTGATTAAGCCATGGTGCAGCCTGGACGGAGACGTGACGCCATATTGGGTTCGATTTGTTGTTCATTTCTTGGCATGGTCGTACTTTTCACTTTGTCACCACTGCTAGCTTTCCGTGGTGGTATCACACAAACGCCAAAGACAAAGCATATTATGTCATACAGTAAGTCATAGAAAGGAATGTTTTATTGGAAGTGAAAAATGAGTGGATGTTGCTGTGTGGTGAGGGCTTTTCCCGACCTTTATTAGCATCATGTGACTGGTGGAAGCCTGCAGCCTGCACGTTGCTACGATACTGTATGTGTTGATATATGCAATGGCGTATACACACTGCTACTGTATGTGTTGATGTATACAGATTTCTACTGTATGTTTTGATGGTGTATGCATATTGCTATTGTGTATGTGTTGATGACTTATGCACATTGCTACTCTGTGTTGATGTATGTCCATTGCTATCGTAGGTCTCGATGACGTATACACATAGCTACTGTATGTGTTGATGAAGAATACACAGTGCTACTGTATGTTTTGATGGTGTATGCCTTGGTGTATACACATAGCTACATATATGTTGATGATGTGTGCCTTTTGCTGCTGCCATATGTGTTGTCGTATGCACATTGCAACTGCATATGTTGATCGCTCCTAGATCGCAGGGCTCTTAACAGCTTCTGGCAGAGGTCAGAATTTAGTGCTCAGATGACATTTATTTTTATTGAGTCCATTGTGTAAAAACAGCCCACATAGGTGCAAAAATTTTTAGAAAATAAAGTTAAAAAAAAAATCCAAAAATACATTCCCACAAAAACAAAGGAGTTGGCTTCTGAGTTCTACCTTAACTCACTGGTCTTTTCATATCAATTCCATTAGATGTTAGGTGCATTCACCTTCAAGTAGATTCCTCACCTGCCTGAGAAGGCTCTGCTTATAAAGAACAAGACCCCCCCAATGGACTACAATATTTTACTTAATTCTTCAATTAGTGTCTTAATTACACCACACAATGTGTCAATCACATGACCAATACAAGCGGGGACGGGACGCATTTAACCAACCCAAAAGTAATAGTAAGATTTAATTTCTCCCCAGCCTGAGAGAACACAACACACATGGTAAGTTACCTACAAGCATATGTACAGTATATGTATGAATAAATTGATCCAAGTGTGCACCCTTGGTATAACAGCGGTAAAGAGGGGAAAAGTTTTGATTGTGTTTGTATTGAAATGAAGGGGACGGCAAGCGGTAGGAAAGGTGAGCGAGGAAGAATTGGTGAATGTTGTGAATGCCGTGTGAGCGTGCGTGCTAATTAGTGGCGGTAATCCTGTGACGGACAAGCTCAGTCACAATGTGTAAACATTGCTACTGTATGTTGACGTATGCATATTGGTCCTTTATGCGTTGATGGAAAATGTGTGTAAACATTGCTGCTGTAAAGATACTGTGAAGGGGTTGGTCTTTGAGGAACATCACTTCCTGGAAAAGAACATTTCTGAACTCATATGTGGAAGACGTGTGGCAGAAGAATTGACCCCAAGATTATATTTTTGTGGCTGTTCCTTTAGAGGGAGATTTTTGTGAGCGGTTCGGGGCCACCAGGATTCTTCCGGGGTTCCAGCTGAATGACGACGGCAAGAAGCATACTGGCTGTGCTTGGTGTTGAGACGCATTGCTCGTCGGGAGAGTAAGAGTGGATGTGAGGAGGGTGTCATACATCACCGTGCAAATACCGCCGTGAAGCGGCAGGACCATCGCTTAGGACATCGCACGCCAGAGGAGAATCTTTGGTGTGTTGTATCCAGTGTCGCCGATCCCTAAGGCCTGCACGTGAATGCAAAAAGAGGATTTGCCAGTCGCCACTGCTAGGAACACCACGTGGCAGAGGCAGGAAGGAGTATGTGAGGAGAATGACTGCGTCGAGCAACCAGTGAGATCCGAACCCTCCCCACTCAGGACCAGAATGAGTGGCTTGGGGGAGCAGCAACTCTAGTCTGTAACTAGGAACCTGCAGGAAAGATGCAAGCGCCTGGGACTAAAAAGGCAAATCTGGTGCTGGTCCTCAGAGCGGGACATGTGTGGATGTGTTGGTACCAAGGACAATAGGACAACATAATATCCCAGCCTATATTTTGCTGGACTAAGGCGATGGGACAAAGGAGTACGAGAGAGTGTATTATTACACAAGTGTAATAAAAAGAAGTCAGTTATTACAGTGTAAAAAGAAGTTAGGCTAGTCACACAAGTGTAAAAATGTAAGAGATGCTGAGCGATATCGCCAAACAACAACGTTAATGAGGTGAGGAGAATAGGACTGCAGAAAGCAGCATGTTCTTGGAGTGGACACCAGTGTGCGACTCAATGATACCACCTGAAGTGTTACGCCGAGAGATGCAAGGTAAAGCGTAGTCTGGTGCAGAGGGGAAAGATCAGTGGTACGAAGAGTACAACAAGTTGACCCAAGAGCATAAGGCAACCCTCCACGAGTCCTGTAAAGCAGCAGGCACTGGATTGCTGGGCCAAGGAGGCGTGGACCGTAGGGGACCCTATCTACCGGAAGGGACATATGCTCTACGCCAATGGAGAGGGCATACCCTAACTGGTGAACATGGGGGCTTAAGTGTCAATGACCCGCAGGAGCCTCAAGATGACGTGATTGTTGCCCTTTAAAATGGAAAAGACTGATATTCCTGATCAGATCCAACAATTTGTTGACATTGAGGGATGCTGAGGAGTTATACAAGCCCAAAACGGATGCCGTTGAATGAAACAGCACCTGGGGAAGCTACAGTCGAGGATGGTTGGAGTAGGGATGACGCTTTTCCCGCATGGGGGATGGTACAAGCCAGTGGATGTCCTCGCTGTCAAGGCACAGCAGGTACCGGACAGAGATCTTTCCGCCGCATCGAAGGAAAGGCTGGCTCAAATCGTGGAGAAAGCGCAGGTGGCCCATTTTAAGAACAACTGTGGGGACTTAGGGATGAGGTAAGTGCATACCATCGAAGGAGGCCTACATCCCTCGGTGCGGCAAAACCTGCTCAATCCAGGTGTGGGGTAAAAACGGACAAAATAGTGAGTGTTAGGGTGAAGTGATAGCTGTTAGGATACTTGGAATTCTTCGAGAAGAGTGTTACCCAATTACCAACAGCCCCATACAGGCGGTGAAAAAGCCAGAGTCTGTGTGGGGGGAGTGCGGGGGAGTTGTCATTAATAGAATTCCCCAAATATCTTCTAGTCAGTCGTGCTCCAGGTGTTGGAAGGACTGGATGTGCTGTGTATACTGTATAGACAACGTGTTTGTTGCCAGAAACATTTGGACTTGTTGCAAGCCATTATAGAGAGGGTTTCGGATGCCGGACTGAAACTCAACATAAAAAAATGCCGGCTAGCAAGGTTCCAGGTGAACAGGTAAGAAAGGTGGACAGATACGAAAGGAGAAAAGTGTTTAACTGTGCTTTTAGAAACTGTATCAGGACATTTAGACAATAAAGCAGAAAGGAGTGCTAACGCCAATAGTGTGCTGCGGACCTTGGAAGAGGGGTGTATGTGGCTGGGCATACCCAAGGAGCTGAGAACCCACAATGGGACACATTTTAGGAAGGCCTTGTCAAAGATGGGGGTGGCAAGAGTCTACTCACCTCCTATATACCCCAGGGGAACAGCATGGCTGAAAGAATCATTGGATTGATTAAGAAC
Organism: Oostethus manadensis; assembly: GCA_024372805.1. Classification (NCBI taxonomy): domain Eukaryota; kingdom Metazoa; phylum Chordata; class Actinopteri; order Syngnathiformes; family Syngnathidae; genus Oostethus; species Oostethus manadensis. The sequence continues at coordinate 332,115 of QODF01000184.1, forward strand.
TCGTTTGACCGAATGGCACGTAGTAGCGGGCCACCAATCCCATACTCCCAGAGCACCCCCCACAGGACACCACGAGGGACACGGTCGAATGCCTTTTCCAAGTCTACAAAGCACATGTAGACCGGTTGGGCAAACTCCCACATACCCTCCAGTACCCTTGCAAGGGTGTAGAGCTGGTCCAGTGTTCCGCGACCGGGACGAAAACCACATTGCAGCTCCTATAACCGAGGTTCGACTAACGGTCGTACCCTTCTCTCCAGCACCTTGCAGTAGACTTTCCCAGGGAGGCTGAGGAGTGTGATCCCCCTATAGTTGGAACACACCCTCCGGTCACCCTTTTTAAAAATGGGGACCACCACCCCGGTCTGCCAGTCCAGAGGTACTGTTCCTGACTTCCATGCAATGTTGTAGAGGCGTGTCAACCAACACAGTCCCCCAACATCCAGAGCCTTGAGGAATTCCGGGCGAGGAGTGTGATCCCCCTATAGTTGGAACACACCCTCCGGTCACCCTTTTTAAAAATGGGGACCACCACCCCGGTCTGCCAGTCCAGAGGTACTGTTCCTGACTTCCATGCAATGTTGTAGAGGCGTGTCAACCAACACAGTCCCCCAACATCCAGAGCCTTGAGGAATTCCGGGCGGAACTCGTCTACCCCCGGAGCCTTGCCACTGGGGAGTGATTTAACTCACCCAATTACCTCAGCCACGGTGATAAAACTGTCCACGTACGTATCCTCAGACTCTGCTTCCTCTACAGAAGGCATGTCAGTGGGATTGAGAAGGGCCTCGAAGTATTCCTTCCGCCGACCAACTATATCCACAGTCGTGGTCAGCCAGCCCCCGTCCGCACTGTAAACACTGTGAACTGGGGGCTGCTTCCCCTTTCTGAGGTGTCGGACGGTTTGCCAGAACCTCTTCGAGGCTGACCAGAAGTCGTGCTCCATAGCCTCACCGAACTCCTCCCACACCCAAGTTTTTGGCTCGACCACCGTCGAAGCTGCGTGCCGCTTGGCCTGCTGCTTCGGGAGTCCCGCAAGCCATCCATGCTTGATAGGACTCCTTCTTCAGTCTTCAGGCCTAACCCCCGGTGTCCACCATCGGGTTCAGGGCTTGCCACCACGACTGGCACTGACCACCTTGCGGCCGCAACTACGACTGGCTGCCTCAGCAATAGAGGCACGGAATACGGCCCATTCGGACTCAATATCCCGGTCCTCCCTTGAGATGCAGGCGAAGCTCTGCCGGAGATGAGAGTTGAAGACTCGACGAACGGGAGACTCTGCCAGACGTTCCCAGCACACCCTCACTACGCGTTTGGGTCTACCAGGTCTGTCCGGCATCTTTCCCCGCCATCTAATCCGACTCATTACCAGGTGGTGGTCAGTTGACAGCTCAGCCCCTATTTTCAACCGTTGTCCAGAACCTAGGGTGTCCTGGTGCCAAGTGCACTTATGGACATCCTTATGTTCGAACATGATGTTTGTTATGGACAAACTGTGATTCACACAGAAGTCCAGCAACAACACACTACACGAGTTCAGGTCAGGAAGGCCGTTCCTCCCAAACAACGCCCCTCCAAGTCACACTGTCATTTCCCTCATGGGCGTTGAAGTCTTCCAGTAGAACTATGGAGTCACCAGCTGGGGTGCTCTCCAGAACCCCTCTGACAGACTCCAAGAAGGCTGGGAACTCTGAACTGCCGTTCGGTGCATACGCACAGACCACAGTCAGGACCCTTTCCCCAGCCCTAAGGCGTAGAGAAATAACCCTCTCGTTTACTGGGGATGACTCCAGCACAGAGGCACCAAGCCGGGGGGATAAAAATAAGCCCACACCAGCTCGCCGCCTCTCCCCTGCAGCAACTCCAGAGAAGAACAAGGTCCAGCCCCTCTGAAGGAATTTGGTTCCAGAGCCCAAACTGTGGGTTGAGGTGAGTCCGACTATATCTAATCAGAATGTCGCCGCCTCTTCCATAAGCTCGGGCTCCTTCCCCACCAGAGAAGTGACATTCCATATCCCAAGAACCAGATTTGGCCGCCGAAGACCAGGTTGCCCGGACACCCGCCCTCGACCACTGCCCAAATCCCAATGCACCGGACCATTATGCTTGCCCCTGCAGGTGGTGGGTCTGCGGGGGGGAGTTCCCGTGTGGCTTCTTTGGGCCCCACGGGTGAAGGCCTGGCCACCAGGCGCTCGCCTGCGAGCCCCTCCACCAGGCCTGGCTCCAGGATGAGGCCCTGGTATCCCACGTCCGGGCGAGGTGCAGTCACTCCTCTTGTTTTTCTTCATAAGGATTTTCTGAATCACTCTTAGTCTGGCCCGTCACCTAGAACCTGTTTGCTTTGGGAGAACCTACCAGGGGCATGAAGCCCCCGACAACATAGCTCCTAGGATCACTCGGGCACTCAAACCCCTCCACCACGATAAGGTGGTGATTCACGGAGGGGACATAGATTTTATAATAAAAATTAAGTACATTATAACATAGATTTTATTATGCACCTAATTTTTATGCTTATTTTTATGTGGCAGCCGGACCGGAGCCGGAGGAGATAAGAAGAGAAAGAGAAGAAGAGAAAACACAGGAGATTGGGGAGAGATGGGGGACAAATCAACCAACTAGGAGCAAGGTAGCCCACCACACCATGGCAGCCGACACACGCCGAGTATCGCATCACTAAGAGGCTGCACCCACAAGCCGCAGGGAGGCCGAGCGCCAGAGTCAAGAAGGCAAGACCAGCTGGCAGACCCCACCTTTCACCAGGAGCAAATAGTGCCCCGCCTAACACCAGAGCTGCAACCCCAACAGACAAATCAGGGAGAAGCAGAGACCCGGAAAGCAGCCCAGCAAAGCGCAAGGACAGGCGTCAGCACACAAGCACCCAGCAGAGCAGCACCCCCCCGCAGACCTGGCCTCAAGAAGCATGCACCAGATGCAGATGCTGATGGGATTTTATGTGATGATATATGCACATTCCTACCGTATGTGTTTATTAATGCACATTCCTACTGTATGGCGTATACACATGGCTACTGTATATGATGGTGTATGCACATCTCTACTGGTGTATGCACATTGCTACTACATGTGTAGATGGTGTATGCACATTGCTATTGCGTGTGTTGATGATGTATCCCTATTGCCACTGTATGTGTTTATGGTGTATGCAGGGCATCTTGCAAAGGGCAGCATTAGTGAACCTTTCCCCACAGTAGTACTTCACCAATATGAATAATTAAAATGCTGCCAATTAAAAGCCAAGGCTGTTGAATAGCACAATGTTTGCAAGCATCTCATGAGAAGCATCTCATTAACATGAGTAATTCTTTGTACAATGTATGCATGTTCAAAACAAATTAAACCAAACCAAAACCAAACCAATCTCCATGACTTTCACATCTCACTGTGCTTTTATTGTTGTTACTTCTGCAGCTGAAATTTGAGCCAAATGTGCAGTAGAAAAAAGAAAAATGATTGCATTGTTATTAATAGCACTTAGACTGCCAGCAGATACTGATGAGTCACACCCACTTGATAATTCCTCTCAAATTAATGTTTTACTTTTAATCACCTTCGTTTCTTCTGTTTATGGTCCAAGTAGGAATTAATGTATTACATCACATGTTCTCTCTCTAAGGCTGAGCATTAATGCTAGGACGCAAATGTCAAGCAATCACATCTTAATTCTTGACAGCTCAGTGTGGTGATTAGCTGGATCCTGTTAGCCTCTTGTGATCTGTTGCCATGGAAACTGATGGACCCCAAAGCTGTGCTACTCACTCTATCCTGGTGGGCTACTTTGAATTGTTATTTTCAATACCATGCAACATCTGAATGTTTTTAGGGACAGCATGGACAAATGTGATTTGGATTTTAAACATTAACCTTTAAACATTAACCTGTGTAAATTATATGTAGTAGTGAAATATGATATACTGTAATTACAGTATAAGCACTAAAGTTGAATGTGGTTAGGCCATTTGCGAAACATTCAGGAGATCCAGGTTGGAATCAGCGAGGAGTTTGCATGTCTGCCCTGTGCTTGTGTGGTGCTTTTATTCGGATATACTTTCCAAAACATGCATGTTATGGAAGTTTTCTAGAGATTTGAATCATTAATAGTATATACAGGATGATGTTTGTACATTCTGTACTCTACAGAATCCTGTTGGATCTGAAGGAGGTTCTAAGTATCGCTTCAGAATGCGACAAAATGTCCCAAATGATGAATCTTTTAATTTGATGGGATGAATATTTGACATTCTATGATTTATATAGAATTAATCAATCTATCTCCATAAAATGTCCATCCATCCATCCATTTTCTATACCGCTTATTCTCATTAGGGTCATGGGTATGCTGTAGCCTGTCCCAGCTGACTCCGGGCGGGAGGAAGGGTACACCCTGGACTGGTCGCCAGTCAATCGCAGGGCAGGCAGACAAACATTCACACTCACATTCATACTCTAATGGACAATTTAGAGTCGCCAATTAACCTAACATGCATGATTTTGGAATGTGGGAGGAAACCAGAGTACCCAGAGAAAACCCACACACGCAAGGGAAGAACATGCAAACTCCACACAGAGATGCCCAACGGAGATCCGGCTTCTCTCATGATATCCCGTGCATGTCTCCACAATCGCTTCATGTAAAAATCCTTAGCTGATTACAATCGATACAAGAGTAATCTACCGGTGACTCCGAACCGTCATATCCTTAACATCCCTAACGCGGACATAAAGCAAGTCACCTTCCAACAAATGTACCAAGTAAGCAGACCTTGCACACGCTGCCATGAAAGGATGAAAAAGAAGAGGGTGTTGTGATTAAGATGAAGGTTTTCCTCATGTAAACTTTCTGTAAGGGTCGGTTGCAAGGTTGTCTTTCCGTCCGTCTTCATTACAGCTGAGCAAGCATTCCTTAATGAGAATCCCCTCGCTCTGATCTATTTGATCAACCATGGCCTTATCACAGGACCATGATGCCTCAAATATAAAATGCAGCCTCTTAATTATTGATGTACAAGGAAAGATGAGGAAGCTCTAATTACCCCGGAGGAGAGTGTGCACGCAGCATCGCAGTCCAGTCACTGGGGGTCACACACGGAGTTCACAGCAAGGGCACTGAAACAGCTGTGCAATCAACATAATGATGTTTCATTTTACACTTACACTCTTTCTGCCCTGTGCTCCCATACTCACGCCATTTTGGACCTCAGAGGTCTCATGCTGGTGAACACAAACATGCACTGCATGTTAGCTCATTTTAATGGCTGAAAAAAAAACTTTACGTCTGTCAAATGAGTTTTCGAATGAATGACTCGTGACTAATCACCATTTGCCACTATGTGTGAAATATGCCCCTTTTTGCTGTATTTGATCAGGTTCAGGTTTTTTTATTATACCCTTTTTGTGCAGTGCAAGAGAGGCGACACACTTACAGCACTTAAAATGAAGAGAAAGTTAAATGACATGGCTTCTAAATAGCGTCAACTCTGCAAAGCATTATACATCTTATGTAAACAACTCTTTACAGCAATATGTTGACGGTGGAGACGGCGACACAATATGAAATAAATCAGACTATAACGACCTCTTTAGGCTCATTAACAAGCCGATTTAAAACAATAATTGAAGGATAAGCAACTCCAGAGTAATGTACATCTACCATTCTGTGTTTTGAAGGCGACCAATTTTCATCTCCATGTCTTAAGGCTTAAGTTCATGTTCTAAAAGCTCTATTTCATCTCCATATATTTTTCCCTTCTTATCGCCACAGAAACTATTAACATTTGCCTCAAATCTTAATCACTAACGTCCTCCTGCACAGCCACGTTTGTTTACCTGGATGGTAGTACTCCCGTGGCTTCACGTCCGAAAATGACACTTTGCTGTGACAATGAGTTCGTCATGCCTGCTGCCATGAACTGTAAATGTAATTTTTGTAAATTTACGCTTTGCTTTCACTAAACAGACAATGTAGAACATATTCACAAACAATATTTAAGATATTTAAGCAAAGTTGAATCATGTTAGGGATCCTATAATGGGCAGGAAGGGTCTTTATAGCCTGATTTATTTTATATTTCATTGCCATTGCAGTCACCCCCGTCCCCCACAGCGAATGCGATCTTCATGATGGGTATCGGCTGCCGTGCCGCTCTATTTTGAAGATCGTAAAAGATCAGCTTCCACTACGAGATTGGGGCGATCTGGTTGCCTTAACTATGGGCCAGACTCCAACACAGTAGGTGCGGTAAATATACCTCAAAGCTGGTTGCCACTCGACTCCTGCTACCCGGATAAAAGAAAAACACCTACCACCACCATGCAGACATGTTGGTGGGGTACCGTGGTAAAGTTAGTTTTACGTTGGACGCTGGATATTTGGCTAACTACAGCGGTAGATTCCCCTCTCTGTGCCCTGACTTCTCTGTCATGGTGCCAGGAGTTCGCACAAGAAATGCCACCCTAACCTCTGCTTGTTACTAAGGACCGTCAATAAATTACTATTGCTTTGAAAAGAATGTCAAAAAAGCCATATATTAATATATATATAACATATACAGATCACACCACAAGTTGATCTATGACCATGTCAAATGATTAGTCCTACCCTAAATGTATTGTAATCGCGGCTGAATAATTCCACGTCAGGATGGCTGTAATTCAGTTGGCCATTTATTTGCAAGAGGTTCCACTTCCTAGTTGTCTTCTTTTACGCACTTGACTACAAAGGCCTGCTCTAACCAGCACACATAACACCATTATTGCCCTCTATTGCTCACACACTCAACAGCAGCCTGGAACAACCCAATATACCCATCACCACAGTATTTTGCATGCCCAATTTTTCCAATTTGATCTTTTATTGGATGGACTTTTATTAATTTTTTTTAATTTAGGTTGGAGGTTTGTTACAGAAGTCAAACAATATTGTTGGTCATGCTGTGTAAGAAAAAAAAAGAAAGTAAAATCAGTAATACTTTGGTTGCATTATTATTAATGCTTTAAAAAGGTAATTTAATAATTCAATACCACAAATTCACATTTGAAACAAAAGTTTACAAGAACGTATTGGTAACGGATCAGATTGGCAAGACTGTAAAAAATCAGATTGGATTTTTTGGAAGCCTTGATTGTGATTGTGGATTGTATAATGCTTTACAGTCATGGAATAGTGTTTTGAAGTCGTTATGTTAACAGTAGTTACTCTATTCTGTGGTGACTTTGACGTCATTCTTTTTGTGCGTTTTTTTCTGTGTACTGGCGGAATACCGTCCATTTTCCAAAAATGCGTTTATACCGTACTTTTAATCCAGATGCTTCTTGTTAAGGCGTTTCACTATTGAAGTCAATTGTGAAAAGATCACTGCAAAGAACAGAACTCAAGGTGGGCGTTCATCTGTCTCTGTGCGCTTGCTTTGTCCATTTTTGTTTTAAAGCGATCTTGTTTGTAAAAGAAAAGAAACTTAGAGTATCATAGCTGAGACGTTTCACCCCGATGATGTTGTTTCTGGACAGAGGCTGAACTGCAAGAGCTACCTTGTCATGGTTTGGCGCAACCAACTAAAAATAGCCTTTTTGCAAATTAACCATCCATCCATCCATCCATTTTCTATGCCGCTTATCCTCATTAGGGTCACGGGGATGCTGGAGCCTATCCCAGCAGACTTTGGGCGAGAGGCGGGGTACACCCTGGACTGGTAGCCAGTCAATCGCAGGGCACATATAGACAAACAAACATTCACACTCACATTCATACCTATGGACAATTTAGAGTCACCAATTAACCTAACATGCATGTTTTTGGAATGTGGGAGGAAACCGAAGTACCCGGAGAAAACCCACACACGCACGGGGAGAACATGCAAACTCCGCACAGAGATGCCCAGCGGAGGTTTGAACCCAGGTCTTCCAGATCTCCTGACTGTGTGGCCATTGTGCTAACCACTCAGCCACCGTGCGGCCCCCAAATTAACCATTTGCTTTCAAAAATCAAACAATATAGAACATAATTACAAACAATTTATAAAATACTGAAGCAAATGTGACAGATCAGGTCAGTGTCCTTTTAAGTTGAATTCACTTTTTTTGTGTGTAGATGTATTTTCTGGGATTTCCAAGCATAGTTAAATGAAGCAAATTGTACTTCCACACTAACAACAGGCAACGATTCCTGAAATAATTAGAGTAATTTAATTTTTTTTTAAAAACAATTGAGTATTTTTTTCTGCTTTGAGGAATTGCGTATGCCACCAACGCGCTTATGTTTATTACCTTGACTTCATGATAACTTCATACAGGCTTTATTTCGTCTGCAAAACCACAGCACTGTGAGGTCAAGTGGAGAATAAAAACATTTTGCAGCATTGCTGCTTGTATTCTGGGTAAAATATGCTGTAAAAGTTCCATCCATTTGTCCTCAATAGGGCCTTGGGTGATCTGAACCTATCCCATCTGAATTCAGCAAAATACATACAATACAATATTTTTTTGGTTCACCTAATAACCGTATGGAGATATTATTGTTATTGTGACACATGCATCATGTATTATATTATATCCTACGGTATTGAGATCCCCAGCACTACTCCCAATATGCTTGACCAGCGCATCAGAGCGGTTGTGCCCCGGACGGGGCCGGGTGGCCGGGCCTGCACCCATGGGGCCCGGTCGGGCACAGCCCAAGAAGGTAACGTGGGTCCTCCCTCCCATGAGCTCACCACTCGTTGAAGGGACCAAAGGGGTCGGGTGTTAAGCGAGTTGGGTGGCAGCCGCAGGCGGAGACCTTGGCGGTCCGATCCTCGGCTACAGAAGCTAGTTGTCGATACGTGGAATGTCTTATCTCTGGAGGGAAAGGAGAATGAGCTGGTGCATGAAGTGAAGAAATTGCGGCTAGATATAGTCGGATTCACTTCAACGCACAGCAAGGGCTTTGGAACCAGTCCTCTCGAGATGGGCTGGACTTCATTCCATTCTGGTTTTGCCAGCAATGAGAGGCAAAAGGCAGCGGTCACAATTCTTGTTGCCCCCCGACTCCAAGCCTGCACGTTGGAGTTTAACCCGGTAAGCGAGAGGGTAGTTTCCCTACGCCTTCGGGTGGGGGGACGGGTCCTGACTGTTGTTTGTGCTTATGCACCAAACAGCAGTTCAGAATACCCACCCTTTTTGGAGTCCTTAGAGGAAGTACTAGAGAGTGCTCCCTCGGGGGATTCCCTTGTTCTACTGGGTGACTTCAACGCTCATGTTGGCAACGACAGTGAGACCTGGAGAGGTGTGATTGGGAGGAACGGCCCCCCTGATCTTTACCTGAGAGGTGTTTTGTTATTGGACTTCAGTGCTCGTCACGGATTGTCTATAACGAACACCATGTTCAAGCATAAGGGTGTCCAGATGTGCACTTGGCACCAGGACACCCTGTTCGATGATTGACTTTGTGGTTGTGTCGTCGGACTTTCGGCCACATGTTTTGGACACTCGAGTTAAGAGAGGGGCGGAGCTTTCAACCGATCACCACCTGGTGGTTAGTTTGTTTCGAAAGTGGGGGAGGATGCCGGTCAGACCTGGCAGACCCAAACGCATTGTGAGAGTCTGCTGGAAACGTCTGCCAAAGTCCCCTGTCAAAAAGAGTTTCCACTCCCACCTACGGGAGAGCTTTGACCATGTTCCGAAGGAGGCAGTGGAGATTGATTGCGAGTGGGCGATGTTTTGTGCCTCCATTGTCGATGCGGCTGATCGGAGCTGTGGCCGTAAGGTGGTCGGTGCCTGTCGTGGCTGTAATCTCAGAACCTGTTGGTTGACACCGGCGTTTAGGGATGCCGTCAAGCTCTCTGGCGGGAGCTGACAAGTACCGGCAGGCCAAGCAGTCTGCGGCTCTGGCAGTCACTGAAGCAAAAACTCGGACTTGGGAGGAGTTCGGAGAGGCCATGGAAAATGACTTCCGGATGGCTTCAAAGAGATTCTGGTCCACCATCCTCCGTCTCAGGAGGGGGAAAAAGTGCACAGTCAACACCGTGTATGGTGGGGACAGTGTGCTGCTGACCTCGACTCGAGATGTTGTGGACCGGTGGAGGGAATACTTTGAAGACCTCCTCAATCCCACCGACACGTCTCTCTGCGGCATCGCGTGGACATCGGGGTCGGTTCCCCTGGACTGGCAGACCGGGGTGGTGGTCCCGCTTTTCAAGAAGGGGGACCGGAGGGTCTGTTCTAACTATCGAGGGATCACACTTCTCAGCCTTCCCGGTAAGGTCTATTCAGGAGTTCTGGAGAGGAGGATCCACTGGATAGTCGAATCTCGGATTCAGGAGGAGCAGTGTGGTTTTTTGTCCTGGTCGTGGAACTGTGGACCAGCTCTATACTCTCGGCAGGGTCATGAAAGGTGCATGGGAGTTTGTCCAACCAGTCTACATGTGTCGTGTGGAAGAAGGCATTCGACCGTGTTCCTCGGGGAATACTGTGGGAAGTGCTCCGGGAATATGGGGCATCAGACCACCTAATTAAGGCGGTTCGTGCCCTGTATGACAGGCGTCAGAGTTTGGTTTGCATTACCGGCAATAAGTCGGACCCGTTTCCAGTGAGAGTTGGACTCCACCATGGCTGCCCTTTGTCACCGATTCTGTTCATTAATTTCATGGACGGAATTTCTGGGCGCAGCCAGAGGGTTGAGGGGTATCAGTTTTGTGGCGACAGGATTCAGTCTGTGCTTTTTGCAGATGACGTTGTCCCGTTGGCTTCATCGAGCAGTGACCTTCAACTCTCACTGGATCGGTTCGCAGCTGAGTGTGAAGCGGCTGGAATGAGAATCACCACCTCTAAATCTGGGTCCATGGTTCTCGCCCTGAAAAGGATGGAGTGCCATCTCCGGGTCGGGGATGAGGTCCTGCCTCAAGTGGAGGAGTTTAAGTACCTCGGGGTCTTGTTCACGAGTGAGGGAATGATGGAACGTGAGATGGACAGGCGGATTGATGCCTCCCGGACGCCTCCTTGGGGAGGTGTTCAGGGCACGTCCAACTGGTAGGAGGCCTCGGAGAAGACTCAGAACACGCTGGAGAGACTTTGTCTTTCAGCTGGTCTGGGAAGGCCTCGGCATCTGCCGGGAAGAGCTGGACGAAGGGTCCGAGGAGAGGGACGTCTGGGCTTCCCTGCTTAGGCTGCTGCCCCCGCGACCCGACCTCGGATAAGCGAAAGAAAAAGGATGGATAGATAGTATTTACAATTTAACCATGCAAAAATGTTTTTTTCCCCCAATTATTTGATTATAGGAAAACATTTTCAGTAGAATACTCGATTACTTAAATAGCACAGAGCTGCTGCACTTTTCCACAGTTACTTTAGTGAGTGATAAGAATATCGAATTATTTTTCTTTGCCTTTCTGTTAATTTAGACCATTTGTGATGTTAAGAGTGTCCACAAATGTATTTTGCTTTTGAGGACCAGAGACATACAGTAGTAGACATTTGTCTCATGGGGGGGAGGCATGAGGGAAAACTACTGAGAACCACTGAACTACACACAGTTATAAAACCTTTATTAATGTGATTGTGGATAAACTAAAGTGATCCTTACATCCCGACATACAGTAGTGTTCAAAATAATAGCAGTCCAATGTGACTAACCAGATTAATCAATGTTGTTAGTATATATTTTTTGCTACGTGGCAAACAAGTTACCAGTAGGTACAGTAGACTCCCAGTAAACAAACAAGAGAAGTCTGTGTAAATGGGCAATTAGTGTGGCATTCAATCAATGATCAATATTGTGAAAAAACAGGTGTGAATCAGGTAGCCCCTATTTAAGGATGAAACCAGCACTTGTTGAAGATGAATTTCTCTTTGAAAGCCTGAGGAAAATTGGTTGTTCAAGACATTGTTCAGAAGAACGGTGTACTTTGATTAAAAAGTTGTTTGGAGAGGGGAAAATCTATGAAGAGGTGCAAAAAATGTTGTTGCTGTTTATCTAAAATGATCCCCCAATGCACTAAGACCAGAGACACATGGCAGAAAACAAAACTATCAAAATGGATTGAAGCAAACCCAGAATGACAAAGGCTCAGCCAATGATCAACTGATTAGAGTAAAATTATTCTTTTTGGGTCCAACAGCCGCAGACAGTTTGTGAGACGACCCCCAAACTCTGAATTCAAGCCACAGTACAGAATACTTGAAGAGGACATGCCCTTGAAATGGCTGTTTCAACAAGACAATGACACCAAACACACTAGTAAACCAGCAACATCTTGGTTCCAAAGCAACAAAATGAATGTTATGGACTGGCCAGCTCAACCCCCCGGACCTTAATCCAATGGAGAACTTGTGGGGTGACACCAAAAATGCTGTTTCTTAAGCAAAACCAAAAATGCTAATGAATTGTGGAATGTTGTTCAAGAATCTTTGAGTAGTATCATAGCTGAAAGGTGCCACAAGTTGGTTGAGTCCATCTCACACAAATGTGAAGCAGTTATAAAAAACTGTGCTCATGGAACTAAATATTAGTTTACTGATTCACAGGATTGCCAAATCCTAGAAACAAAAAAGTTTTGATTTGTAAAGTCAATGACAGACGCTGCTATTTTTTTGAACACACCCCTTTCTACTAATTGGCCAATTGCACAGCCTTAAGAGCGTGCATATCATGAATGCTGAGTCTTGTTTCTTTTCTGAGAATCTACTGCACCTACAGGTAACTTGTTTTCTGTGTAGCAATAAAAATATCTTAATAAGTGATTACCATCAACCCTAATGAGTATAAGCGGTATAGAAAATGAATGAATGAATAATAAGTGATAAATCTGGTTAGCCACATTGGACAGCTATTATTTTGAACACTAGTGTATGTGGTGTTGGGGTTGCATTGCTGTTGATCGTTCAGGTCAGACTACATTTATCAAAGAGCAGCTGACTCTGTGTGGAGACGCCATTGTGCCTCAGTGTGCTGTCATAACAGAAAGGAGTCCCTTGAATTACGGTACACATTTTGATATACTGTATATGTATATAAAACAGATGGTACAGATGGGGAAAAGCAGGCTTGATCTTGAGTTTCAGTACTGGATAGCAGGGCATCACAATCCTTCAATCTTTTTGTGCTTTGCGTACTGTGGTGAGCATAATTTTGCTTCATAACACACTTCATACATAGAGGAGATTCAAGCATTTAAAGTGGCATGAATAAAATAAGAGAATAAAAAGAGTACTAATTGCCTGTCACAAAATCCATGTCACAAATGCACCTCCCTCTATTTCCAGGGTAAAAGATGACATATTAAATAAAACATTGCATTATTATGCGATGCTAGTTTGCAATATTTTTATTGCTATTATTATTACATATTAAGGCTTGAGGATAACCAGTCCCTGAGACTGCAGACACCACACCCACCAAGTGCATACACACACAAAATGATGTATTTATCTCACGTTGGACAAAATGTTATCAGGGTACATCTATGCTGGGTCAGTGAATGCAGGTACAACTAATTCCAAACCTCATGTGCTCACCATTTTTAAAAAAACACGTTTGAAAACCACCACAAGTACATCTCTGCTGACACCACATGGTTGTTGGGCCAAATTACACTTAAGAGTTTCATAACCAACATGCATTTTGAGAGTCATTTATTTAAGTATGATATTCATTTTTTTACACACAACCATTCACATGTTAACAATCAATCTGCTTGATGAGGTTCTGCATGCGCATAAATAATATCCCTTGCGTATAATGCTGGTAAAATAAGTAAACTGGCCAATGGGAATGAAGCATCTCTATCACATCTCGCGTTATTTAGTGAACACAGGCACCAAGAATGCCATCATGAAAGAGTCTTTAAGTAACCACAAGGGGGCAGTGTTCACCAAGCTGTTTTTAAGATAAGATTTCTGCTGCTCCCATTCATAGACTGATGGCTTAGATGGCTAATAAAATATATATATGTGCGTGTGTATATGTATACAGTATATATGTATATCGTGTGTGTGTGTGTTTACATACAGTATATATGTATATCATATAAACACCTATTTATCTAGATATGCACAAATTTATTAACCTAGTATTTATTAACCCTGCCTTGAATGAACTAAGTTTATAGATTTGTGCATATCTCCCCCATCTATTTATTTATTATTATATTTATACTACCTAAAATATACCATTTGCAGTATGTATATTTTGATTGTTTGCTTTTAAGAAATAACTTGTGAACTTGTTTTGACTTCAACTCACTCGTCTCAAATACAAGAAACAACAAAATGTCACTTTCAAATTGTTGAAAGCAAACAGAATCCATATTTTCTATTTCTCATTTAGTTGCTACACAGCAAGTGTATCGCATACTATAAATGATAGGAATTTAAAAATGTTTATTAGGAAGAAATTTGACATTTTCATAGATTTTTTTTCATTTTTGAAAAGCCAAAAAAAAAAACATGTATTGTGGATGGATGAGTGGATGAATGGGATACTCATACGGACATGTAAGGACATATAACTGGAAAAACAACAAAGTGATGGACAGTTGGACAGATTCCTGGACGTAATTTGACTTGATCAACATCTACAAAGGGAAGGATGGCCTTACTAACAGATGTGGAAATGGGTGGCTCCACCCACTGATAGGTGGGTGGACCGGGTGATAGACGAACGAGAAATTGTACAGACATAGATATGATGGATGGATAAACACTTAAACACAATTATGGATGGACAGGACTGATTGATGGATGGATGGATAAACAGATGGATAGCAGAACAAATCGATATGATACAATATTATACTTTTTTAATCTTCAAGAGAAATACAGACATATGAATAGATCAATGAATGGATGGCAAGACAGACTAACAGTCTAACAGATGGACAAAAAAACAGACATGATGAAGATGTAGAGAAGAACAAAAAGATGGATGAACAAATGGACAAATTATTGGCCAGACAGATGAACAAACTAACAAACAGATGAACAAACTAACAAATGGATGGATGCCAAGAAAAAAATGATATAATGACCAAAGATGAGGGAAAGGTTTACGGACGGATTAATGGATGGACAGAGGGATGGATGCATAAACCAACATATGGCTGACAGATGGATGGATGAGAAATTAGGTCAATGGATGGACAAACAAACCGATTAATAAAATGGAAAGATTGTTGGATGAACAGATGAATCGAAGGACAAAATGTTTAATGGACAGACGGACAGGCATACAGAATGGTCAAATGGTTTGGAATGGTCAAACAGATGGATGGATGGATGGACAGACCAAAAAATGGAAGGAAGAGCAGACAAACATGAATAGACAGACCAGAAACAACTAGAAGCTAGATTAACAAATAGATGGAAGGACAAGTAAATGGTTAGATGAACGGATGGATGGCAAACCAAAGTTTGGTTGGAAGGACATGAGACATTAGACCTCCCAATGGACGGGAGAATTGATAGATGGCCCAACAAAGCAAGCAAAGTATGAACGCATAGAAATAAGACAAATAGACAAATACACGGATGGATGGACAGCTGCAAAGACAGACAGACAATGAGACACAAGCAAAGACGGAGAGACAAACAGATGGATGGACAGACAGTTGCAAAAACGGTAAGAAACGGATTGAACGGACACCATCAAAGATGGAAGACAAACAGATGAATTGAAAGACAACTGTAAAGATGGATGGACTAATGGATGAATGGACAGAGAGCTGCAAATACAGGTAGGCAATGGGATGTATGGACAAACAGCTGCACAGATGAATAGACAAACATACAGATGGACAGACACCAGCAACGTCGACTAGACAAACGAATGGATAAACAGATACCACCAAAGACAGACAAATGGAAAGATGGACAGACATCTGCAAAGACGATTAGACAAATGAACAGACAACTGCAAAGATGGGTAGACAAACAAACAGATGGACAGACATCTGCAAACATGAGTTGACAAACGGACGGATGTACAGACACCAGCACCAGCGAAGACTGATAGACAAACGGACTGATGGACGGACAGCTGCAAAGACTAATAGACAAACTGGCGTATGGACAGACAGCTGCAGAGATGGATAGACAATCGGATGGATGGACAGACACCAGCACCAGCAAAGACGGGTAGACAATCGGATGGATGGACAGACATCTGCAAAGACGGATAGAGAAAGAAGGGTAGACAAACGGAAGGATGGACAGACAGCTGCAAAGCGCTGTGAATGTGGATGGACAGATGGATGGAGATGATGATCCTTGAAGCCGTGAGGGTAATTAGTGACGGTGTTAAAAGTCAGGCTGAAGAGTGGCACCGCTGATAGAAAGTAGTTCCTGGCGCCACACCCATGTAACATTCATGCCATTTGAATTATGAATCACACCAAGGAGAGCTCTGTGTTCAAAGCTGATGAATATTTAAAGGACGGCATATACAGATCATCATATTGACAGAGCGGGAATATTAATGTCCTCCTCCCTAAGTCTGATTAGAGGTTAAGTCCAATGCAAACTGCATAATTCATTCCCATTCTTGTGTTTTTGGACCTTTTGATTGGGCTCATTTTCTCAGGTGTCACAACTTTATCGGTGCCTTTTAAACAACGGGAAATGTGAAATTGGCAACCGTTTTATGAGCAATTTTGTGCGCTGCAGGCATTTAAAGTCATGATGAGCCTTCCGTTTTGTTCCATGTGTCTTCTCTCGGTGCGTGTTTCAGGCAGAGAAGGGTGAGAATGTCTAAGAGTGAGGAAATCAATATGATGTAAATTATTAAGAGCTCAGGAATGCATCTGACCCCTACTGTCTTGCAGCAGGCTGGGCTCTGAAGGCTGGCAGGTGGACGCGAGCGCGGACTCTCCCTCTAACACTCATTAGTGGCTGGGAGCTGGGGCTCCTTGCGAGTGGAAAGGCAAGGATCACAGCGGGGAAGTGATGGCCCAGGCCTCTCGCAGCCCGGCTCAGCCTTCGCTCAGGCTCTGCCAGCCTCTCCCTGGAAGCTCATTAGTAAGTGCACTGATGCATAAGAGCTCGTCATTAGCGGGGCTTTTTTCATCTGAGTTTCCCCCCCGACACTATGTCTGATCCTGAAGACCGGTGGCAGTGCAGCTTTTAAAAAAAGACAGTCTAGACATATGGTTATGTTAGCGTTTCCTGAATATAAGAGGCGGTGATGTGTCAATTGGAAGTCCACATATAGCTTAGCAAACCACAAAGTAAACATCGCTGCTTGACCAAGACTTTGGCTCGATGCCTCTTTTCTTCCACCGCGGTGCGGTTTGATCTTGGGTATTTGCTTGTGCTGCGGGCCAGATCCCCCTCAGCACCCGATAGTCGCCCAGGCTCGGAGTAAATAAGATCTTGGGCCTAGGCCTCTTTTGGGGCTTCTGGGTAAATAAGCTCTCTGGTGTGTGTAGTGTGCCTGGCAGCAGGGAGAGCACTGGTGTTCTGGTGTGGGGGCCTCCAGAGACACCCTTCTCCTCCTGTATGTCTGGCTTTCTGCTATCACACACACACACGCACGCACGCGCGCAAGTAGACACCCACACACACACACACACACACACACACACACACACGAAAGAATGGTGTACCAGGGCCCCCAAGCCCAGGAGCGGTGGTAAAGTTGTGAAGATATGTCAGTTGTGAAAGCATAAATGTTAACATGTTGCTGTGAAAGTTGAATAATAAGGTTGCTTCAGTCAAATAAAGACCACCCCCCGCAAACATGCTAATTGCTTCATTCCACTGCGACCGCTGTGAAAGAAAAGCTTGCTTTAAGGCAGCGGTGCCCATTACATTGGTTGTGAAAGTAGTGTGGGTCGATTGCATAAACGTCACTTTGTAGATGTCATATAGCATCAGTCTGCTGACATTCAACTCTCCTCCTGATTGGTTCTTGCTCACGGCAAAGATGAACTAGTGAACAGACATCTCAAACTACACCAGTGCTTCTCAGGTAGTGCACTGCACCAGCGTAGGTTCTGACAATGGGTCCAAGGATTTCATCACGATACCTAATAGCAGTCAGGTTGTCATTATCTAACCTGTAGAGGTCTCTGCGTCCTTCCAGGGATATGGCTCCCCAGACCATCACCGACCCACCACCAAACCGGTCATGCTGAATGATGTTGTAAGCATAACGTTCTCCATGGCATCTCCAGACCCTTTCACGTCTGTTGCATGTGCTCAGGTTGAACTTGCTCTCATCGGTGAAGAGCACAGGGCGCCAGTGGCATAGTTGCCAATTCTGGCAAGTCTATGTCTATGGCAAAAGCCAATCGAGCCCTACGGTGCTGGGCAGTGAGCACAGTGCCCACTACAGGACGTCGGACCCTCAGGCCACCCTCATGGTTTTTGATAGTTTGGTCAGAAACATTTACACCAGTGGCCTGCTGGAGGTCATTTGTAGGGCTCTGGCAGTGCTTATCCTGTTCTTCCTTGCACAATGGAGCAGATACCGATCTTGCTGAAGGGGTTAAAGACCACTTACGGCCTTGTCCAGCTCTCCTGGAGTAAATACCTGTCTGCTGGAATCTCCTCCATGCTCTTGAGACTGTGCTGGGAGACACAACAAACCTTCTTGCAATGGTACGTATTGATGTGCCATCCTGGAGGAGTTGGACTACTTCCAGGTAGCGCACCATGCTATCAACCAAGATGTTTATCCAAGCCAATTGAAAAACTACAGCAGAAGAAGGTTAGTCAGTAAAAAATCAGCCTAAAGAGATGAGGAGTTAACCTGGAAAACCATTCCTGTTTTGGGGTCTGTCTCACTGTTGTTCCTCTGATGCACCGGTTGTTGATTTCATTAACAACAAAGCAGCTGAAACTGATTAACAACCCCCTCTGCTACTTAACAGACCAGATCAATATCCTAGAAGTTTGACTGATAGTGGTTAGTAGGTTAGTAGGTAAGTATGCACACAGCCACATTCATGGAGCTTTTTTTTCTTTGGAAGTAAAGACATAATTATTTTTACTTCATTAGATTTTTAGATCTCCTCCCTGAGAAAACTGTCAAAAACGGTCCACCAGAGTGAGAATGACCGTGCAGGCGTTGGAGGGAGGAAGCCCCGTGACAAAGTTCATAGCCACATGGGACCATGGGCGGGTGGGAACAAGGAGTGGTCGAAGAAGACCCGCCGGTGCCTGGTGGGATGACTTGTTCCGCGCACAGACCGGACAGGCTGACATGAATCTCCTGACGTCCGCCCACAACAAAGGCCACCAGAACCGCTGGGAAAGGAGATAGAATAGATGGTCCGGGAGACCCCAGGATGGCAGGCCACCTTGGAACTGTACGCCCAACAGAGCGCGTCTGAGCGGAGCTTAGGCACAACAAACAAGCGGCCCACTGGGCAGGCCTCGGGTGGAGTAACGTCCTTCAGCGCATCAGCCACTCGCCTCTCAACCTCCCACTGCACCGTACCGACAACTTGTGACTCGGGGATGATCGTATCAGGATGGTGCTCCTCCAAAGGCGACTAGAACACCCTGGGGAGAGCATCGGGCTTTCCGTTCTGGGAGACGGGGTGGAAAGTAATGGTAAAATTAAACCGGGTCAAAAACAGCGCCCACCGTGCCTGTCGGGGGTTCATCCTCTGAGCCAAGCGGAGATAGGCCAAGTTCTTATCATACGTCAGGACAACAAACGGGAGTTCTGAGCCCTCCAGCCAGTGCCTCCATTTCTGCAGTGCCAGCACGACGGCCAATAGCTACCTGTTGCCAATGTCGGCGGCGGAAGAAGAAAGCGCAGGGGTGCAGCCTCTGGTTGCCGGGAGAGCACTGGGAGAGGACAGCCCCCACGCCGGAATCAGAGGCATCCACCTTGACAACAAATTGAACAGAGGGATTAGGGTGGACAACCACTGGAGCGGAGGTAAACAAAGACTTGAGTCCCAAAAAGGCATTATCGGCATCTGGGGTCCAGGCAAACGGAACCTTTGTAGAGGTAAGCCTCGTTAGAGGCCCCGCCACCCGGCTAAAATTCCAAATAAACCGCCGGTAGAAGTTGGCAAAGCCCAGGAACCCCTGGAGATGCCTCCTTGATGTAGGAGGAGGCCACTCGACCACGGCCCGTATCTCGGCTGGTTTGGCTCAAAGCCGTCCCTCCTCCACAACGAACCCTAGGAAGGAAGTGGAGGACACGTGAAAATCACATTTCTCCGCCTTAACAAACGCCCCAACAGGTCGCGAAGGATATTATTAATAAAACTCTGATAAACCGCCAGAGCATTGGTCAGTCCAAACTGCATCACCAGATATTAAAAATGTCCAAGGGGTGTGTTAAAAGCTGTTTTCCACTCATCACTCTCATGGATACAGACCAGATGGTATGCGGTACGGTGGTCTAGTTTGGTAAAAAACTTGGCGGAGTGTAGAGCACAGAAAGCGGAGTCTAACAAAGGCAGAGGATATTTATTCTTTATGGTTATCCCGTTAAGGGCACGGAAATCTATGTAGGGACGGAGAGACTTGTTCTTCTTTTCAACGAAGAAGAAGCCCGCCGCCAAAGGTGAAGAGGAGGGGGGATGAGCCCGGAAGCTAGAGACGACGAAATGTAGTCCTAAAGTGGCGCCCTCTCGGGCCGGGAGATCTTATACAAGCGTGACGCCGGTAGTGTAGCACCCAGAAGGAGATTGATGGCGCAATCGTAGGTGCGGTGAGGGGGAGTGAGTGGGCTCTGTCTTTACTGAAAACCTCCCGAAGGTCATGATGGACGGGCGGAACAAAGGACAGATCAGTAACTTCGGGGGTGGCAAGACAAATAGGGACTGAGCGCGGGCACGCTGATTTGAGACAATGTGTGTGGCAGAAAACACTCCAGTTAACAATGGTGGATTTAGCCCAATCAATGTGAGGATTGTGTTTAAGCAGCCAGGTGAGGCCTAAAACAATGGGTGCGGCACGTGACGGAGTAACAAAGAACCTTGTGGAATCATGATGATTCCCAGATAAGAGGAGCGACGGAAAATCCGTTTGGCGGGTGACGTCAGCGAGACGGCGACCATCATCCGGTCCTTGATGGTTTCCGATAAGACAGAATAGAATGTGTCCAGGAGTGCGGATGGGTTCCAATCGCTCCGTGCTCGAGCGCCCGGAACTCGATGGCATAGTCCGACACGCTGCGGCACCCTTGGCGCAGTTGGAACAAGGTGTGGGACGCTTTGCGGCCAGGGGGTACCTTTTGGAACACTTGCTCCATGGTCCTTGATAAGGTAGTGTACGAGGAGCATATAGCCGACTGACGTCCCCATTCAGCGGTTGCCCATGCCGCCGCTTGTCCCGAAAGGTGGGAGGTAACAAAAGCCACCCGGGCGCGCTCTGAGCGGAACGCCGCGAATTGCAGTTCAAAATGCAACTCACATTGGGTGAGAAACGCGCGTACGTCTCCCGTGTCGCCGGAGAAGCGTTCGGGTCTGGAGAGCTGTGGGCACAACGTGGGTGCAGTGTTCTCTTGTGGTGTGGAGCCGGCTGGGAGTGCTGTGGTCGCTTCCGCGGCGGGAAGGGGTGTCGAAGCCGCCTGGAGTTGTAGTGCCGCTGGAGGGAGTTCAGCTGGTCCTCCAGGGTCTTCAACCTGGTGTCCTGGCGCTCAACCAGGCCTGTTATACACATGCCCAGCGTGCTGAACTGCTCCTCCTGTTGGCCCATGTGCTGCTCAAGGTTCCGGGGCGTCCGCTTGAAAGAGTCGGTCTCCGCGGGGTCCATTTATTCTGGCTGGTCGTTTTATGACGTGTAGACAAGGACTGGACCGCCGGATGCGGGGACAAGGTATTTATTAAGGTTTGTCGCCGTGGAACTTAAGGTGGTGGTGCAAAAATACAAACACAAAGGCAGGGTACCACAAACAGCAAAGCACAAAAATAGCCAGCGAGGCCGAGCGCCTACTGGGCTAGCCTGAGGTGAGGCAGGAGCTTACAGGAAACGTAGTAGCAGAGACTAAGTTTGCACGAGGTAGAGGCAGCAGCTAGAGAAGGCTTGAGTCCGTGTTTGGAGCTTGCAAATGCAACGACCAGCGTCTCGCAGCTGCAGCCCATCCGCTTGAGTAGTCTCCTGCTCCTCCCCGCTCAGGTGTGCCCCGTTTCCCCACCTCCAATGGGCAGCAGGACTTCTGGAGAGAAAGAAAAAAAACCACACACGCGAGAAGGCAGAGACTAGAGCGTGACAACTTGTGGATAACATGTACATTTTATTTTAATTTAACTTTAAGGAATGTTTACATCACTGTTGTTAAAGTAATCTTGTATTTTTTATCCAGAACATTCCAGTAAATGGACTCACAAGACAAATTTAAGGACAACAGAGCATGCACAAAGAGTGCTTAATAAATAAAAACGTACAAATAGGCTACAGCTTTGGAGGGTCATTTGTAAGCAGAGTTTTTTTTAACCTGGTATGCACTGAAACTATAGTTGATGCCATGAAGTTCCTTTGCCATAATTGTCAAGCTAGAGCAATACATATTCTGCTATTCCAATGGATATATTCCATGTAATACATGTACAGTTAAAAGTACACCCATTTAAAACAAGTTTGAAAAACTACAAGGTGCTATATTGTCAGGACAAGAGATTATTTATTATGAAAAATTCAGTCTGTGCATTTATAGAAAACTATTTACAGGTCACAACGTATTTTAAAAATATAAATTCATCAGCTAAGAAAATTCATCAACACAATCTAAGTACAATTAAAATCTTCTACTCTATGAACTAATACATAACTATTAACTAAAACGTTTTTAAATGGTGTGACTTGCCCAAAAGCATCCATTTAAGATGTAATTGAATAATGCAATAATGAATTAAATGAATAAATTGAATTGAAACATAACGGCCAGATATCCAAACAACATCTTAATGCTAAAATCTATATGCAAAGGCAATTTTAAAAAACACTTTGACCAAAGTGCTGTGCAAAATAGGTTGACTAGCTAGAACTAATAAAGTAGTTAATTATTATTATCAATAAAAATACAAGGTTTCTCTCTGAGCTGGAGATAATTCTGTAAACAGATGGCTGCTTGTGCAAGTTTCAAGCAACACATAATCCCAAAATGAATATAAAAACAACTTTGCACTATTATTTCATATTTTGTTAGGTCTCCAACATGTTTTCTCTTCAGCGAATGCCAAGGAGAGAAACTGCGAACACGTGACACGAGCAGGAAATGTTTTTCGAAGGCTAGACCGTCCTATTTCACGTTGCTGTAGCCACAGCTGGAGGACTCTCGGAAGGACCCAGTCTTTGTCGACCGCATAGACTGGGATCCTCTGAAGGATGCAGACTCCGAAATGAGACACAGCTGATATTAGTGGTTTTGTTTCCAAGTAGGGATATCGCTCAGTTCACGGGATTTGAACATGACTTTTAAGAAAAGTAAAAAAAAAAAAATTTGTAATGTACTCAAATCTGAGTACTGATTTTCAGCAGAATGTTGTCTTTAGAGTATGCTAATGCAAATACTGTACCTGCAGTGTACTGTATACGTTTCTCGTGTCAGTGTGGACATTAGAATGTAAAGCGTCATTAAAAGGAAGGATCAAGCTGTGGTCTCAGAGGGCCACTTTGGCATTTAGTGTGTCTTTTAATGTCACAAAGATAAATGATGATTGCACCTGTAATGACGTGATTGCCTTCCTGATGGTAATCTTCCCAGCCCACAAACAAATGGATTTCATATACTCTGGAAAGATTAAACAATTTACCACCCCGTGATGCCGTGACTTATTAAAACAAAGTGTGCTCAGCAAGGACCTGCAAAAATATTGTGTTGATATTGCTCAACCTGTATCCACATTATGTTTACTATTATTGTTTCACTTTTCCAGCTTAATAAAGCCACCATAATAAAAAAGGAAACCAAACTGTCTCCTTCACTTGCCTCTTAAATACCAAATTCCAACATTCATTCATTCATTCATTCATTTTCTATACCGCTTATCCTCATTAGGATCCTCATTAGGCTGGAGCCTATCCCAGCAGACTTTGGGCGAGAGGCGGGGTACACCCTGGACTGGTCGCCAGTCAATCGCAGGGCACATATAGACAAACAAACATTCACACTCACATTCATACCTATGGACAATTTAGAGTCACCAATTAACCTAACATGCATATTTTTGGAATGTGGGAGGAAACCGGAGTACCCGGAGAAAACCCACACACGCACAGGGAGAACATGCAAACTCCACACAGAGATGCCCAACGGAGACTTGAACCCAGGTCTTCCAAATCTCCTCAAATTCCAACAATAAAGTTGAAATAGTTGGAAAATATATATTTTTAAAACAGTAGAATTGGAAAATAACCGCAGTCGTTTAACCAGAAGGCCACAAAATTTAGTGGAATTTGCAGGAGAGCACCTAACATGGGACATTGAAGGGTGGAAGAAAGTTTTCTTCTCCCTTAAAGGTCCCAATGGCTTCCAATATTACTGGCATGACAAGGAGATCCCACCTGAGATGTTTTTCACACTGCACCGTCATGTTCCCTTAATGGAACAATGGAGCTTCACGCTGTGCAGGTGCGTCATATGGCAGCCGGCTATGTGGAGATGTTGCAGGGTCCTGGTCTGTGTAGTAATGACTGTTTTTTTCAACACTTCACAAAGGACTTCTTCCAGAGGAATAATCTGATCTTTTGGACTATCCTGTGTGTTCCACTCATCTAAATCCACATTCTCCTCAGCCTCCTGGAAACACTGGCATCAAGCATGCCCACGCCCATTTTTTAGCAAGAGTTAACAAGAATTGTGCATGAAGTTCAGGTTCATCTTTTTATTTAGCATGTAGTACATCTTTTTAGCTATTAGCTCTTAAACCTTTGATCAGCATTAATGCTTGTTTGTGATAACTTTTTTTCTTTTACTCCCATTTCTTCTTGCAATATTTTTAATCTCTTCTTTACCCTCTTTGCAAAAATGTACAATAGTGTTCAATTAAAATAATAGCAGTCCAATGTGACTAACCAGATTTAGTACTGTTATTAGTATATTTCTATTGCTACATGGCAAAGAAGTTACCAGTAGGTGCAGTAGATTCTCAGAAAACAAACAAGACCCAGTATTCATGATATGCACACTCTTACGGGTGTGCAATTGGGCAATTAGTTAAAGGAGGGTGTCAAAAAAATAGCAGTGTGACATTCAATCAGTGATCAGTGAGGAATTTTGTGAAAAAACAGGTGTGATTCAGGTGGCCCCTATTTAAGGACAAAACCAGAACTTGTTGAACATGCATTTCCCTCTGAAAGCCTGAAGAATTGGGTTGTTCAAGACATAGCTCGGAAAAACAGCGTACTTTTGATTAAAAATTTGATTGGAGAAGGGAAAACTTATAAAGAGGTGCACAAACATTTTGGCTGTTCAGCTAAAATGATAAAGATCTCTGATGCCTTAAAAACATAGTAATGTGGTAGAAAATGGAAGACAACTATCAGAATGGAAGAATAACCAGAATGGCAAAAATGCAGCCAATGATGAGCTCCAGGATGATCAAAGACAGCCAGGACTTACCTGTAAGTACTGTGACAAAGGACATCTGTGTGAAGCTAATCTATTTAAAAGAATCTCTCACAAAGTCCCACTGTTAAAAAACCCCCAAAGGTTTATGCATAAGAGGTTAAAATTTTCCAAAGAACACACCAATTGGCCTAAAGAGAAATGAAAGAACATTTTGTGGACTGATGAGAGTAAAATAATTCTTTCTGGGTCCAAAGGTTGCAGACAGTTTGTGAGACACCAAAACTCTAAATTCAAGCCACAGTACACATTGAAGCATGGTGGTGCAAACATTATGATATGGGCATGTTTATCCTACTATGGCTTTGGGCTTTTTTATCACATAGCATACATGAAGAGGTCATGTTGCCTTATGCTGAAGAAGAGATACCCTTGAAATGGGTGTTTCAACAAGACAATAACCCCAAACACACTAGTAAACCAGCAAAATCTTGGTTCCAAACCAACAAAGTGAATGTTATGGAGTGGCCAGCCCAATCCCCGGACCTTAATCCAATGGAGAACTTGTGCGGTTACATCAAAAAAGCTGTTTCTAAAGCAAAACCAAGAAATGGTAATGGATGAAAGGTGCCACAAGTTGATTGACTTCATGCCACACAGATGTGAAGCAATTATAAAAAACTCTGCTCATACAACTAAATGTTAGTTTAGGATTGCCAAATCCTAGAAACAAAAAAATCTTTGTACAAAATAGTTTTGAATTTGTAAAGTGAATGGCAGACACTGCTATGTTTTTGAACACACCCCTTTCAACTAATTGCCCAATTGCACAGCCTTAAGAGCGTGCATATCATGAATTCTGAGTCTTGTTTGTTTTCTGAGAATCTACTGCACCTACTGGTAACTTGTTTGCTATGTAGCAATAAAAATATACTAACAGTGATTACTCCTCCCAGAGTCACCACCTTATCATGGTGGAGGAGTTTGCGTGTCCCAATGATCCTAGGAGCTAAGTTGTCGGGGGCTGTCATGCCTCTGGTAGGGTCACCCATGACAAACAGGTCCTAGGGGAGGGACCAGACAAAGAGTGGCTCAATAGACCCCTATGATGCACAATAACAATAGATTTCGTTTTTCCTCGCCCGGACGCGGGTTACTGGGGCCTCGCTCTAGAGCCAGGCCTGGAGGTGGGGCACGATGGCGAGAGTCTGGTGGCCGGGCCTGCACCCATGGGCCCCGGTCGGGCACAGCCCGAAAAGGTAACGTGGGTCCCCCCCTCCCATGAGCTCACCACTCGTGGGAGAGGCCAAAGGGGTCGGGCGAAAAGAGAGCTGGGTTCCGTCCGGAGGCGGGGGCCTTGGCGGTCCGATCCTCGGCTACAGAAGCTAGTTGTCGATACGTGGAAAGTCACCTCTCTGGCGGGGAAGGAGCCTGAGCTGGTGCGTGAGGTGGAGAAATTCCGGCTAGATATAGTCGGACTCACCTCAACGCACAGCAAGGGCTCTGGAGCCAGTCCTCTCGAGAAGGGCTGGACTTTATTTCACTCTGGTGTTGCCGGCAATTGGAGGCGACGGGCAGGGGTGGCAATTCTTGTTTCCCCCCGGCTCCAAGACTGCACGTTGGAGTTTAACCCGGTAAACAAGAGGGTAGTTTCCCTACGCCTTTGGGTGGGGGGACTGGTCCTGACTGTTGTTTGCGCTTATGCGCTAAACAGCAGTTCAGAATACTCACCCATTTTGGAGTCCTTAGAGGAAGTACTAGAGAGTGCTCCCTCAGGGGATTCCTTTGTTCTGCTGGGTGATTTCAACGCTCATGTTGGCAGCGACAGTGAGACCTGGAGAGGTGTGATGGGAGGAACGGCCCCCCTGATCTTAGCCTGAGCGGTGTCTTGTTATTGGACTTCTGTGCTTGTCACAGATTGTCTATAACGAACACCATGTTTAGGCATAAGGGTGTCCACATGTGCACTCGGCACCAGGACACCCTGAGCCGCAGTTCGATGATTGACTTTGTGGTTGTGTCGTCGGACCAGCGGCCACATGTTTTGGACACTCGGGTGAAGAGAGGGGCGGAGCTGTCAAACAAACACCACCTGGTGGTTAGTTTGTTCCGAAGGTGGGGGAGGATGCCGGTCAGACCTGTCAGACCCAAACGCATTGTGAGAGTCTGCTGGGAACGTCTGGCAGAGTCCCCTGTCAGAAGAAGTTTCAACTCCAACCTACGGTAGAGCTTTGACCATGTTCCGAGGGAGGCAGCGGACATTGAATCCGAGTGGGTGATGTTTCGTGCCTCCATTGTCGATGCGGCCGATTGGAGCTATGGCTGTAAGGTGGTCGGTGCCTGTCGTGGCGGTAATCCCAGAACCCGTTGGTGGACACCAGTGGTGAAGGATGCCTTCAAGCTGAAGAAAGAGTCCTATCAGGCAGTTTTGGCCGAAGGGACTCTGGAGGCAGCTGACAGGTACGGGAATACCAAGCGGTCTGCAGTTCTGGCAGTCGCTGAGGCAAAAACCGAGGCATGGGAGGAGTTCGGAGAGGCTATGGAAAACGACTTCCGGATGGCTTTAAAGAGATTCTGGACCACCATCCGCCATCTCAGGAGGGGGACGCAGTGCACAGTCAACACTGTGTATGGTGGGGGCGGTGTGCTGCTGAACTCGACTTGAGATGTTGTGGACCGGTGGAGGGAATACTTTGAAGACCTGCTCAATCCCACGACACGCCTTCCAACATGGAAGCAGTGCCTGGGAACTCTGAGGCGGGTTCGCCTATCTCTTGGGGCTAAGGTCACCGAGGTGGTCAAAAAGCTCCTTGGTGGCAAGGCCCGGGAGGTGGATGAGATCCGCCCGGAGTTCCTAAAGGCCCTGGATGCTGTGGGCGTGTCTTGGTTGACACGACTCTGCAGCGTCGCGTGGACGTTGGGGTCGGTGCCCCTGGACTAGAAGACCGGGGTGGTGGTCCCGCTTTTCAAGAAGGGGGACCGGAGGGTGTGTTCTAACTATCGTGGGATCACACTCCTCAGCCTTCCCGGTAAGGCCTATTCAGGGGTTCTGGAGAGGAGGATGCGCCGGATAGTCGAATCTCGGATTAAGGAGGAGCAGTGTGGTTTTCGTACTGGTCATGGAACTGTGGACCAACTCTATACTCTCGGCAGGGTCCTTGAAGGTGCATGGGAGTTTGCCCAACCAGTCTACATGAGTTTTGTGGACTTGGAGAAGGCATTCGACCGTGTTCCTCGGGGAATACTGTAGGGAGTGCTCCGGGAATATGGGGTATCGGACCACCTAATCCAGGCGGTTCGTTCCCTGTTTGTTTGGTTGGAGTTTGGTTCGTATTGCCGGCAATAAGTCAGACCCGTTTCCAGTGAGGGTTGGACTCCACCTGGGCTGCCCTTTGTCACTGATTCTATTCGCTACTTTCATGGACAGAATTTCTAGGGACAGCCAGGGCAGTGAAGGGTTTCAGTTTGGTGGGCGCAGGATTCGATCTCTTCATGGCTTCATCGAGCCGTGACCTTCAACTCCCACTGGATCTGTTCACAGCTGAGTGTGAAGCGGCTGGGATGAGAATCAGTACCTCCAAGTCCAAGTCCATGGTTCTCGCCCGGGAAAGGGTGGAGTGCCATCTCCGGGTCGGGGATGAGGTCCTGCCTCAAGTGGAGAAGTTTAAGTACCTCGGGGGCTTGTTTACGAGTGATGGAAGGATGGAACGCGAGATGGACAGGCGGATTGGTGCAGCATCTGCAGTGATGCAGACTCTGCACCGGTCTGTCGTGGTGAAAAGAGAGCTGAGCCAAAAGGCAAAGATCTCATTTTACTGGTTGATCTACGTTCCTGCCCTCACCTTTGGTCATGAGCTTTGGGTAGTGACCGAAAGGACGAGATCGCGGGTACAAGCGGCGAAAGGAGTTTTCTCCGCAGGGTGGCTGGGCTCTCTGTTAGAGATAGGGTGAGAAGCACTGTCATCCGGGAGGGACTCGGAGTAGAACCGCTGCTCCTCCACATTGAGAGGAGCCAGATGAGGTGGCTCGGGCATCTGGTTAGGATGCCTCCCGAACGCCTTCCTGGGGAGGTGTTCAGGGCACGTCCAACCGGTAGGAGGCCTCGGGGAAGACCCAGGACATGTTGGAGAGACTATGTCTTTCAGCTAGCCTGGGAACGCCTCGGCATCCGCTGGGAAGAGCTAGACGAAGTGGTCGGGGAGAAGGACGTCTGGGCTTTCCTGCTTAAGTTGCTGCCCCCGCGACCCGACCTTGGATAAGCGGAAGAAAATGGATGGATGGATAACAGTGATTAATGTGGTTAGTCGCATTGGACTGCTATTACTTTGAACACTATTGTAAATGTGACATCGCGGTCTAAAAAAAACAGTTTGAAACTCCTGCTGAGAATATCTTTAGGGGCATGGAACCTTCTACAAGAAAGCCAAGCAGCTCCTCTTTTAGCCCTGTGGTGTTGTCTCCTGATTGGTGGCAATTAGTAGAAGTAGAGAAAGGCTCGGAAATGACAGAAGGGTGGCGGGATGATTGCAAACACACGTGCTCTTATTGGCTCACACTCTGGCTGAAAGCCTCTACAATGTTTGTTAACCCGGGGGGTCAACACTGATTCACTAGCGCAGGAAAGGAAACAAGATTTATGTTGCACAAATCAATAAGCAGTTGGACTTTTAGCACAAAGCGGGCACTTCTCCATATCAGTCCCAACATGACGCTAATGTCTGTTTATGTCTGTATAAGTGCGCAAATGATGAATTTGTTGGAGGCGAACGCTGAGAGGAACGCTGCCCTTGATTAGTCGGGGCAACACGCAGAGGCTGATGCAGTGGCGTGTCACGGAGACAACGGCCTATCTGTCTTTACACGTCCTGCTGGGAATCGTTTGTCCACTCCTGGAATGCAAACAGCAATTTAGATCTAATCAACTAATGAGGGCCTTCTTCAGTCTTCATCCTTCCGTTAATTCTGTGCAGCTTTTTTCTCATCACATGCAATTCTCTTCTCGTACATCTCCTTCCTTTCTTCTCACTGCTGCGTGGAGGTGACAGAAAGAAAAGTAGTGATGTGGGCATCGATACTGAAACATTCACTCTTCTGATACCAGTTCTTTATCTTCTAAAACCGATTCTCAAATCACAATATCGATACTTTCGTTGCTTCAGTCTGTTGAAACGGAGCCATGTGTGAACTTTTCATTCTTATAGTAGTTCTTAATAATTCATTATTTATTGTACTGCTTTTGTTATTTTGCCTAATTTCTGTTCCATTCCATTTTCCTCCGCTTATCCGGGTCCGGGTCGCGGGGGCAGCAGTTTCAGTAGGGAAGTCCAGACTTCCCGGTCTCCGGCGACCTCTTCCAGCTCCACCGGGAGGACACCAAAGCGTTCCCAGGCCGGCTGTGAGACATAGGACTAGATGCCCGAGCCACCTCAACTGGCTCCTCTCGATGTGAAGGAGCAGGGGCTCTACTCTGAGCTCCTCCCGGATGGCCGACCTCCTCACCCTATCTCTTAGGGTGAATCCAGCCACCCTGCGGAGGAAACTCATTGCCGCCGCTTGTATCTGCGATCTCGTTCTTTCGGTCATGATCCATACCTCATGACCAAAAGTGAGGGTGGGAATGTAGATCAATCGGTAAACAGAGCGCAGCTCTCTCTTCACCACAACGGTCTGGTACATTACTGATGACGCTGCATCGATCCGTCTGTCGACCTCACACTCCAACCGTCTCTCACTCGGATACTTGAACTCCACAACCTGAGGCAAGAACTCACTCCCAACCCGGACGGTACAGTCCACCCGTTTCCGACTGAGAACCATGGCCTCGGATTTGGAGGTGTTGAGTCTCATCCCAGATGCTTCACACTTAGCTGCAAACTGCTCCAGTAAACGCTGAAGGTCACAGCATGATGAGACCATAAGGACCACGTCATCTGCAAGTAGCAGAGACGAGATACTAAGGTCACCAAGCTGGACTCCCTCAACACCTTGACTGTGCCTAGAAATTCTGTCCATGAAGATTATGAACAGAATCGGTGACAAAGGTTGACTTACTGCTGGCAATGCGAACCAGGCTCCTGCTTCGATTGTACAAGGACCGAATGGCACAGAGTAGCAGACCACCAATCCCGTACTCCCGGAGCACCCCCCTGCTGGAGCTGGTCCAGTGTTCCGCGACCGGGAGGAAAACCACATTGCAGTTCCTGTAAACGAGGTTTAATTAACAGTCGTAGCCTTCTCTCCATCACCCTGGAGTAGACTTTCCCAGGAAGGTTGCGGAGTGTGATCCCCCTATAGTTGGAACACACCCTCCGATCAACCCCTTAAAAATGGGCACTACTAGCCCGGTCTGCCAGTCCAGAGGTACTGTTCCCGACTTCCATGGAATGTTGAAGAGGCGTATCAGCCAAGACATTCCTCCAATATCCAGAGCCTTGAGAAATTCAGGACGAAACTTGTCCACCCCCCGAGCCTTCTGCCCAAATTGCATGGCACCGTACCCTTATGCTTTCCCCTGCAAGTGGTGGGTCTGCGTGGGGGAGCTCCCGTACTGCTTCTTCGGGCTGGAACCGGCCCCACGGGTGAAGGCCTGGCCTCGAGGCACTTGCCTGCGAGCCCTTCCCCTAGGCCTGGCTCCAGGGTGAGGCCCCGGTACCCCACGTCCGGGTGAGGTGCGGTCACTCCTCTTGGTTTTAATCATAAGGGTCTTCTGAATCACTATATATTTTGAATTAATTATGTGTCCAAATAATTAAATTTTTAATTTAATTAAAAGTAGTGTATTTGATATAATAATGTAAGGAATACAAAATATTAAATCCATTTATTAATGAAATCATTCATTTAAGTTATTTATTATTAATCAATTAATTATTAATCATTTGAAGCTATATAATGAATAATAAATTATTTTACTACCATAGCATTATTTTTCATAATGTACGGAATACAATACATTTATTTATTAATGTATTATTAATTTCATTATTAATTTTAATATTCATAAAGAAAAAATAAAATACATAAATAAAATAGGTTAAATTGATTGTCTTATATTTTCATGCTATGGTATGAAACACACTACTTTTTAAAAACATACCAGATACATATTTTATTTATTTATATTTATATATTTTTTGTAAATATTTTTTTAATTGAACAACAACAGAAAAAGAACATGCTGGAGGGACTATGTCTCACGGCTGGCCTGGGAACGCCTTGGTGTCCTCCCGGTGGAGCTGGAAGAGGTTGCCGGAGACTGGGAAGTCTGGACTTTCCTACTGAGAATGCTGCCCCCGCGACCTGGACCCGGATAAGCGAAAGAAAATTGAATGGAATTTTTATATATTTATCAATTTTAATAAAAATAACCATGAAATTATTCTTATTATTATTTAATTAAATGTCGTATATTCTTTATGTTATGGTATGAAATAGACTTTCAACAAAACAATAACAATAAAATAACTAAAATTAATAAATTAACTACATGTTTTGCAATCTTTATGCTATGGTATGAAATACACTACTTTTAAAAAATGTACCAGGCTCATTAGTTGAATTCACGCACAAGTATTGTATTGTAAGTATTGGTATCGGATCAGTATGGCCGGAAAAATATCATCTCATAATGGGGTCAATATAGTATCCATTTTTGATGCATTGATGTGAGTACGTTTTCCTCTGTATTCATACGTGCACATTCATGCAAAATAACATGAGTAAGCACTTCAACAGAAATGTTGTGTGGCTGCTGAGGGATGTGCATGCCTTCTTTGTATGATGACGATAATGCGTTTATAGTAATTGGCGACCTTCAAACTCAGCAACAAACAAAATGCTCCTCCTTTGTCAGGACGTGTCAACTCTGACTCTTCTTCTCATTTCCATTCCCTGCAACAGAATTACAGATGAGATCATTGACAGGAATCAATGCTATGATAGGCGGTGATCTGTGAAATGTCTTTATAGTCCTTAAAATGTCAAGTTGCACAATATATTTTTTTCTAACCAATACTGATTGACTTTATGCTTCTCAAGACCGTAATGATCTGGTTAACTTTTTTATAT
Organism: Oostethus manadensis; assembly: GCA_024372805.1. NCBI lineage: Eukaryota > Metazoa > Chordata > Actinopteri > Syngnathiformes > Syngnathidae > Oostethus > Oostethus manadensis. The sequence continues at coordinate 365,644 of QODF01000184.1, forward strand.
TTACTATTTCATTTAGTGTAAACAAGCCTGTTGATTAGTCCTTATCAGATATCTTGACATTATTACTACCACATAACTACTATCAGGAGAACCACGGTACAGAGGGGGAGGAGCCACCTGCTGTGGCCCTGCAAAGTGCACTGTATGAAAAGTGCAAAGCTTTTGCACTTTTCAAACGCCACGGAGCTCGCATTTCAGGTGGTTGATTTTTTTGTTGTTTTTCTTTTGTTTCTGTTGTGCTTCGTGTGTTTTTCTTCCATCGTCACGGAGCATTTGGTACATCGTCCTTCCTCCGAAAATGAATATTTGTTTACAAATGATCTCCGGGTGTTATGAGCATTTGATTTGCTCACCTGCACAGTATGGGTAATCTTGCCTAATTGGAGTGTTTTTTTCAAATGAGCTATTTTTAATATCCGTATGATGTCATAATTCCCTGATGTCAACTTGATACTTATTGTGCACCCCAACTTGCAAGCGACATGCAATTGCTAAAGGACTTCCAATTTGTGCATTTCTTCTGTAAAAAAGGCCACACACCTGCCGGGAAATGCAGTGGAGTTGCCGTGCGTCCTCTTGCAAGCTGGCAGGCCAATCATGTAAAAAGTGTTTGATGTCTCCCCTGCTTACGCTGCTCGGCGGGCTTGGAGGGAAAGTGGCGAGCGTGACAAGTGGTGTTGTGTGAGCCACAATGGAGGAGCGGCTCCCACTGCCAAGCTCTATTTCAAGGGTTGCATTCCAATTGATTGGGGTGCTTGTGAAACAAAGCTGCTGACACAAACGAGACTCCGACCATGGCAACTGCTGGGCACTGTGCCAGCTACAGGGCTCTTTTCCTCACAGCACTCTCACTTACTTTCTAATTCACACATTAGCGCCACATTAGGACACCTGCAATATGGCCGCCGGGAGCGCTGCTGCGCTGTTATGTGTGTGCAGGCCATTGTATGTTTGACTTCTAGAATGTTACAGGACAGCCCAAATGACCCCAGCACGTAATTCCTGGCACCTACAGGAACCACTCATCCATACCCACTGGCTACTTTAATACCCACCCCATCACTTTCAATATAAACATGATCAATCCATGTCCACAAGTTCATATTAAAACCTATATTTATTACTCCTTATTATTTATATTACTTAGCTATCGGAGGGGTGCACGCTAATTACAGATAAATCCCATAACATTAAAACTAGCTCCAGTAATTTCAAAAAAACGCTCCAGTGAGAAGCGATTACCCGTACTGTGCGGGCGAGCAAATCAAGCACTCCTTTTTTCTCATGCCCGTGACGTTAACGGCCTGTCGTAACTTTCCCCTGAGCTCACTTGTAAACAAACATTCACTTTCCAAGGAGGACATTTCTGCGCCGGTTGTACCAAAACACATGTAGCACACAGAAATCGTCCACAATCATCGGCCACATGAAACGCCAGCGCCACAGTGTTTGAAAAGTGCAAACCGCTCGGAGCATGTGTGCGATTACAGAGAACCTTGCTGGGCTACAGCAGGAAGCTCCTCCCCCTCCATACTCTGGTTCTCCTGATAAAAGTGATGACCGATATGATGCCAGTATCTACTTTTCAAATTTAGATTTAAGTGTAGTTTGTGCACACCTGCAGAAGGACTGTAACTGGACTGAAATTTGACCTGCTGTGGCCCAGCAAGATGCACTGTATTCCAGAAAAACTCGGAACATTATGTACAACTATCTTTCAAAAAGTGAGCCACAGGCTGTTAATGTCTCAGGCAGCAAAAGGAGTCATAATTCCTTGATCTGAACCTGAGAATTATCATGCACCCATAATTATATTATTGTTTCTCATACTTTAGCCAACTAGTCAAAGTTCTGATTGCATGCAGACTCGTTTTTTTGAATGTAATTTGGTTCAGAACTATCCCATACTTTGTTTCTGCCCAGATTTGTGATCTCCTGTGGACATGACCTTGGCAGCCCAGCGGGTCCACCCATAAGTGGTTTCACTCTCATTATTTATTCACAGCTCCAGAATATAGAGGGATATTGTTTTGAATAGTTGCGTTATTATAGGTTCCATCTTGCTTAAATATGTATATTGTTTGTAATTACTCTATGTTCTACATTGTTCCATTTTTGAAAGCAAACCCCCACACGGCAAAAATCACATGACGAATTAACTCACACCTCAGCATCATTCCTTGAAGTGACAAAGAGGTGACGGTAGACAGTAGATATGCCAAAAGGTTGTTTTGCTGCTGGATGTTGACACTATCGCGGTGATACTGCAAGTTTGTTTTCTTTTCCAAGAGAGGATTGTTGGACGTAGCAAGTGCAGAGAACAAGACAGAAATACCCTGAGTCAAAAACGTCAAAGTTGCCACAGAACAGCCCAAGTCATGTCACGTTTACATAATGTCTTCTAAACGCTATACCATGATTGCAACAAGGCTGTAAAATGTTCTTTTCACAGTAAAATAAATCAAGCTATGAAAACATTTTGAGACTAAGAAGGCACTTTAAAAGAATATTTGAAGCATAAGCAACTCCAGCTTACCATCATGTGGTTTGAAGGCCACCAATCTTCATCTCTATGTTTTAAGGCTTACGTCCATGTTCTGCAAGTTCTCTATTTCATCTCCAAATGTTTCTCCCCCTCATTTCTCCTGGAAAACCATTGACACATGGCTAAATTATTGGCTATGATCACTGTAAACACCCACTGTCTCATACACTGCCATGTTTGTTTACCTGAGTGATAGTACTCACACGGCATCACATCCAGAAATGGCGGGCACCTTAAACTATGAATGTTGTTTCTGTGAATACACTGTTTGCGTTCAAAAATATTGTACATATTTAAGCAAAGTTGCTAAATCACATTGGGGACCCTTTAAATGCATTTAAACTAGTACTGCTACATCTTGTAATAACATGTTGTTAAATGAACGTCATTATCTTTGCAGAGGCACAATTACTGTTAAGTGTACATTCATCTGTGTGTGTGTTTAATGTTGTCATATTGCATGCCCCCCCCCCCTTTTTATAGCAAGGTGAAGATGAGGATTGGAACAGCAGTGTGAGTGCGGCTCATTGTAGTGGAAAAAAAGAGAAAGCATATGCACAATTTGCATTTTAATGAGCAAGTGAGCGTGCGTAAAACAAACTGTTGAACAGCGTCCGTCCCAAATAAAGCTGAGGGCTTCATTAAAGCAATGTGAAATGTCATTAAACACACCCAAGACCGCATTTTGCAGATCATCATTTCAACACTTGAAGATGTTTGTCTGTGCTTTTTATTGCGCGTTTGGCTTTAGATTGTGACATGCATGAGTCGGCCGGTCATGCATAAAATGTATGCAAAGTTCAGCGGGCTTCTGCCAAACAAAACGCTGTTCAATTAAACAGGAAGTAATGCTATTCTATATAATAAGAGGGGATATTTCTGTATTCATAAAGCGACTCATTCACCCTATCATTCAAATCTGCCACCATAATCTCCGCGACAGAGGACATTAATTATGTTGGTGGGCTGATTGCTGTTTCTTCACAACATCTTTGATTGAAATTTCACGCGTTGTAATGACGTGCTTGGCTGAGAGAGGCTGTGAAATTTACCATGCATGCGAGTGCATTTCCATTTTTATTCCATTATGGAGAAAAAAAACATACAAATACCACAAATCAGACATATTAAGAGGCTGGAAGAAAAGTGTTATTTGCATTTAAATGACTATACGTCTTGCTCATTACAGAATGCCGTGCAAATGAGGGGGGAGCAGCAAAGCAGTAACTTCTCTCCAGACAAGTGGCTTTAAATTTCATGTTTGGGAAGTTTAATTAAGCAATAGATTATGTTTTGAAAGGAGCGTTCACTTTAATGAATCCCAAAAGAGCACAGATAAACACTGCCATGCTATCAAAGCATTCATCTCTTTAATGGATGGCAAAATTGGGGATGCAAATAGCTCGGCGTCTCTCTTTTATTGCTCGTGGGAATATTAACATGACACCTATGTTACCTACGTTATACGCACACAACTCATACATTTTGGAACATGGTTGGCTATTTCAGGAAAGAATATTAAATACTTGGAAACTTTCTTTTTTTTTATAAAGAACCTTTTCTGCATATTTTAACCTCTTTACAAACAGAAATGCAGATTTTAAACAACAATACATAACTGATAGACAATCCTATTAATACTACACTGACTTTTGTTGCCACGATCATCTATTTTTGTGCTCTGTAAAAAGTTCTATGGATGTGTGACACACACTTTTTAAAAAATAATTTAAGATGTACTCTCAAAAGAAAACAAACACAGAGGTCATTTATGGCAGTTAATTGGTTTCAGAATTTCTGCCAAATAGGGTTCAATATTCATAAATGAAATATTTTGGTAGTTAGGGTGTAGAAAACCAGTTTATGACTTTTTAAATACGGTTTGCAAGATTATTGGAGCCCTCTCGACATGAAATTACTCCCTTTTAGTCACCTTTACACTTGCATTACTCAATCCGGTAAACATGGTAAGCGATAATAAGACATAATAACCCTAAGACTGAAATATCCACACCAGTTCTTCATGCTCCAAAACTGATTCTCAAATCCATATATGGATACTTTTGATACATCATTCATTTGAGGTAATGTTTCTTTGAAACGTGTCTGGTGGTAAATGGGGCCTTGTGTGACCCGTGAATAAAGTTTTCATTCTTGTAGTAGTTCTTCAAAATTCATCATTTATCATTGCCCCGCTACCTCAATATACTAATTATTAATCATTTACTTATTTACATTTTTACATTAAAAATGGTCGATTTTTCTTAGTTTAAATTAATAAATAATGTTTTTTTCATATAATCAATAACTTCTCAATTATTTTATTTCTGATGCACACAGTATTGGTATCAGATGGATTATTGGTATTTCCAATTGTAGCCTGAATTTGACTCTGTATTGAACTGGAAAGGAAATCAGTGATATCACACATCTCTATAGCTCACATTGTGTACTAGTGCTGGTTTTGTTTACACCACATTGAGCAATTCTTACACGCAGACTACAGGATCTCTGGAATGACTAGATAGCATCTCCACTTTATTTATTCTAAACTCAACAAACTGTTTCAAAGAGAGTGGGGGAGAAGGACAAAGTAAGAAGCCAAAAACGTACCACTTCCACACAAAATGGGAGGAGAATTTTAAGAACAATCAAGTGCCTGAATAATGACCGCTCCGGTGTGAGAACTCTTCACTGACAAGAAGAAAAAGACGCAGTCACCTTTTAGCCTTCTGCTTGCCAAGTCTGAGACAAGTCACTGACACATATCACCATTAACACTCTTTCTAGTCTTATGCTACTATCAATGTGGTGCTTGGGTCCTTGTCAGGGTGTTGTTGTCTGGTGTGGCTGCCTTTCCTAACCGGACTCTACCTCACTCAGCCAACAACAACTTTTCTTATGTATTTATTTGTCTTATCTGCGGGGTAGCAAGCCTACTTGGGATCCAGCTCACCTCTTATCTCACCACCACATTCACCGCAGCAGAACATCAATAAATAAATGAATGGATGAATGAATGCATGAATGAATAAACGAGTGCACGCATGCATGGATTAATGAATAAATGCATGAATGAATGCAAACATGCATAAATGAATGAATGCATGAAATAATGATTAAATAAATTAATGTATGGATTAATTAATACATGATGAATGAGTGAATGAATGCAACGATGAATGAATGAATGAATTAATTAATGCGTACTGAATGAATTACGGAATGAATCAAAGGATGCGTGAATGAATGAATGCATGATTTAATACATGATGCATGAAGGAAGGAAGGAAGGAAGGAATGAAAACGTGAATGAATGCATGCCCAAATGAAGGAATGAATGCATGCATGAATGAATGAATGCATTGTCATTTCAGTTTGGGCCTTCCAAAAGTTAGTACGAGATGTGGGTGTTGTTTTTATTTCAGCTTCTGGCATGCACAGCCTTTTATCCATCCATTTTCTATGCCGCTTATCCTCATTAGGGTAGCGGGTATGCTGGAGCCTATCCCAGCTGACTTTGGGCGGGAGGCGGGGTACACCCTGGACTGGGCGCCAGTCAATCGCAGGGGACATACAGTATAGACAAACAAACATTCACACTCATATTCATACCTATGGATAATTTACAGGCGGCAATTAACCTAACAAGCATGTTTTTGGAATGTGAGAGGAAACCGGAATACCCGGAGAAAACCCACAAAAACATGCAAACTCCAATAATGATCAAATCTGAGCCTCCCAGAAAGAAAGGAGTGGGCAGTGATGAAGGCACACACATTGTGATGCAGGCAATCAGACTTGAAGGCAGTGGGCGGAGCCCAGGAGCATATAAACAAGGACTTTCCCTAATTGAAGTATTTTCTTGTGCTTCACGATGAGCATTTTGAAAGGCGTGCGTCTATCCAGAGCTAGTGAACTCTTGCACGGGGTGTGATGATGGGGTGCTACGTGCCCGACTCTCCCCTCTGCAAAGCCGGCTGTTGTTTATCCCCGTAATGTCCATTTTATTGGGAATCTCAGCGAGCCTTCACACTACCTGCTGTGCTCAGCGGTGTGGAGAAGCCGAGGCCGGCAGAGTGGTGGTCATCACCTGTCCATCACAATCACAAGGATCAGTTGGCAGCCATCAAGCTGGAGACGCGCTACCAATATGTTTCCCGTCTTTCATCTTTTCATGGCGTGGTCACATGCCAGGATGTATTTCTTTTGGCTATTTATTCTGTTTGGCTCATATTTAACATATTTTGAGATGCTGAGAAACACGTGTATTCCTTGCGTTGCCAAATGTATTCTTTTGATGCCCAAGGGAGGCTGCCGTGTTGGTGAAGAGAGCAGTCAGAGGTGATAAAACAACATCATCTGGTCGCTGCAAAACATTGATTATATCATCTTCGGCGACACCCGCGGATCAACAGGCGCTGTGTTTACCTGACACCAGGTAAACAGTACTTGGCTGCAGACGACTACTCTGCATTTCATTTGGCTCCTTGCCCCCGGTATATGTTCATGTCTGACCTGCCCCCGCCAATAATTCCCCCCATTGCATTCAGAGCAGCGCTGCCGCCAGTAGGCTTCATTACAGCCAATATGTGAAATCGCCTCTCATGTGTTTCCCCATAGTTTGGATCCCGCTGTCCTCTGAATGGCGCTCATTTAGATGTTCCTGCGCTGATTGCGAGTGCAGGTGGTAATACATTAAGGGACTGAGACAGCCAGTGGCACAGCGCGGAAAGACCTTTATCCATTTGCGCTAACTTTCCCCTCATATTCCGCGGCATGCGTTGTAATTAGGGAAATGCTTTGGACTATGGCCGTATTCATATGGGACGGCTCACTTGAAGTTGTCCAACGAGGTTATTCTACATGGCGTGGAATCCAGCGGGTCAGCGGATCAAGGGAATTTCCACCAGAAATTGTAGATTAATGAAAGCCGAGGATGATTTGCGACAGGATTACTGCTCTTTTCCTCTAAATCTGTCAAGGAGATCTCCAACCTCACCACAGGTGATGTATAGACTGGAACCTCCAAAGTTGAACGCTATAAGTTGCATGACAACGTTGAACAGACAGCATGACTGGTCAGTATGAATGAAAATGGCTAAAAATGTTAGCATGCTAGCAAAAATGCCACTATGCTAATGTTAGCATAATAGCACTAATATGCTAACACTTAACATGATCGCATTAAGTGTTTATAGCTAAAATGTTTCTATGCTGGCGTTAGCATGTTAGTAATGCTAACGATAACATGAAAAACCTAGCATCATAGTGCTACGTGTCTAATGTTAGGATGCCAGCGCTAGCATGCTAATGCTAACGCTAACAGGATAGCATTAAGTATTTATATACAGTTTTACTTCTGAAAACAGCTAAAATGTCACTAGGCTAATGTTACCATGTTAGCAATGTTAACGTTGGCATGAGAAACGCTTGTTAACGCTAGTGGAAATGGCTAAAAAGTCAAAATCTGCCAAAGTTAGCGTGCTAACACCTACCATGATAGAACATGTTTCAGAAGTATTCTAGAAGAAGGAATTTTATGAGTTCTACTGCAGGCAACACCTAGCATGGTAGCATTAAGTCTCTGTGTTTATTAATACTCATAAAATGGCAAAAAACAAAAATATTATTAACCTAAAGTTAGCATACTAGCAGTGCTAATTGCTAAGCATGCTGAAAAAATAGTCGGAAATGATTTGAGCATCTGGTCTATGACATGCTTCAAATGGGTTGAGAAATGTGAGAAATACGGAACATTGAAAAATCTCCCAATCATATAAATTCATCAAAACTGGGAATATTTTGAAATATCTGCTCAGATAGCAAACTGTTCCCAAAAGAGCTGAACATTTCGATATTTGAATAGTTTGAATCTGTTGAAAAATTCGAAGGTCAGGAGAACCAGAATATAGATATATTATTTTTTATGTTGTGGGGTTTATCGGTATGAGGTCACAACTTCCTCATATCTGCCTCGCTCATCCCTTTTTAAAATAACAAAATTGATATTTGATCAAGATCACCAGCATGGGCTTCTTTTTCCAAAGCTAATCTATTGCAGATGAAAAACCATATTCAAATTGGGGTTGGGGTTTTTCTTCACCATGATGAGTTCTTTTTGCAGGTAAAGCTTCAAAAAGCCCCCCCGGTTCATTTTTAATTCTAGCTTCCAGCAGTGTGCGTGGTACAACAGCCTGGGGGGGGCAAAGAGATTATCGAGATCAGGCCTCCCCCAGCTCTACGCCTCTGGCCTAGCCCGTCAAGCGGGCCCGGTCGGTGCCACGAGTCCCCCCCCTCAGTGCCTTACAGAAGAGCCCACCAGGCGCACAGAGAGCAAAGAGGCACCAGGGACCCCCCCTAATTGTGCATGCTCTGGGCAGCTCTCGGGCAAGCCAGCATGAAGAAGGCTACGAGGTCTCCAGGCTGCTCCGTGGCAGACGATACATCTGCTCTCAGGCTTTATGTTTCCAAAGCTGCAGCTGGAAATGGAGATTTTCTACTTTTTCTTTCCTTCTTTTTTGAAATGCTGCATTCAGCTCAGTCAATGCTGGAGCTCCAGCGGGGTCACATTCACAACTCCTTAAATTAGTCTATTCAGTCACGTACTTCACTTCCTCAATACACCTCCCCCATTCACGCTGACGAGACAAGAAGCCATCACCGTTACTTTGTTTTTATAAGCCAAGTGCCGACAACCTTGGATAATGAATGCAATGTTTTCAGCACATGACCGAAAATAAAGGTATATTTTTGCAGAAAGGAGTTTGATTGATGCGTGCGGGTCAGACCTGGGTGTGTAAACCAGCCATTAAAGCATGAATTGTGAGGATTTGAATGCAAAATATTAATGCAGTGCTTTGGTGGCTGACTGAGAAAGCAAGTTGTTTTATCTTGTTAGGTGAAATATAATTAACTCTTAAGTATCCATTCATTGTTTCACTGACACAAACGGCCTCATTCATGGTTTTTAAAAAATTAAACATACCCGACGTGCACAATATGCAGTCTAGATTTACATTACAGCTCCTTAATCTGTCCAGTAATCACTCAAACCCAAGCATTGCCTGTATAAATACTAAAAAAGCACTCACCAGATTGTATTTCACACCAAAACATTTTTTGGGATCAGTCTTTGATATTTTGTACAACATGTTGTGTCTTTTTTTCCCCCCAAGTGTTCTGACTATTTTCTGTGTATATGCACAAAAGCCAAAAACGGTCCTATCTCGCAATGTTAAAGAATCCTTTAACGGTGATCCCGATCACCCCCAAAACGTATTCACTTCTTTCATGTCCCATTTCCAATTTAATCCAAATCTGTTTAGAACTTATTTATTTATAAGTTCGTTTCAACACAACGCCGGCAAAAACATAATCGCCGTGCTCGAGCTTGGCGCAGGTAATGACAGCATGCACAAAGCTGATCAGAAGAAGTTGAGAAGAAGTTACTGGAGCACTGTAGGTATTTTTTTTAAATTGTCACTGATGCAGTGGTACATTGGCATGCGAGTGTCCCAACTAGGGAGTCTTTTTATAGATGCGAGCCATCTCTTGAACTGCTAAAATTTGGGTTACGAGCTGCAATTTACCAGCAGGCATAGTTCAGGACAGCTATTTTGGGACATGTGTCATTGTGTGTGTGACTAAAGAGGAGAATGGGTGTACATAAATAGCATTAGCAGCACACTAACTACACACTTCAGCAAAACATATGATCTTATTCATTATGTATTGCGTAAAACTATGACAGGAACAGCCTCAAATTAAAAGCCAGAAGGGAATACAGGCTCGGAGTGTGTGCCCGGATACATTGCACCTTGCTGGGCCAGAGCAGGTATAGGCGTGCAACTCTTTTTGTGATAGACTCTTTAAAAGTGATATAGATATGAAAGATATGAAAGTGGTATTTTCTAACTTGTAAAAGAGCACATCATAGTCCCACAATGCACCTTCCTCGGGCACGGCAGGTGGCGAGCCAGCTAGCCAGCTCGACTTTGTGCTGCACCCACGGCAAGTTATGGCGCATGCGCGGCAATCCTTTGGCTGGAGGCCCCGTCTCACGCTTTGTTCATGTTTATGAGGCTGTCAGCCGATTGCTTCTCTCGCGATATCCTTAGAATGTCTCCACAACAAATTCAATCTAAAAATTGATATCCGATTACAATCAATACGAGAGTAATCTACCAGCGAATCTGAATCGTCACATCCTCAAACCAGATATCCGGTTTAATCGGTTTATCGCTAACATCCCGAAGCAGGTATCTATACTCTGGTTTTCCTGATAGTACATCTACATTTGGCCCAACATGTATGTGAAACAATTAATACAAGAAATAATCATTAATTAATAAGGAAAAAAATAATTGTGTTTTTCAAAATATGTGTCCAATCTTCAGGCCACCGAAAACAATAGAAGGAGCCGAATCTGGCACCTGCGTCTTGAGTTGGCCACTTGTGGAATAAGATACTGTATGTAATATATTATATAGGAGAAGTAAGTGTATGCGGTGATAAAATGACTTAAATAATCCACCGTGAGCCCGGTGATGAATGTGACGAAGCATTTGAAGAGTTTAGCAGCACCCGAATGGCATCCAAATCAAAGTGGGACTTGCGTTCTGCAACAAAATCAATAGCGGTCTGACACTGTCAATCAAACGTGAGCATGATTGGCTTTTCAAAGAAGATTTTTGACCCCGCTCTTGTATTGGATCATATTAGATTGTGCAGGTGTATCTAATGTTGTGACCTGTGAGTGTATAGAAATTGCCTGCAATCCCGTGCAGGCATATGTCAAATTAGCATAATAATTGAGGCATTAGTACAGGGCTGGATTTGAAGCATTTTCAAGCGCACGGCGCATGCTTTGCATCCTCTGCTTACGTATGGAGTGCTCGAGATGGTGAAATGAAGCCCAGCAGAGGATGCTGGATGAGGACTGACAAGGCCAAGCATACAAAGGAAGGGCCAGACGCTTGTCTTGCGGTGGGGGAGGGGAAGGAGAGCAGGAGAAAAAAAAAAAAGCGGAGCCACACTAACATTCAGACATTCTCTTTGACATCCGCTGCTTGTTGCACTCGTCTTCTAGCATGCACACGTATTGTGCACACACACACACACACACACACACACACACACACGCATCCTGGACTATTAGTTGTGTTTAAGCGTGCGAGGACATGATTTCAGGAAAGGATGATGTCCTTTATAGAGTTGAAAATCACTGACAAGACAGCTGCAGCAATCTACCTGCATGATCGACCAAACGGAACTAAAAGCAATTATGGAGCACAATAACATTTATGCATGCATAAGGTTTTAAAGATTGACAAATGATTGCAATTACTGTCATATTGCACCGCAGCATCTTTAGCATTTCCCTTCATACACGCTGGGAGATCTTATTTGAAGGAAACACTGTCTATCTTTCTCCACCCAAATTTGTGCTTTTGTCTTCAGGTTGAGTCCAGTGTGTCACGGCGAGCACCGGGGTAATTATTGTGTGCACATAATAAAATTCTCTTTGCGTAAGGTCACTCCCAAAGTGTAATTAAAAACGGCATTATAGATTATTTTGATTGTAGCCATTAAAGGCAAAAAAGCACAATGTCATTAAAAGGGCCGGTAGTAAGAGTGTTGGTCAACAACACAAGCTTAGGGGATTTATAATTATGCCGGTATAAAATAGCACGTTAACGGCGGAAACTCGTTCATTTCATTACCATTTTCTAGTGTCATTAATGCATCATGTCAAACGCTCTTTTATTACTTTAGTCTGACCTGAACACATCAACAACAGTGCATTTCCTGCCAATGTTTTTATAGTCCTCCTGGGAAGCACACTTCCTCATTGTCGCTGGATGCATTCACTGACACTATGAAAATCACAACATCTTTATGATGCGTGTGTGTGTGCACTACATAAATAGAAAGACAAAGAAACAGAAATGAATCTCGCTCACTAGCTAACTAACTTTTAATGCGGATGTACAGTTTGCTGCGTTTAAGTATGCTGGGAAATCCCTTACACCAAGGGTCAGCAAAAATTTTGGCCCGTTTCCACTGAATGAAAACCTAGTCAAAGCCCTTGTTTGCGTAAGCTTACTTGGCTAACTAAGCTGATTCTGAACATTTGCAATAAAAGAGTTGTTACACATCAATTAATTCCAGTTCTAGTACCCTTCTCCGTATCGTCATTGGTCGTTAGCGACAAAGTAACCTAACGAACAATGGCAAAATAGTTGCGTCATGGTTTCTTACCAAGATGGCAAACCAGAAAACACTACCCCTAGCACTTTGGTGGAGAATTGCACGGCACGCTCAACTCCAGTGTAGAACTTTAAAAGGTTAATAACGGCATCAGATGGGACGCCGTAGTGACTACACAGAAACATAAATCAGGATAAAGGATAAGAGAGCCGCGGGTTGCAGACCCCTGCTCTACACTCAAATTCTGGAAATTCAACTTAAGTTATAACGCCTTTTATGCTTTTCCTCTTTTCTGATCCAGAAATGTTGTTGCAATGTTGTATTCTCATGTTAAACGGTGCCAACACATCAGATATTGAGGTTTGCGCATTTGGAAGTGAGCCATGAAAGCAGTTTTGGATGGCTTTTGGATGGAACACTGAGTTCCCCTCACCTCACAAAACCCGGACTTCCTTATATGGACAATGTTGAGCAATGGCTCCCAGGAAATGTTTGTTCAGGTGTGAGGGAAAGCAAATTTTGTTTAGCAATACAAAGCTGGGCTATTGGCCAAACAGTTGCTGTGGTCTGTCGCCCTTCCAGCGTTCCTTGGTGAGCTTGAAGAGTCAGAAGAGCAAGCTCTAAGTAATAAATGAGTCCTAACTGTATTTATTTAGTGTAAGGAATGGGACAATTGTACTGTAGCATTGTAGTAGCCTTGTGTACGCACACGGGGAGCAGAGGAAGTGTTATCTGCCTGCATGCAAATTACAAGCTCACCTATGTCTGAAGCCCACATTTTCCAAAGATAAACCGTCATTTACTATCAACTCCTGTACCGCCTAGGAAGTGGCTCAAACACATTGGTGAGATGCACTTACAGGCACTCCAAAAATCACAAAAAGGTCTCTATTATGCGTGTAGGTGTGGCCTACATAAACAGAAGAGAAGAAAAACAGTCAGAGGATTATTATCTTGCTTCGGAAGTTCGGAAGAAACATGTCAATTCAACTTTGACCGCTCATAATAACGCCATTAAAGTGCAATTCTGCTACTATTAACGAGACTACAGGATTAGTCAGATACATTTTCAAATATTTTAGTGCATTCGGAGATGTTAATAAATACAAATATACTGTATATCATTGTGTCCCGTCATCTTAAAATATAGTCAAAATGGGCATGTTTCACCTTACTGGCAAATGGTGATTAATCATGATTAATTTGCTTGAAAAGAAAGATTCATTTGATAAAAATTTGTAATCATTTGACAGACTTAGTTTTACGTTACTGAAGGAAGGCAGACTTTTGTGTCCTTCCAAAACAGGAGCTTTTTTGGACTTCAAAATGTACCTACTGGAGCGTAGGCCACTGCTAGCCATTCATTCATCATTCATCAAAGTCCGCATGATTTTTTTCCTTTCTTTTGCTTTGTTTTACTGTTGTCTGATGCTTCCTGGCCAGGTCTGGCCAGGTCTGCATTGCAAACGAGAAAATTAACACAATTAAAAAAATACAATTACAATGATAATAAAAAAAAAGAAAACTGAAAATAAAAATAAAAATAAAAATATGCCTTTTACCAATTAGCGAGTGTTGCACACCCAAAGGCTGCAACACTTTTGATTTTTGATTTTATTTTCCATTTTCTGTCCCAAACAACTGGATTGCCATGCAACACACAACAAAGCTCACCTCATTCATCCCATTATCATCTATTTTATTTCATTTTAGTCATCATGTGCTATGTATGAGATAACACACTAATCACGCTGCACAGTGCGTCTATGTACTTGTATTTACTTTTTCCCCCCCAAAAAAACAATTAAATAATTTGCAAGCCGTCTCTCCAGTAGGGAAAACATACCTTTATCTTAAGACATTTTCCCTCAAGTGAAAGTTCGCAGAGACAAAAAAAGACAGTCGGATGGAATGAAATCTTCATCTACAGTTATAATTGTTAGCAAGAGCTCGATTTGAATTATTATCTTTCTCCACGCGCTGATTTAATGACTCGTCTGCAACGGTGGCTTATAATTTGCTTAAATTGGCTGCCTTATCGGCAGTCAAAGACTCGGGATTATCAGCGTCTCGACCCACGTGGACGGTGCCAAATTCCTTGTGGATGTACGTCTGTTCCCCTTCCACAAAGCTCAAAATGAGAGATAATATGGGAAGGTTAAACACCACCATTTTCTCTTCAAAGATGTAAGGAAGCGCTATTGCACAACTGTGCCGCCGCTTTATGAGGGAAATCAGAGCGGCGGGTCTGCGGGGCATTAACATCCACTTGACTTTGAGAGCAGCCAACACATACGTGCGGCTGACACATCAACTGTGTTGATCTCTGCAATTGTGTCAGCTACCTGAATTCCGATGATATGCTAATGTTAGCATACGGGCCACTTGCATGCATTATTTCCAAGGTGGGCTTGCATATTTCTAAAAATCACATTAATAATGGAATTGTCAAGAGGGGGGAAAGGTAAAAAAAAAAATCTTCTTTTGTAAATGAAATCCGGGTGAACGACACTGGTAGTAAAGGGGCTCTCTTGTCATTAAGCAACATGTGCTCAGCAATTGAGCGGGAATTGTAGCAAAAACTTAAGTGCTAAATTACCTTCCAACTGCAGCATTTTGCAGCTTGGCTGCGCCCGAGTGAACTGTGTGTGCTGCACAAAGCCCTGCAGCAGTGCACTGGAATACACACACACACGCGCGTCTTTGGAAACAAAAACGCTGAGCTGAAAATATCACATTTGGCATGAAAGGCATGAAGCTATGTTGCCATACGTTATATTGTCAGGTTCTGCACCAAAGTCATCCTTTTTGTGCAAAATCCTGCTCAATTCCTCATTTCTTAAAAGTATTAAAATCACATATTTTGAAAGAATACTTGGATTATTGCATTTTAGCCACATAATTCAAAATTGCAAAATGTCGTTTGTACTATTAATTATATTAAATAAGCACTTAAAAATACTGTGGGTCATTTGTGTACAAAATACAAATAAAAAATGACTTTTTTGGACCAAATTGTACTACTTTCCTGTTAGACAACATATATGTATCATTTATTATTATAATTGTTTTCATACAGTTTTTTTTTTATTTATCCAAAAAAGGGATGATTGCTACCCATTTTTGTACAACAATGACTTGATTTTAGAGTGAAAGCATGTTTTTCTTCCTAAAATTTACTTTTTAAAAGTAATCCAAAAGAAATGGAGCATTTTAGGCTGCACAACATGATATCACTGCCACATGTTGTATACTGTATATGCCATTTTAATATTTTTGCTTTAAAAATCCATGTGTATACACCTTCTTTTACATTTTCACTCTTCCTACCTAAACTGCACTTGCACCGTGAAGGGAAAAAACATCATTTCAATGCTTAGTATGTGATTTATTTACATTTATTAAAACACTTGAGAGATTAAATTCAATGTAAAACGTCTAAAAAGTGTTAACTTTTGGCCCACCCTGAATGGTGTAATGACAATAAAGACTCCCAAAAAAAAGAAAATCCCAGTGATTAATGAATAAATGAATGACTTAATTCAGAAGTGTCATTTCATCAACAGGTTTTTTAAAAGGTTAGTAATTACAGAGTGAAATTTTGGCATTACAGATGAATATGAAAAAAATGAATATGATCAAAAGTACCAATCATTGGAATAATAGAGAATGGCTGTTCTGGAAGCTTTGGATTCTATTCCACGACTAACTTTCTCGCTTGAAGGTGTGTAATGGCAGAAGAAACATGTCCCCCTTTGCTTGAGAGAGGAATCAAATCAAATAGGAAACTCCAATGAAATGAGATTTTGCATCTGATCATCATAAATACTTTATAGGCTGTGATTTCCTTCTGTTCCGTCGCTGTCATCGGGTGTGTGAACAGCAGAGGGCAGCTTGAATACATAAATAAAAAGGTGGACTTGTGCATCTCCACCATGAGAGCTTGCATTCATTTACATTAGACTGACTGATCACGGTGCTGTGATGCTACGAGAGAACGTGGGCATGACCAGCTCTGTGGTGTTTCTAATGTGAGTTTAGTGCGTCACACTTGCTGGATCTTTGTCTTTGGTCTCTCACTCCACCCTGCCAAGGCGAGTTAGAGCGTCCTGCTGCTGGGGAGAGAAACCTCAAAGACAAACCCTCGGCTGTTTTTATTGTTAAACCTGTGTTCATCCGCCGCCTGCCCCCATCCCCAGGCTCCTCTCTTCACCTGTCCTTCCTCTCTCTCTCTCTCTCTCTCACTGCGGCTCAAGACGAATCTGCCAGCATGTGCCCGTGCTCTTCATCACTGTCAGATGCCCCATGGTGGTCCTCCTCCTCCTCCTCCTTTCAAACTGGGCACCAACTGCTGGCTGGAATTATTTCTCACCTCTAAACCCCCCCTCCACCCACCCCACTCCCCCCCCGTTTACAGATAAATGTGTCTGCAGCAGACAGGATTGAGGATTGGCGTCATCCCCACAAAAGTCCGACTGCATCCGTGCCTCGAAGACCCATCATGTTCCCATCAAACACAAAACAACATCAGCAAAATCACAGGGACAGCAGAGTGTTTATGCAGGTGCAGCACAAAAACATACATCGGAATTCATGAAATTTGTGAAGTCACATGAGATGTACCGAAGTCTCATCAGATTTACAAAGGCGCGTGAGATTTGCAAATTCTTATGAGAATTACTGGAGCCTCCTGGGATATGCAAAGTCTCATGAAATCTGCAAAGCCTGATCACATTTGCTAAATTTTCATGAGATTTGCAAATTCTTATGAGAAGTACTGGAGCCTCCTTAAATTCGCAAAGCCTGATCACATTTGCTGAATTCTCATGAGATTTTCAAATCCTCGTGAGATTTGCTGAAGTATACATGTACAATTTACACTGCCTGGCCAAAAAGTAAGCATGTAGGTATGAGGTTGCTGCACTTGGTCAAGGCCAAGGTTCAGCAACACTATGTGGTCAAAGCATGAGGTTAGCTGGCTACCTGAATATACGGAATAAGCAGGTTATTCCATCCATGGATTTTTTTTTCCCTGATGGCACGGGCATATCCCAAGATGACAATGCCAGGATTCATCGAACTCAAATTGTGAAAGGGTGGTTCACATCATTTTCACGCATGGAGTCTAGACCTTCACCCCATTGAGAATCTTTGGGATGTGCTGGAGAAGGCTTTGGGCAGAATGAATGCAATACTTGATGGAAATAAATATTGTGACATTGCAGAAGCTTAGCGAGTGTGTCCCGTAATCAAAGCTAAAGGCGAAATATTAGAGTGTATGACCATTTGTTTTTGGTGACTTTTTTTTGTGGCAAGTCTATATGAATACTCAATATATAAATACAATATAAATATAATATTACTATTACTCATTCCTGATCCTGTCCATCCTGGTCACACCCAAATATATATATATAAGTATAATGTCCCTCATACATAAGGTTGTGTCAGGAAGGGCAATCGACGTAAAACTTTTGCCTAATCAGAACATGCGACTCAAACAGAACACAATGATTCGCTGTGGAGATGGGATAAGCAGGGATAAGCCGAAAGGAAAAGAAGATAGTAGGAGGTAAATATTTGGTCGTAGCTCGCAGGCTGAAAAAGTGTGAGCATGATTGCAAACAAAATGAGATCTGTAAATTCTCATGAGAATTACTGAAGCCTCAGGAGATTTGCGGAAGTCTGACATGATGATGAGTCAACCTGCTTGGTGTGACTTGATATTTTCCACACCATTAGAAAAGTGTGTATGACATATACAATCCAGCAAAACGAGACGTTGTTGAAACGTGCGTTCAAATGTTTTGTGATGAAGAGTTGAAGACGTCAACATGACGTGCAAATGACAAAAAGAGTCTTCCTTTGGTGTCGCTCATTAGCTGTTGTTGGGCTGGTTCAATCAGTGCCGTGTGGTGATTAATAACGCACTGTTTTTGATGATGCTGAAAGGCACACAAAGGATAAGTGCACCGTCTGCTGGCTGATGACACGTGTTGGGGGTTAGAAATACAACACAAAAAAAGTTGTTCTACTTTCAAATTGTTCAAACATTTTTCAAAGGTATGTTTTAAACATTACCCTTTGCTGCAGTGAAATGTTTTGGGTTATTTTTCACGGATATATATATGACTGATAGCTACGGTATATTCATTGTACACTTCATTGTTCACTACTACAACCACACAGGAAGCTGAATAACTAGTCAGTGAGGAAAACACGGTCCCCTAGCGTTTTGGTAGAGTATTGCAAGTAGAAGCTAAATCTCATGAGAAATGCAACTTGCTGAAATCTCCTAAGATTTAAAAGTTTCGTGAAATTTACAAATTTTTAGGAGAATTACTGAAGCCTTCTGAGATATGCAATGTCTCTTGAGATGTGCAAAATCTCATGAGTTTTCCTGAAGTCTCATAAGATTTATAAGATTTAGGTCAATCTTTGGGATTTGGTCGTTTTAAAAGGAGCTCGCAGGCTGAAAAAGTGTGAACACAGCTTCCATACAACATGATTGCAAACCAAAGAACAATGATATTTGCTGAAGTCTCATTAGATTTACTGAAACCTCATGAGATTTGTGAATTTGCAGGAGATTTACTGAATGCAACTGTGAGATTTGCCGAAATCAGCACTGTTTTCAAATTTGCATCATAACTCAACACAAGACAAGATTTTTTATTGCGTCACAGTTGCGTCCCCACATCACAGGTGTGTGTGAGTGACAAAAAAAGTAAAAAAAAAAGTTCTGACTTTTGCACGTAGAAACGCTTCAAATAAAAAACAACTTTGAGAGGGAAAAATGGGGTCTCACATTCACGTCAAGAAGTGAGGTTGCACCTATGCTACAGCCAGCAAAGAATGAGATGTGTCCTGGCTGGTCCAGGGTTATTGTAAATCATTTGAATAGGAGGTCAGTGTTGCCAGGGCAACGCTAGGGATGCTCTTCCCCTTATTAAACGCTCATTCAAATACTTTTAAAGATACAATTATTATATATTGTCTCCCCAAAGCCCATTAAAGGAGACAAGCACCTGCAACACAAGTTGATTAGCAGCTAAATGGAATGACCTGCAATAGAAGACCTCTGGATGATCATTGGTGATACGCCGCTTCCTCCTTTCACAGCCAATCTGAGCCGTCATGACTAATATTTAAATTCTCCAACTTCATTTTGAAACCTTTGGTAATTAACAAGTACTGTAAGCCAAGCTTTAAGATGTCACATTTATTGTATTTTCATATCTCTGCAATTCAGTGGTGAAACAGAATGATGTGTGTTTTATAGCCACCCTGATAAGAAGCTTATGCGCTGGAAATCTTCATATAGATCATTTGACCAACGTCTTTGGTGGCCGCTCCTTAAATTGGTTTCACCCGCATATTTGGGCCTCCTTTAAAAGATATCTTTGAATAATGGTAAGCAGTTTAGCTCATCTGAAAAGAGAAGGGTGATGCAAATGAACTCCATTTCACTCTCTTTTGTTTAATCTAGAATATTGTACATTTTCCATAGACTTTATAGCTTTTACGTTCGAGCATGGATTAAAACAGCTTAGGCGTAGCAATCTGAAACTTAAAGTCAGTCTCGGACTCTTGCTGTTGCTGCACAAGGACATATAGGACTTATGCTCCCGGGACTCTTTATTAAGGACACGTGACATGTTAACCTTTCCAAACCTTTTTTCAATGATAATCATGCTCACTTTGCAGTCACCAGAGGTTTATTATTCGGTAGTTGGAGGAAAAGGATGAATAGGGCTGCAAATGATTGAACATTTTAATCAAATGAATCCGTTTTCAAATATATTAATCGTGATATATTAATCGTGAGAAAGTGATCGGCTGCAGCCTTCCATCTCTCCAGGACCTGTACGTCTCCAGAACTCAGGGGGCGAGCAGGCCGGATACTTGTTGACTCTTCCCACCCTGGACATGGACTATTTGAGCCACTCCCCTCTGGCAGAAGGCTACGGTCCATCCGGACCAGAACCTCTCGCCACAAGAACAGTTTCTTTCCTGCTGCTGTTGAACTCATGAACACTTTAAAACATTTGCACTATGGTCACTTTACTATCAGTACTATAGTCACCTTATAATACCTGCACTAAAAACACCCTCATGCCTTTACTATCAGTGATTTCAACTTTTTACTCAGGGTTCTATGTTTAGTTAGTTCTATGTTTATTTAATGCTCTATGTTTACTTAGAATTCTACGTCGCACTAAGTCGCCAAAGAAGGTTCTTAGTTTGTGAATTGTTCACTTACAATGGCAATAAAGTTTTTCTGATTCTGATTCTGAATAATCACCATTTACCACTGTCTGATCTACCATGTTCTTTTTCGTGGTAGTTAAACTCGTTGATGTCCAAGCAGAAGCTGTAGTAATTTTACATTTGATCAAATTCACTGAAAGATTTGTCAGATCAACCTTGTCAATGTTTAAAATTGTCTGCACCATTGATCACATACATAGAAAAGGTTTTGTTTACTACAGTAAAATAGAAAAAATTTTTGGTACTGTCAGTTTTTCACTGTAATTTTATGAAATCTTGTGCATTGTCACGTCTTGCCTTGTGAGTTGGGTGTCTCATGACACCCCTATCAGTGAGAGATAAGAAGATCCACTTACTGTTTTTTTGTCTTTCTGTTCATTTCGACCACACATACACAGATAAAAAAGCAGGGTTGTGATTGTCCCTGAATGCATCTTGCAGTCGTCAAGTGACAGTGAGGAAGTGTGATTCCCAGGACCAGCAAACAAGTCAGTAGGAAATATATATATGGCGTACGAATTGCACTGCTGTTGATGTGTTCAGGTCAGAATTAAGTTATTAGGAGCAGTAGATTCTGCGGGGACACAACCCTATAACTCATAACAGAAAGATGTGGCTTGACGTGATGCGTCCAAAAAAAAAGCATTTTTAGAAGGACTCGTTACTAAAGTTCCTTAGGGAACATATTTATAGTGACACTGCTCCAGCAGGTATTTTATTCATCTATTACCTTAATTAGTCTACTATGTTAGCCTTTTATAGCTGCGATGAACTACGTTGTCCAAACAACAAAACAGTGTGTGAGTTTATGTTTTATATTTATCTAATTTGTCTTGTTTTCTGTTCTAGTGTCAACTGTATTGGGTAATAGAAGTGTAAAGGGTGATCTTTCATGCCTAGGGGGCTCTACTAAAGTTAAAAAGGATATTTACAAGGTAAACAGGTACACCTGATGTGTTTTATTTTCTTTTCTTTTCTGGATACCATGTTGGGTAACAGGAGTGTAACAATGATTGTACATGTGTTATTTCATGTCTTGAGGGCTTTAATAATGTTTAAATAATGTATTTTAAAGGTCTTCTATGGCATAACTACAAAAATATTCAATTTATTAACACGGAATCATGCTGAATTGCTAGAAATTCACTTATTGCGGTCGGGTCCGGTATCAATTAACCGCTATGAATGAGGGATTAGTGTATTGGAAAACTGTTTGACATGCAAAGAAGTGTTTGTGTTGCTCAGCAGGCAGCAAGGAAGTATTTTATCCCCGCTGAAACGCTGGCTGTCAGCAGAGCTCCCGTCATGGGCGGCGGTACCAACCAGTGCCTCCAGCGTGCGGCTGTGTACTCTTTTTCAGCCAGAGAACATTCTGGCAGCCGCACGCATGCACACTGGCCGAGGTCAAAGCTGTCACTTCAGAGGGCAGCGTGGACTCTCAGCCGGTGCAGGATAATGTGGGAGTGCTCCCTACAATCACCCAGATGTTTCCCAACCCCCCCTCCTCTCTCTCTGCAACGTCGGAATTTGGAGGGCCACCCTCAGCCGCCGCAAGCCGTCTTTTCAAAAGGATGGCTGATTAATTGCGAGCCCCGCTGACACCTCGACCCGGATGCGTGTGTTTTACCCTCAGTCGTCACCTCGCATTTACATTTCTTCTGAAATGAAATCAATATGTAAAAAACATGCAGATAATGAACCATTAGCGTTCCATATGAATAAGTAAAATACATTTCACCTGATAAACCTCCAGCGTGGGGTCCCCAACTACTGGGACCCGGCCTGGTACCGGTCCATGGGCAGGGCTGGACCAGAAACTTTCAGCAGCCATGATAAAAAAGGAGATTTTTATTCTAATAAAATTCCAGCCATTTCTACTATTTTTCCTAGTTCCTAATTTCCTATTCCTTATACTTAATCCTCTAACTGTTTCTAACTTTCTTGTAAATTTTCTTCTCATAATTAAGATTTTATTCCCATTATATTTTGACTTTACTCCCTTAAAAACTTTATTGTGTTTTGTTTAAAAAAGAAGCCTTTTTTCTTTAATAAAAATATATTTCTATTTTTATTTTGACTTTATTCTTGGAGAAATTACAGCTGTTTTTTTAATACTTAATCTTTTCCAACTATTTCATCTATCTTGTAAATTATGGGAATAATTATGACTTTGGAAAAAACAACAACATTTTTATGTAATATTTCAACTATGCTACTGAAATGAAGTTAGTTTTTAACTGATATTATTTGTAAAATTACCAGCTTTTATCGTATGAATACAATCTCTTCTTTTTATATTTTGACTTAATTCTTGTAAAATCATAGCTGTTTTTTTTTCATTTTCCAACTAGTTCAACTTTCCTTTTACATCTCATAATTATGACTTTATTCTCATAATATGTTGCCTGTATTATTCCTGTAAAATTGCTTGAGTTTGTTTTGTTTTTCATAATCTTGCAGGAGATGAAGCGTGTATTCCTGAACACGTCTTTGCTGATTGAGGTCGTACTAAGAAATGGTATGCATTACTCGATTTGGGTATATTGTCAGTATGTATGCAAGAAGTGGGGTAGATGAGTAAAGCATGGAGAGTGCATAGCAGGTGAAAGGTGAAAAGGAACATTGTTTTGGCCAGGAGCCGTCAAACAGGTTAATCCTACCTGAATTGTTTCCAAAGAGGGTGATGGGTATGACTGGTGGCAGCGGAAGGAGTAAGATAAATGTTATATATATATATATATTTTTTTTTTTCATACTGTATTGCTGAAATGACAGCCGAAAGAAATAAAATCAACGTGATGGATGACAATATTTAATTGTATATACTTGCACTTGGCAGAGCATAAATGAATCACGGGTGACTTGGCCACGGCGAGACAAGGCCGATGCAAATGACTACAATTTGGAGTGTTGTATTCAGCGGGAGAGCATCGCTAAATGGTCATAGCGGCTCGTCACAGATATTAAAATAAATTATGTCTGATTTGAATTTTAGTCACGCTACATTAACTAATAGAAAGTTATTAACATTTCAAAAGAGGAAGGAAAAAAAGCTTTTGCCTGCAAAATTAACGGTGGCTGGGCTGACCTGCGTGCCATGCAGCCTGATGGGCGTAATGACGGCATAATGGCATATTTACATTAAAATCTGCCCGGCTAATATGGGATTCAGAATGGGAGGCTCAGTCAAGGATTATTTAGTCTGGCCCGCTGGCCTCTTGCTCAATGTTTCATTCTTAACTTCAATACAAAGTAGAAAGTTCTCATTTCATGACTATTTATGCGCTTGGTCTCTGTGGCTTGTTGCCCCCCCACCATCAACCCCCCCTTGCTAAGTTCTCTGTAGTTTCAAGCGTTTATCTTTTATCTCCTCTCGCTTTTCCCCCCGCCTCGCTCTTTAAAGGCAATTATCTTTACACTTCACAAATGTCAAAATTTGCTACTTGCTTCTTGTTGGGATGAATGAAATTCTTCCAAGCACAAAGATGAGGAGCCAAGCGTTAATCTCACACTTTGAAACAAGACAAGAAGCTTCTATATTCATTTATATTCCTAATTCACACCATTTTCTTTCTTTGATTAACCCTCCACTCCAATACATAACCGGCATGGTTTTATGAAGCATGCCAGTGCAGCAATGACGGGGAGATTTTTTTAAACCAGTAAGAACTAGGGCTGTCTAAAATAGCACGTAGCAATACATTTTTTTTAACCGTCATTATTGCATGCATATCATGTCAAACCACGGAAGCATAGTGTCGTGTCCCCGCAGAGTCTGCCGCCCCAGTCAAGCCACACCCCTCCGTTATGATGGCAGATGGTAGCATAGTGTCATGACCCTATAGAGTCTGTTGCTCATGTCAAGCCACACCCCTGTTATGACGGCAGACGGTAGCAGTGTCGTGTCCCCGCAGAGTCTGACACTCTTTAAAAACTTTATTCTGACCTGAACACATCAAAAACGGTAAAATTCCGAAAAGCACAACAACGTTTTTACTATGAATCAGAAAAACTTTATTGCCATTGTAAGTGAACAATTCGCGAACTAGGAACTTTCTTTGGCGACTCAGTGCGACGTAGAATTCTAAGTAAACATAGAGCATTAAATAAACATAGAACTAACTAAACATAGAACCCTGAGTAAAAAGTTGAAATCACTGATAAGTAAAGGCATGAGGGTGTTTTTAGTGCAGGTATTATAAGGTGACTATAGTACTGATTATAAAGTGAGCATAGTGCAAATGGTATAAAGTGTTCTTGAGTTCAACAGCAGCAGGAAAGAAACTGTTCTTGTGGCGAGAGTTGTATGTGGTAATTGTAATGGTTTAATTTTATTTGAACATGCATATAAATTACATTGGAATACTTCACTTGATACGATTGACAGTTCCACGTGTATAAAAGGAGTAGGAAGAAGCAAAGCTTATTTAATCCTACCCCAGTAGCATCTTCCCTATTTCAATATATTTGTGCACTTCCTGCAGTTAGTAAGTTTAAAACGCAAAAGTAAGGTAACATG
The DNA here is from genome assembly GCA_024372805.1 of Oostethus manadensis. NCBI lineage: Eukaryota > Metazoa > Chordata > Actinopteri > Syngnathiformes > Syngnathidae > Oostethus > Oostethus manadensis. The sequence continues at coordinate 391,191 of QODF01000184.1, forward strand.
ACAGTGTGTTAATGTATTAGTCAATGTCCTTGTCATAGTAAATAAATCAAATAGCAATCATGATGAATCATATCAATAATATATAATAATAAATACAATATAAATAAATAGAAAAGAACATAGTGGGATTGTGGGTGAGTACAGACAACGTGCTCACAAAGGAAGGAAGAGTTAGTGATAATATGTGATTAGACATTAGATATAGCATTGACAGTCAAACAGACAGACAATTTACTTTCCAAGGAATGAATAGTTATCAGGAGTACACAGTAGTTCAGGACTCTTCTTCCTTATAACATGTCAGCTTAATAAACAGAAAGATAAAGAATAACTGAAAAATAGAGACGTTCTAACACATATAAATACCATATTGAAATACAATGAGATGAAAATACCAACAGAAATTCAAATTATAAAATACAATTTAAAATAATAAATTAATAAATTTCATAAAAGACATTAAATTAATAACATAAATAATTTAACGGGCCGCACGGTGGATGAGTGGTTAGCACATTGGCCACACAGTCAGGAGATATGGAAGACTTGGGTTCAAATCTCCGTTGGGCATCTCTGTGTGGAGTTTGCATGTTCTCCCCGTGAGTGTGTGGGTTTTCTCCGGGTACTCCGGTTTTCCTCCCACATTCCAAAAACATGCATGTTAGGTTAATTGGCGACTCTAAATTGTCCATAGGTATGAATGTGAGTGTGAATGTTTGTTTGTCTATATGTGCCCTGCGATTGACTGGCGACCAGTCCAGGGTGTACCCCGCCTCTCGCCCAAAGTCTGCTGGGATAGGCTCCAGCATCCCCGTGACCCTAATGAGGATAAGCGGTACAGAAAATGAATGAATGAAATAATTTGACAGAAACACAAGCCTGAGCCAATTATAACTATATAAACCTTGTCCAAAAGGGAGATTTCCTATACTAATTTTTCAACCAAATAACTAGGACAAAACCAGCCAAATAAAATCAACAACAAAGATCCAACACAAAAACTAATATTGAAAAGACAAATACAGTACATTTCCAGACATGTTTTAGCTTGATTAAAATGTTCAGTTCATATTGGTGTATTATAAGTCTTAGTTATGATTTTATTTATAATACTGAAGTATTTAAAGCATTATTCTTTTCAATTTGCATGTCACAAAATAAAGAGGCTTTGTTTTTGTACAGAATTTGTATGTTTTGTCATTTTGTCATTTTGTCGTGTTAGTTCAGGCGCAGCATCAGCACCGACTTGGCCTGGCCGGGAATTGAACCTGCACTGCCTGCAGGCAAAGCAGAAGCATGTCACCACAACATTAAAAATTATCCTTAAAAAATATAATAACTGGGAATTAGGGAATTGCACGATTCAATTGAGTTGATATGAGAGAAACATGTCATGTCAATAAATACGATAACGTTAAAAATACTGTTGCTCCGACAATTGATCATTTAAAAAAACAAACAAAAAAAGCTTTAATGAGGCGAGATTACCCGCACCGTGTGGGTGAGCACATCAAGCACTCTTTTTTTTCTCTCCTGCCATTGAAGTTGACTTTCCCCGAGCTTACTTGTTAAACCTCCGTGGCGTCACAGCGACTGCTCGGAGCGCGTGACCGAATACAGTGCACCTTCCTGGGCCACAGCAGGGGACTCCTCTCCCTCTATACTCTGGTCCTCCTGAAAGTAGTGATGTGGTAGTAGTAATGTCATGATACTTGATTAGGACTAATCAACAGGTACACTTGTTCACATCAAGGTGTCTTGACTGGTCCACCAATAATTCTAGACTGCATACTATTTATCCTCATTTCAGAGGAAATGATAATTTATGGCTGATAAAATAATGCAGTTTGGGATCTATTTTTGTTTTTACGTTATCATGTCTCACTTTGACATTCTGCAGGTGGGAGGCATATCAAAAAAAAAAATAGGCAAAATGACTTCTTCTGTTGATCGCGTTTCCCGTACTGGGCTGGACCCGACCATCTGCTCCCCCTGCTCTGACGGAGCTCCGCTTTTGGCAGCACTCGGACTTGCTCCATCGGGCTCCATCTCAAAGGACAAGCACTATCATCAGATTTCTGTCGGCCACTAAAAGCAAAAAGGAGATAAGAATTGGCTGCGACGAGGGAGGCACAACAATAACAACACGCAAGCAGCCAGACACTGTCACATTACAGATAGAATCACTTCACAAACGTGGAGAATTAATATCCTAATGAAGCTTGCAATGGCCATTAGCTTTGTGTAATGTGGCTCCAGGGGGCTGGGATGGATGTCCAGCAGCTCCAGGCCCTTGTTTGTGCACAGTCACCTCAGCGGTGCCTTTTATTAGGGGGGCATTAGAGGGAGAGCGAGACAACAGACAGATAGCGCTTTATTACTCTTGTTCCCAGGGAGCCGTGCTCTACCTGTCACGGGCACACAAAGCCATGCTGTGTTAGTTCATTTTCCCGCTAAATATCTCTTTTTACAAATGTCTCTGTCCACGTAATCCAGTCAGGCGCTCCATGCCTTGCTTGCAAATTACGCACAAGCCCCCGCCCACTCCTGGTGTCAGCGCAGGTGTCACTAGCGGCAGGCCTCTCTTGACAAAAAGATCAATACTGCAGGCACAAATAAATGTGAGTGAGCTGTAAAGCATGGAAGTACACGCCCTGTTCAAGCAGACGTTGACTTTTTCTCCAAGCCTTGTAAGTGGAGTTGGAGTGGAAATTTGCACCTAAATGATAGCAAATGTACGCCATAAAAAGTCCTTTATCCCCATGCTCGTCTTGCAGAACTTTCTTCTTGTTCAATTCATGACCCCCTCATTATCATTCATTACCATTCAATCAGCTTTATCCTAAATAATGGTGGCCACCAATACTGGTGGGCGTGTCTCCTCTCCCCGAGATTCCTAAAATGTTCATTTTCACTTCCATGGTGACGGCTTTCTTTTCGTTGGCGCAATGCCGATTGGTAGGCATCATGAAGTGTAAAAATGAAGCAATAAGTCACGTTATTCCTCCTGCAGCGTCACTGAGCAGGCACATGCTCAACTGTCCGGAAACTTCCATAGCCAAAAGTCTGATTACAGATGTGTGCTGTTAGATGTACAGTCGCCCCTTGCCCGTCTTCACTATTGCAGTTTTTCAAAAATGATTGCATTAATAAATAATGGCTGTTTTGTGGTTGGCCATGTCCTATTATTATACTGGAAGCAAAGTTACAGTAGTGTGCAAAATAATATCAGTCCAATGTGACTAAGCAGATCAAGTACTGCTATTAGTATAGTTTTGTTGCTGCATGCCAAACAAATTACCAGTAGGTGCAATAGATTCTCAAAAAACAAAGAAGACCCGACATTCATGATATGCACGCTCTTAAGGCTGCTAATTGGGTAATTAGTTGAAAGGGGTGTGTTAGCAGTGTGGCATTCAATCAGTGATCACTTTTGTGAAAAAAAAACAATAAGGTGACTTGTTGAACTTGCATTTCTCTTTGGAAGCCTGGAGAAAATGGGTTGTTTGAGACATTGTTCAGAAGAACAGAGTACTTTGACTAAAAAGTTGATTGGAGAGGGGAAAACTTATGAAGAAGTGCAAAATATGTTTGGCTGTTCAGCTAAAATGATATCCAGTGCCTTAAAATGGAGATCAAAACACGTGGCAGAAAATGGAACACAACTATCAAAATGGATGGAAGAATAACCAGAATGGCAAAGGCTTAGCCAATGATCAGCTGCAGGATGATCAACGTTACCTGTAAGTACTGTGACAGTTAGAAGACGCCTGTGTGAAGCTAATCTATTTACCAGAATCCCCCTCAAAGTTCCTCTGTTAAAAAAAACAGAGGAACTGTTTTTCAGGAACACAGAGGCCTGTGCAGAAGAGGTTACAACTTGCCAAAGAACACATCAACTGGCCTAAAGAGAAATAGAGGAACGTTTTGTGGACTGATGAGAGTAAAACTGTTCTTTTTGGGTACAAGGGCCACAGACAGTTTGTGAGACGACCCCCAAACTGTAAATTCAAGCCACAGTACACAGTGAAGACAGTGAAACATCATGATATGGGCATGTTTCTCCTACTATGATGTTGGGCCTATTTATCCCATAGCAGGGATCATGGATCAGTATGCATATGTCAAAATACTTGAAGAGGTCATGTTGCCTTATGCTGAAGAGGACATGTCCTTGAAATGGCTGTTTCAACAAAACAATGAACCCAAACACACTAGTAAACCAGCAACATCTTGGTTCCTAACCAACAAAATGAATGTTACGAAGTGGCCAGCCCAATCCCCGGAACTTACTCCAATGGAGAACTTGTAAGGTGACATCAAAAATGCTGTTTTTGAAGCAAAACCAAGAAATGTTAATGAATTTTGGAATGTTGATCAAGAATCTTGGAGTGGAATAACATCTGAAAGGTGCCACAAGTAGGTTGAGTCCATGCCACACGGATGTGAAGCACTTATAAAAAACTAAATATTAGTTTAGTGATTGACAGGATTGCCAAACCCTAGAAACAAAAAAGTTTGTACAAAATAGTTTTGTTCAAAAAATAGCAGACATTGCTATCTTTTGAACACACCCCTTTCAACTAACTGCCCAATTTAACAGCCTTAGGAGCGTGCATATCATGGATGCTGGGTCTTGTTTGTTTTCTGAGAATCTAGTGCACATACTGGTAACTTGTTTGCCATGTAGCAATAAAAATATACCAATAACAGTACTTTATCTGGTTAGTCACACTGCACTGCTATTATTTTGAACACTACTGTATACAGTATGTAGTATTGTGGCCACAAGCATCAGTAATGTTACATTGATGACGTTACATTACCTTCACACTGCATGTTACACCTGATTGTAACCTTCTGCTTCCAAATATGGTACTTACTTGACTTTTGATATCTACGTTCTTCAAAAGTATATGTAATTTGTGCACACCTGGAGTACGAAGACTGGTTAAGTTAGGATTAGACCGAAAATAAAATTAAAAAAGCAAGTTCAAACAAAATAGGTAGAATAAAAATAAAACATATTACATTAGACAAAATCAAAATTACTAAAAAAAAACCAACAAATAAATATAATTGATATTGTTACGTTTACTGGCTGATTGACTACCGATGAGAGGCAGAGAATATTAGCTATCCCTCCCCTGGTGAGTCCAACCTGCCATGAGCAGGCAACGAATTTTAGGGGCTTTTGTTGCATTTATTTGTTTTTTTAAATTAACGATTAACCGATAAATTTTTTATGATTTATCGGTATGACGTCATAATCCCCTCATGTCGGCCCGATAATTATCTGGCGTGAAATGTCTGGGGAGTTGAGGTGCGTGACGTTGACATGCATTTGGGTCAGACCAGCACCGGTTTTGTGAGTAGCATTTGGGCTTGGGTGTGTGCTCCAGCCGTGGATGGATGGAGAAAGTTAATTGGCTTAATAGAGTAAAATGGATCTAATCGTCTTTGCCACAATTTCAAAGCGTCCACGCATACCCGACACGTTCCTAGCCTTTTTTCCCCCCCGTCCTCTTGTGACAGGCCCGCGCCTGCCTCTGCTTTTAATCTTGAAACAGTTTCGGGGTATGATTCGCTCTCTTCTGTCACTTGGCTCTGGCCAAGAATTCATTTTCAGTGGGTCAACTGTTTCAGAATGTCATCTTTGACAGCGAGCAGGATGAATAGCAGAGAAGACACGGCCTGCTGGCTTTTTTTTTTTTTTTTGCACAGTCACACCATCTCCATGCACAACAAGGCAGCCAGTGTCCATGTTTAAATCAATACTTCATCAAAACACTCCTTACTCATGAATAACAACCAGAGCCGTGCTTATTGGAGGAGGGGGCTGCTGCAGGAGTCCACTAATGAAGGTTATGTAGCGTGGCAGAATGCAGTAATTGCAGTGCACATGTGAGGTATTAGACAGGATGTGGCTAATGGAAAACAATCACATTTAACATGGCTCCTTGGTTGGAGCTGTTCAATAAGTGAGCAGCAGGCGAGAGGGGGGCTCCTGGCTTTTTAATGTGATCGGACTATAACAGACAATCTATTTACAGTGTGCTCTGGGGAGCTAATAAACAAATGTTGAGTAATTTCAGCCAGCAGTAATTACCCTTGCAGCTGACAAGGAGAGCGCGCTTGTCTCTCCTTCACCTCCGCCTCGAGTCCAGGAGGTGCGGGGCTCCTCCGAACGCCGCCTCCTCTGCTCGGCTGGCGGCCAGCAGCCCAAAGCGGAGGATCGTTTACAGTACGCCGCCTCTCCACGTGGTGTCGGATTCCACGTCGGCAGCAGAATGACATCACGAGCGATGCTTCATTGCTTGGATTTCCGAGTCTTTGCCGGCTTTCAGCACTTCCCACATAATCCAATTAAAGGGAAAGTCGGGCAGAAGAAGTAGCAGTGCCTATATGCTAATGAATATGTGAGCACATCCACACTTCCCTCCAGCCACACGCGGCTGACCTCCGACCCCATTTAGAAATCACCGCAAAGCAAAGAACAAATATTAAGTTGGCAAGCAAAGAAATGAACGCTGCGGTTGGCTCGGGCAAAGAGGAGCAGACGTCTTTATCCGAGGAGCTCAGCCCTGATCCTTCCGTTCCGCTCAAATAGATTTTTATGCAAATACGCGCCTATCGATTGCTCAACCTTTCTCTGATGGAACAGGTCGCAGCGGGCCTCATTTAATTAGTTGGGAGGTAATCATTACAAAATAATCAGTGTTTACATCAGGGAAAGATGACGGGAGACGTATGACGTCGGGTTTGCTTTTTAGACGCCGACGTGTGGATTTTGTGTGGCGTAACTCTGCCGGCAAACCTCCAAAGTCAAACAATTAGTAAAGGGTGCCCGACTTTTATCATCAACTTTGCTTAAAATTCCTATACAGTAGTGTTCAAAATAATAGCAGTCCAAAGGGATTAGCAAGATGAATCACTGTTATTAGTTCATTTTAATTGCTACATGGCAAACAAGTTACCAGTAGGTGCAGTAGATTCTCAGTAAACAAACCAGACCCAGCATTCATGCACACACACGCTCTTAAGGCTTTGCATTTGGGCAATTAGCTGAAAGGGGGGTGTTAAAAAAATAACAGTGGGGCATTAAATCAGTGATGAGTGATCAATTTAGTGAAAAAACGGGTGGGCCCTATTTAAGGATGACACCAGCACTTGTTGAACATGCATTTCTCTTTGAAAGCCTGTCAAAATACTTGAATATGTCATGTTGCCTTATGCTGAAGTGGTCATGCAAATCCAAGAACCTACTGGTAACGTGTTTGCGATGTAGCAATAAAAATATACTAATAACAGTACTTCATCTGGTTAGTCACAATAGACTGCTATTTTTAAACACTACTGTGTCTCATGTGAGAAAAGATTTCACATTCACAAAAATAATTTATCTTCATAAATTCATTTATTAATCACACAATGAATGAAAACGGTCTCAATCATTTTGCTGGCCTAATACTGTATCTTGCCATGTGCGTGTTGGCTTTCGCTTGTCTCTCGCCTCCAAACTGGCAGGAGGAGGAGTCACTCTGTGCATTGCTTTCAGGACCTTGGAGTGTTTGTTCCTTAGAACAGTGGTCCCCCAAACAATCTGGATGCAGGCTCGCATTCCCACAAATCTCTGAAATCTCCAAATATGAGGTGAAAAATTGTTGCAAAATACAGCACAGTGGTCAATTGGCAGCATGGGAGAAAGTTAGCACAGGCACAATGGTGCTTCCAGGATGACGGCTAACCACTTGCGATGAACACCATGAACACTCAAAAACTTTTGAGATTTTTTTTGCTGAAAATAATGACCTGTATATTCAAAATTGATATGCATTTACATAACACACATCAGCATCTCAGACTGTCGGAGCGCCGAGGTTTTTCTGCATTTCCACGCAAATTCATTGCATATTTCTCTCATTCATTTGGGCGGTTTTGTTGCTAGTGTGTGTTGAGAAGCATGGCGGTTCAGCAGTGTTATGTTTGGTGCATTAGTCCAGCCAGCCACCCCTCCCCCGTCTCCTCTGACCAGTATGGCACAAACAATGCCACATATCACATCCCCGCATCCTCCCCTGAATAACAAGGAGGGGAGAGCTGACAGACGGCCGGTGAGGCAGCCTGTCCCTTACTTCCACTCAGACGGGCAGATGTCCTTCTTTCCCATGCAGTGGGGCCGGCTGCTGACCAGGGGGGAGCCAGGCGGCTGCTGAAATGAAGAAACTTGAGAGCTCCTCGGGGGGGCGGGGCGGGGGGGGTGAGCTGGTCATTTGATGTCCAGCACGAGGGCAGGGTGAGATGCTAGATGAGCTGAGGGAGAGGGAGGTAGCCTCTGCAGTCTGTCACTGAAGACCTGACGGCTGGGAAAGAGGGAAAATAGCCAGCACAGGAAGATCATTACTGCATCATCTTTTTGTTTGGGGGTGGGGGCAAAATGATGGTGAAGCCCATGAAGCCTGAGAACCATATGTACTGTATTTAAAAAAGGTTAGCAGTCATTGTAATAATTATTATTATTATTGAAATATTTGGAGGACCTTTATTGCAATACTTGCAACGCCACATTTTGCATTAATATATAGGCGTAAACATCTATATATGAGTTGTGTATGAGTTGCTATATACCACAGGGTTATATATGAGTGGTGTTTATGAGTTGCTGTATATGACAGTGTTATGTATGTGTTGATATATGTAAGTTGCTATATATGAGCGTGTTATATAATTTGAAAAAAAAGTGAGGTTAGATTACCTGTACTGTGCAGGTGAGCAAATCAAACGCACCATTTTCCACAGACGTTAACGACCATAACTTCCCGAGCTCACTTGTAAAGAAACGTTCACTTTCCGAGGGTTTCATGTGCTAGTTTTCCCAAATGCTCCGTGATGAAGGGAAAATCGATCACACAACAAACCTTATCAGCCACCTGAAACGTCAGCGCCGCGTCGTCTGAGAAGTGCAAAAAGTTTGCCAGAGACCTCTGTGGCATCAGACCGGCTGCTCGGAGCGTGTGTCTGAGTACAGTGCACCTTGCAGGACCAGGCCGGGTGATTCTTCCCGTTCTACTGTATGCTCTGCTTCTCCTGACCTCTGTGGCATCACACTGGCTGCTGGGAGCGTGTGTTTGCATTGGTAGACATCAGGATGCTCCGAAGGCCTTGTTTCCATTTTCCTCACATGCAGCGGTTGCGTGTGCATGTGTGCATGCACGAGGGTGGGGTGCTGGGGCCATGGTGATGTAGCTTTCATCTTGAGGAGATTTGGAGAGGTTTCAGACCACAGAGACTTCTTAATTCTCACTAATTCATTTGCGTTCCAGATTCCCTGGGCCCGGGATAACCTGAGAATGATAATGAGGCCGCAAAGGGAGCATGCGGTCCCTTGCCTTTGGATGTGCTCCGAATACATTCACATCATCTTTCCTGCTCAGTCTTTTCAGCAGAGCCACTCTTCCTATTAAGAGTGATTTTTTTTCTCTTGAGGTGTCCTCCAAGTTCGGGAGCATTAACTTTGTCTGAGAATATCCCTCGGTTTGCTTTTAACCACTGCCATGCAATATTGATGTAACGCACGGGTGTCTAACTCATGGCCCCCGGAGCCAGATTCGACCCACCGTATCATTTCATGTGGCCCGCCAAAGAACACAATAACCTCCCCCCCCAAATAACCCATTGAAGTGTTTTAGTTTAGTTTTTTATGTTAGTGCTTTTATTTTTTTAAATTACATTTTTGCTTTATTTTAGGTTAGTATTAATAAAAATTATTATTATTATTATTTTTATTGTGGCCTCACGGTGGGTCAATGGGTAGCACGTTGGCCTCACAGTCAGGGGGTTTAGGGTTGGAATCTCCATTGGCCATCTCTGTGTGGAGTTTGCATGTTCTCCCCGTTTTCTCCGGGTACTCTGGTTTCCTCCCACATTCCAAAAACATGCATGTTAGGTTAATTGGCAACTCTAAATTGTCCTTTAGAGTGTGAATGTGAGTGTGAATGTTTGTTTGTCTATATGTGCCCTGCGCTTGACTGGCGACCAGTCCAGGGTGTACCCGCTTCCTGCCCCAAAGCCAGCTGGGATAGGCTCCAGCATACCCGCAACCCTAATGAGGATAAACGGTATAGAAAATGAATGAATGAATGTGTTTTTGGTGTTGTAGTTTTCATTAATATTAATAAAATTATTTATTAAATATATGCTATTTGTTTTATTTGTTTATGCAACATTACATACAAATAATAATAAACATCCAAAAGACAGTAGTAGTAGGAGTATCCTTTTTTTCTCTTTTCTTTTGTACTGTGTACTCACATTTCTTCTTGGCAACTTGACTTCTGATTTCCATGTAAGTAAATAAATACATCATTTGAGTCCTAGTCACATGTGTCATAATAGCATGAGCCTATGACATGGTTGAATATGGTTTCACAATTAAAGGCAGCCAAAACTCCTACGGGGCATACTGTGGAATCCAGTTTGACACCCATATTATTTATTTATGTATGGATAATATTGATATGTTTGAGTATTATTGATATAATGTATACATAATATTGTATGATGTATGTATCACATTATTGTAATATGTGTATAATGTGTACTGTATATATTGTGTATGTGTAATATGTGACATAGTATATGTATAATATTTATGTATTTTGATATAATGCATGTATAATATTTATGTATGTATAATATACAGTATGAATTATATATTATACTATAGTAATTGTATAATATTGACCTAAAGAATGTATAAAAGTGATGTATGTTCAATATATGTATAACACTGATATTAGGTATGTATAATATTGATGTATGTATAATATACAGTATAAATTATATATTATAGTAATTGTATAATATTGACAAAGAATGTATAAAAGTGATGTGTGTTCAATATATGCATAACACTGATATAATGTATGTATAATATTGGTGCAATGTTTGCAAAATATCTAAATGTATGTAAAATATTGATATACTGTATGTATAATATTGATGTCATGTATGTATAATATTATGGTAATGTGTTTATATTGACTTAATGTATTAGAATGAGGTAATGTATGTATAATATTGTTGTAGTGGACGTATAATATTGATGTAATGTATGCACAATATTGATAGAATCTATATATCATATTGTAATGTATGCATATTATTGATATAACAATTTTGATTGGAAAAAAGTGTGAGCATTTTTTCCAAGTGAGAAATCATAATTATGATGGACAATCTTAACACGATGTGTAACTGTAATCTATAACTGTAAGAGTGCCATCCAATACACAGTATTACAGTATTACTGCAGTGCAGGTACAATGGTTACTAATATTTCCTTTGCCGGATGGAAACGTCCCGCTTGACTTGTGTGCAACAGGAGAAAGACAAAGTAAAGTGCGCCGCTGTGATGTTTCCATGACAAACCGCATGCATGCTGTAATTATGGCTGGGGTGTTGATTGGAACAAGTGCAGAGGTCATGCGTGGCTCACATGAGGCCCCAGAAAGATGAAATCTAATAGTTTGTGTTTGAACTGTCTAGTTCAACTCTTTTCCCGCGTGTTTGCGTTTTATGAGAGATTTCGGAGAGGTCTGGAAGGCGACGTGTGAGAAAAAACTGCCGAGGCATCACGGCCGGTCTCATCTTTGGTCAAACAGAAGTGAGCTTAATTCGGGGGGTCTGCCTTTGGGAATTTCAAAGGAGAAGAAGCTTTGAGTGACGCCGGGCTTGAGCTCCCTGATGTTGGAGAGATGAATGAAAGAAGGGTCTGAAGGCGAGAGGCCTTCTCACACTCCCACTTCAATGGAGGACTTTTAGCTTGTCATCAACATTATTGGAGTCTGATCAGTCGTACCTTCATTTACAGTACGCTCATGTTTTACCTCCCAGTAAGTACACAGGAACCTTGCTTAGCATCAGTCATTTGTCCAGAACACCGGCGTCAGGGGCCAGGTTTGGCTGCCATTTTGTTCGTGTCCTGGGAAAGCCTGAAAAATATGCACATCAAAACAACACTACTGTATTTTTTTATTTTATCTTCATTAACTAGTATGATTATTCTTTTATTAATTGTTACACAGAGAAAAAATTGCATTGCATGACATTTAGTTACATACAAAATAGTTAAGAAAACAAATCGTCATATTAATTAATAAAGATAAAATTATAAAAATGTATATATTTCTTAAGAACTTTTTGATGTGCACAATTGTCAAGCTTTAATTGGCCACATAAAATGACATGGCAGGCTGAATCTGACCCCTGGGCCTTTACATACAGTAGTGTTAAAAATAATAGCAGTCCAATGTGACTAACCAGATTCATCACTGTTATTAATATTTTTTATTGCTACATAGCAAACAAGTTACCAGTAGGTGCAGTAAATTCTCAGAAAACAAACAAGATTCAGCATTCTTGTTATGCACGCTCTTAAGGCTGCGCAATTGGGCAATCAGTTGAAAGGTGTGTGTTAAAAAATAGCAGTGTGGCATTCGATCAGTGATCAATTTTGTGAAAAAAGCAGGTGTGAATCAGGTGGCCCATATTTAAGGATGAAACCAGCACTTGTTGAACATGCATTTCTCTTTGAAAGCCTGAGGAAAATGGCTCGATCAAGACTTATAAAAATGTGCAAAAATGTTTGCCTGTTCAGCTAAAACGATCTCCAAAGCCTTAAAATGGAGAGCAAAAGCAGAGACGCGTGGCAGAAAACGGAAGACAACTATCAAAATTGATAAAAAAATAACCAGAATGGCAAAGGCTTAGCTAATGATCAGATCCCGGATGATCAAAGACAGTCTGAAGTTACCTCAAAGTACTGTGACAGTTGGAAGACGTCTGTGTGAAGTTAATCTATTTACAACAATCCCCCGCAAATTCTCCTTGTTAAAAAAAAGGCCTGTGGAGAAGAGGTTGAAATTTGCCAAAGAACACATCAACTGGCCTGGAGAGAAATGGAGAAACATTTTGTGGACTAATGAGAGTAAAATTGTTCTTTTTGGGTCCAAGGGCCGCAGACAGTTTGTGAGACGACCCCCAAATTCTGAATTCAAGCCACAGTACACAGTGAAGACAGTGAAGCATCATGATATGGGCATGTTTCTTCTACTATGGTGTTGGGCCTATTTATCCCATAGCAGGGATCATGGATCAGTTTGCATATGTCAAAACACTTGAAGAGGTCATGTCCTTGAAATGGCTGTTTCAACAAGACAATAACCCCAAACACACTAGTAAACCAGCAACATCTTGGTTCCAAACCCACAAAATGAATGTTATGGAGTGGCCAGCCCAATTCAAAAATGCTGTTTCTGAAGCAAAACCAAGAAATAAAATGAATTGTGGAATTTTGGTAAAGAATGTTGGAGTGGAATAACAGCTGAAAGGTGCCACAAGTTGGTTGAGTCCATGCCACACTGATATGAAACAAAACTGTGCTCGTACAACTAAATAGAAAATAGTTTTTCAGTTATTTTACAAAATAGTTTTGAGTCAACGGCAGACACTGCTGATTTTTAAACACCCCCCTTTCAACTAATTGCCCAACTGCACAGCCTTAAAAGCGTGCATACCATGAATGCTGGGTCATGTAGCAATAAAAATATACTAATAACAGTGATTCATCTGGTTAGTCACATTGGACTGCTATTATTTTATTATTTATTATTACTACTGCATATTGCCATCTGCATGTTGGTCTGTTTTCCTCGTCTCCCACTTGCAAAGAGGCAGAAAGAAAGTTTGCTCTGTGCATCACTTTCACATACACACAGAGTGTAGTAAATAGATTGCAATATATGTTGTCATTGTACTTTTCTCAAGTAATGTGAAAATCGTGTCTCTTTTGGGTAGAACCAATCTTGTGTATCGCATCTCCTGACACCCCTAGAAAGTAGTGATTTCTTAGCATTGTTTCTTATTATCTGTGAAGACTAAAATTACTGATAGCCTAATAAATTATATTATATATTATATTATAATAAAAATTCCTAACAATAAATGCAAGCATAAATAAGATGCATGCATGTAAAGAAAACATTTGTCAGAGTCCATAAAGAGAAATATCAGGCTGAGCAAAAATAAAGGCCAAGAATTTTCAGCAGCTCAAAAAAAATATATATATACAGTATATGTATTCATTCTCTCCCTCAAGGGTTTTGCAAGAGAAGATTATTGCACTTTGGTAAAACAACCTTGCAAGGCTTCCACATTTGGACAGACTTTGATAAAACAAAGCTTTTATTCACCAAACAATTCACCAGATGCAGACACGGGATTATCAGTCATCAATACAAATGTATGTTTGTGTTTGCGATGCAGTACATACTGTACGCTGCTTTCGTTTCCCTTCATCTTCCCCCAGTCCAGTGGTGCAGTGTTTGTTGCAGTGCATACATACCTGTCCCAGCCAGACTAGTCTTAAAAGCGGCAGACACGCATGCTTGTATGAAGGGGAAGTGGCGTATCAATCAAAAGTGCCGTATTTATGGAGCTTAAAGAGAGAAAGCTTTGTAATCTGATTACATGCGGATGTGTCAGTGTTGGCATCTGGCAGCCAGCCATGCGAGTGAAGGCGGGTGAAGGGACACACAAAGGCAAAGCAAGAAGAGGAAAAAAACGCTCTGGGCAAATCATTCCTGCCAGTGCGCTGGCAGCTGCACTCTTGCTGTCATTTCAATATGTTTTTGTGCACCTCCAGCTTGGCTACAATAACACCGCGTCTTGCTTATGTCATCACATTTTGACAAACTTCTCAATTGCTTTTGACCTTCATTTAACCATCTGCCTCCCGTCCCGCTTTCCCGTCGCATCCACCTCCATTTTGCAAGGAAATATAAAGTCAATATTCACTCTACTCTAACACCCATCAGGACGATTCCCAAGTCAACCAGCATGCGTGTGCAAGACAAGATGCGGAAAAATGTCACAGGAGTGCTCAGATCAACGAGCAGCAAAGTAATAAGTCCTGGGGTGCCCGAAAATGATCGAGCCAATATGAGGGAATTATGATGTCGTGTGTCACAAACAAAAAACTTCAAAAATAGCTCAGATAATCTAAATTTTAAAATGAGATTACCCTTTTTTCTCCTGCCTGGAAGACATTTTGGGTGATAGTTTGCGCCGTGATGAGGTGAAAAAAAAACAAAGAGCACACAAAAAACCTTATCAGCCTGAAACGCCAACGCTGCGGCATTTGAAAAGTGCAAAAGGTTTGCCAGACATCGGCTGCTCAGAGCTTGTGCTTAAATACAGTGCACATTGCTGGGCCACACCAAGTGGCTCTTTCCCCTTAATACTCTGGTTCTCCTGATGGAAGTGATATGGTAGTAGGAATATCATGATATTTGATTAGGTACACTTGGTCACATCCTCTTTTCATCCTCTCCTTCTTACCTCCAGGTGTGCACAAGCTATACTTACGACATTTAAAACATGTTCATACAGTACTGTTGAAAATAATAGCAGTCCTATGTGACTAACAAGATCAAGTACTGTTATTAGTATATTTTATTGCTACATGACAAACAAGTTACCGGTAGGTGCAGTAGATTCTCAGAAAACAAACAAGACCCGGCATTCATGATATGCACGCTCTTAAGGCTGTGCAATTGGGTAATTAGTTGAAAGGGGTGTGTTTAAAAAATAGCAGTGTGGCATTCAATCAGTGATCAATTTTGTGAAAAAACAGGTGTGAATCAGGTGGCCCCTATTTAAGGATGAAACCAGCACTTGTTGAACATGCATTTCTCTTTGAAAGCCTGAGGAAAATGGGTCGTTCAAAACATTGTTCAGAAGAACAGCATACTTTGATTAAAAAGTTGACTGGAGTGTGACACATGTGGCAGAAATGATGAAAATCGATTGAGGGACAGCCAGAATGGCAAGTGCTCAGCCAATGATCAGCTCCAGGATGATCAAAGACAGTATGATGGCGTTACCTCAAAGTACTGTGACAGTTAAAAGATATATTTTCTATTTGCCCTAAAGACTTGAAATAACACTCCTTAATTAATATAGTAGACATACTAAAGAGACAGTAAGACATAAATAAGACTCATGCTGTTGGTGAGTACATGCTTGGAGCGTGGGTTATTATTATGATTACTTTTCTTCTTATTATGATAATAATGTTATTTTTATTGTTCCCGTTGTGAGAGTACACAGAGCTGCAATAAAAGCCTGTTGTTCCACCCCACTGTTAAAATAAGTAAGGAGGTGGCATGTAGGCGATGCTGAATAGTGATGGTGATTGACGTCAAAGTGACTTTTTAGATTGCAACTTCCAATGTAAGGATGTGATTTTAAAAAAAAAGAAAGAAAACGGGGAGTCTCTTTTTGCCGTGTATTGCCGTTACTTTGATGGCGAGCTAATATATTCTGTCAAGGAGGCATTAGGAAGTATCTTGTTCCAGAGACACTGTAATGAATAAACAACACTCTCCAATGGCTATAATCCCTGCACAGTTTGACATTTGTGTGTGCTTTTCATATCTGTTCAGGAAATGACAGTCTATGGAACGTGTAAAAATGCCATGGCAGATGTGAAATCAATTTGCATTTCCCCCAGTGCAGGGATAACATGGCCCCTGTCAGAGATCTGCTGGCGATAACGACGTTACGGAGGGCGGCGTGTGCGCTGGGAAAGATGAAAGTGAAAAGAGTGACGTTTGGTGTTTCCCATGATTGCCCTGACTGGGTGCTGTGCAGCCAAGGAGTGTCTACTCCTCCATCTTTGCTCCCCATTAGTTCCTCTTGTTCCCTGCCAGGGGTGAACACACCAACGCATCTGACCACACAATCATTTTCTCTCTCATGCATGTCTTTTTTTTTTAACTAATGAATGAACTTTCCCCACTGTTGAAATATTGCTTATTTTAGTTTATTCTGATTAAATATACTATCAAACAATTTGATGCCAGCCATTGATTTCAGATGCTATATCATTTCCTGATTAAAAATGATTGCAATATAATATTATCAGAGGTTACAGAAACAGTCTGCCATCCCATCATATTCTTCTCAAGACGACCTCCCACTCATGTGGTCTTTACCCCATTTTGGGCAGGAATGTGAAAGGCAGCCAACACACACACTGCATTTTGAAGATAATATTTGTATTTAGAAGATAATATTACAGAATTTCATTGCTGCTGCATGGAGTGTAAACCACATGGATACATGATTGGGATCATTTCATCCACTTAACACACATCAGACTGAACATAAAGAAAATACCAAAAATATAGACCTTCAAAACACACAAACATGGATGCTCACATCGTAGCAAGGTATGTACGGCATGGTACACCATGGTATGGTACATATGGTATGGCATGGCATGGTATGGTAAGTACACAATATGGTATATTTGATATGTATGGCATAGCACAGCATAGTATGGTATCGCATGGTATAGTATATTTTATATGGTAAGTATGGCGTGGTATGGTAAATGTGGTATTGTATAGATGGTTTATACGGCAAGGAATGGTATACAGTATATGGTATGTATGGTATATATGATGTGTATAGCATGGTATGCCCCTCCATGAATCACCACCATATCGTGGTGGAGGGGTTTGAGTGCCCGAGTGATCCTAGGAGCTATATTGTCGGGGGCTTTATGCCCCTGGTAGGGTCTCCCAAGGCAAACAGGTTCTAGGTGATGGGAGAGACAAAGAGTGATTCAGAAGACCCTAATGAAGAAGAACAAGAGGAGTGACTCCACCTCGCCCGGACATGATACCAGAGCCTCACCCTGGAGCCAGGCCTGGGGGAGGGGCTCGCAGGCGAGCGCCTGGTGGCCAGGCCTTCAACCGTGGGGCCTGGCCGGGCCTAGCCCGAAGAAGCCACACGGGAACTCACCCCCGCAGACCCTCCCGCAGAGTATGAGAGTCTGGTGCAATGCGATTTTGGAGGTGGTCGAGGGCGTGTGTCCAGGCGACCTGGTCTTCGGCGGCCAATTCGGGTTTTGGGACATGGAATGTCACTTCTCTGGTGGGAAGGAGCCCGAGCTTGTGGAAGAGGCGGAGACATTCCGACTAGATATAATCGGACTCACCTCAACCCACAGTTTGGGCTCTGGAACCAAATTCCTTGAGAGGGGCTGGACCTTGTTCTTCTCTGGAGTTGCTGCAGGGGAGAGGCGGCAAGCTGGTGTGGGCTTATTATTAGGCCTCCGGCTTGGTGACTCTGTGCTGGAGTCGTCCCCGGTGAACGAGAGGGTTATTTCCCTACGCCTTAGGGCTGGGGAAATGGTCCTGACTGTGGTTTGTGCGTACGCGCCGAACGGCAGTTCAGAGTACCCAGCCTTCTTGGAGTCTATCAGAGGGGTTGGCAAGGCTCCGGGGGTAGACGAGTTCCGCCCTGAATTCCTCAAGGCTCTGGATGTTGGGGGACTGTGTTGGTTGACACGCCTCTACAACATTGCATGGAAGTCAGGAACAGTACCTCTGGACTGGCAGACCGGGGTGGTGGTCCCCATTTTTAAAAAAGGTGACCGGAGGGTGTGTTCCAACTATAGGGGGATCACACTCCTCAGCCTTCCTGGGAAAGTCTACTCCAGGGTGCTGGAGAGAAGGGTACGACCGTTAGTCGAACCTCGGTTAGAGGAGCTGCAATGTGGTTTTCGTCCCGGTCGCGGAACACTGGACCAGCTCTACACCCTTGCAAGGGTACTCGAGGGTATGTGGGAGTTTGCCCAACCGGTCTACATGTGCTTTGTAGACCTGGAAAAGGCATTCGACCGTGTCCCTCGTGGTGTCCTGTGGGGGGTGCTCCGGGAGTACGGGATTGATGGTCCGCTTCTACGTGCCATTCGGTCCTTGTACAATCGAAGCAGGAGCCTGGTTCGCATTGCCAGCAGTAAGTCGAGCTTGTTTCCGGTGAACGTTGGCCTCCGCCAAGGCTGCCCTTTGTCACCGATTCTGTTCATAATCTTCATGGACAGAATTTCTAGGCGCAGTCAAGGTGTTGAGGGAGTCCAGCTTGGTGACCTTAGGATCTCGTCTCTGCTATTTGCAGACGATGTGGTCCTTATGGCCTCATCAGGCTGTGACCTTCAGCGTTTACTGGAGCGGTTTGCAGCTGAGTGTGAAGCTTCTGGGATGAGACTCAGCACCTCCAAATCCGAGGCCATGGTTCTCAGTCGGAAACGGGTGGACTGTACCCTCCGGGTTGGGAGTGAGGTCTTGCCTCAGGTGGAGGAGTTCAAGTATCTCGGGTTCTTGTTCACGAGTGAGGGAAGGTTGGAGCGTGAGATCGACAGACGGATCGGTGCAGCATCTGCAGTAATGCGGTCGCTGTACCGGACCGTCGTGGTGAAGAGAGAGCTGAGCCGGAAGGCAAAGCTCTCTGTTTACCGATCGATCTACGTTCCCACCCTCACCTATGGTCATGAGTTATGGGTCATGACCGAAAGAATGAGATCGCGGATACAAGCGGCGGAAATGAGTTTCCTTCGTAGGGTGGCTGGACTCACCCTAAGAGATAGGGTGAGGAGCTCGGCCATCCGGGAGGAGCTCAGAGTAGAGCCGCTGCTCCTTCACATCGAGAGGAGCCAGTTGAGGTGGCTCGGGCATCTAGTCCGGATGCCTCCCGGGCGCCTCCCTGGTGAGGTGTTTCGGGCATGCCCAGTCGGGAGAAGGCCCCCGGGAAGACCTAGGACACGCTGGAGGGACTATGTCTCACAGCTGGCCTGGGAACGCCTTGGTGTCCTCCCGGTGTAGCTGGAAGAGGTCACCGGAGACCGGGAAGTCTGGACTTCCCTACTGAAACTGCTGCCCCCGCGACCCGGACCCGGATAAGCGGAAGAAAATGAAATGCCATGGTATAGTGCAGCATGTATGGTATGGTATATACAGTATATGTATTGTATGGTATATTTGGCATGACATGGTATATATGGTATTTATGGCATGGTATGGTATTATTGGTATGTGTGGTATGGTATATACTGTATACTGTATGTATGACATGGTATATACTGTACTGTATATGCATGTCATGGTATACATGGTATGGTATATATGATATGTATGGAATGGTATGCATGGTAGGTTATATATGATATGTATTGCATGGTATACAAGGCGTGGTATATACGGTATATATGGCATGGTATGTATGGCGTGGTATATACGATATGTATGGAATGGTATGCGTGGTAGGGTATATATGATATGTATGGCACAGTATGATGGGGAAAAATGTTTCAACAGAGCAGTTTGTTCTTGACATGCGTGACATAAGGACAATAACATGTTTGACTTTGGAGCTTTGGAGAGAATAATATGATGAACAATGTTCAACCAAATAATCATCTTCCACTAAGAGGGCCATGCTCAACTGTTAAATGAATATCTTCTACGAGTGTGGATGCAAGGGAATGAGCGTATTTATTAAAGGCGGGCATTTAGCAGGGTGGCTCATCGTGCTGAAAAAGGTATTTTGTCCAACGTGCCAGCAAATTCTCTGGAGAGGAAGTTGAAGACGCCAGCGGTGTATATTAAGTAGCGCACTCTGAATATATGAAGGAGACGGGCAGATAATGAGATTTCCTGGATCTAATCAACCTTTTAAATACCCGAAGAGGCGAAGCAATGTGTCAATGGCCTCAATAACAAGTCTCCATTTGCGGAAAACATTATTTCATCATGCTGCTGCTGCTGCTGTTTTTATTCTTTTCGGCATTTGTACACACAGAATTACACACACTCGCGCACGCTTTGTTAGATAAAACTTTACATGTTGCTCCCAATTAGCACAGCAGTGACCATGCGCGTCTCCTGTGTGCGGTTTTCTTCTGAAGAAGGCCAATTTATGTGAAGAGTGGTGAGAACGTGAGCAGGGAGATATGGGCTGCAGAGATAGCAGGGTGAGAGCCCAGTGAAGGAAGCAGAATGGGAATGGCTTAAGCCTCCATTCTGAGCGGAGAGACAGGTCCTATTAACATTTAACAGCATTTGTGCAACTTGGTGCCGAGGTTATGATGCAAATGAGGAGAAATTAAAAGTGGCCAGAGGTTTGGCATTGATGGATTGCAGGCTGGCAGCGCTCGCACTTCCTGGTGTCCATCACCAGAGATTACTGTGTAATTAAACCTTATTTCTGGACTCTCCAGCGCATAATTACTTTGTGAATGTAACCATCATCTCAAAGCTGGAGGAATGCTTCGGCCTGTGTCACGCACACGCAGCAAAGGAAGCGTCACTTTTCATAAGACGCAAAACATTCAATCAGACGCCGTGCTTATTAGGGGGAAAAATCAGCCTTTAAAAGTCCTGTCTGTTATTTGCATAATTTATGCCCGAACAGCGAGCTTTGGACGCTTCCCCTGCCGTGGAAATAGATTGCACATTTAAGGCTACTTAAGGAAAATTATCACTTTGCATATTTTAATTGTTACCAAGGAAGTGATTTGAGAGAGGTCCGTGGCTCATCCTCTTGAGCCGCGCGGTTGCCGAGTCGTCTGATTCAACTGCTCGGCGCTGCGGCTCGCCAGATAACCTACGAGTTCACGCACATCCACTCCACTTTCATCAGAATGCAAATGAAGCACACGCCGCCATGGCGGCTGCAGCTTTGATATTTACAAAATAGCCACTAATAACTAATCCCTCGTTTTTTTTCACTCAACTTTACTTCTCTACTTATCGGTCAACATTTCCCTTTCAAGTCCAATAAAGGCCACTCATTCACAGATAGCACCTTTCCATCCTGATAAAAACTCCTTCCAGATATTGACACCTTTTGTATAGTTTTTATTATATTCTTTGATTATTATTCTTACCTACAAGCTGGCGATGGTTGCTTATGGGCTATGGAAGAATTTTTATGAAACAAAAGTGTCACCATCATTACCAGTTATGACATGGACAAACAACCACTTATGACATGGAAAAATGACCAATTATGACATAAAAAGATGAGCAGGAAAAATGGCAAATTATGATAGAAAAATGGTCAAATATGAAATGGAAAAATAACCAACTATGACATGGAAAAAAAAACCCACTGTAACATGGAAAAATGACCAACTATGACATGAAAAGATGAGCAGGAAAAATGACAAATTATGATGGAAAAATGACCAACTATGACATGGAAAAACAACCAACTATGACTTGGAAAGATAAGCAGGAAAATGAAAAATTATAATGGAAAATAGACTAACTGTGATATAGAAAAAAAATTCCAACAAGACATGGAAAACAACCAACTATGAGTTGGAAAAATAACCAACTGTGACGTGGGAAAACTAACAATTATGACATGAAAAGATGTGCAGGAAAAATGACAAAATATGATGGAAAAATGTCCAACTATGACATGGAAAAAAAACCCAATTGTGACATGGAAAAAATAACCAACTATGTCATGGAAAAATAACCAACTGTGACATGGAAAAACTACCAATTATGACATGGAAAGATAAGCAGGAAAATGACAAATTATAATGGAAAAATGACCAACTATGACATGAAAAAATGACCGATTTGACATGGAAAGATAAGCAGGAAAATGACCAGATATGTCATGGAAAAACAACCAGCTATGACATGGAAAACAACCAACTATGACATGGAAAGATAAGCAGAAAAATGACACAACTATGACATGGAAAAATGACCAACTATGGCATGGAAAGATAAGCAGAAAAATGACACAACTATGACATGGAAAAATGACCAACTATGGCATAGAAAGCGACCAACTATGACGTGGAAAAGTGACCAACTATGACGTGGAAAAGTGACCAACTATGACATGGAAAAACGACCAATTATGACTTGGAAAGATAAACAGGAAAATGACAAAATATAATGGAAAAATGACCAACTTTGACATGGAAAGATAAGCAGGATGTTACGGTGCGATCGTCGCGCCATGGTGTAACGACCCTGAGGATGCAGAGAGCTGGACGTCAGGCAGGTAAGGTTTGCAGGAATCTTTAATAAAGATGCTGCGAAGCAGCGGCAGGAACATAGGAGCGATACGTGATGTGGAAAAAGCAACAATAAACCGACAAAGGACTGGCGCACACACCTGAACATAAATACCATGGAACACAAACGAGAAACAGGTGCACGTAATTAACAAAGGAGGAAAAACTAGAAGGCAAGAAAAACATGTGAAACTAGGAAAATAACACAGGAAAACCAACTAGAACGAAACCAAAACTGTCACGAATACAAAACACCGATCGTGACAGTACCCCCCCCTCAAGGACGGATTCCAGACGTCCTAAAAAGTTCAAGAGTCACTGGGATACGGGAAGGCCGGTGGGAGGACTGGTGGTGGGTCACCGGCGAGACCCCTCCGGGGGTAGGCCGGGACGGAGACGCAGGCGAGGCTGGCGAGACCCCTCCGGGGGTCGGCCGGGACGACGACGCAGGCGAGGCCGGCCGTGACTGGAGCGCCTGCGCCGTGGGAGGCGCGACTGGATCGCCCTGCGCCGTGGGAGGCGCGACTGGATCGCCCTGCGCCGTGGGAGGCGCAACTGGAGCGCCTTGCGCCATGGGAAGCGCGACGGGAACGCACTGCGATATGGGAGGCGTCGCAGGAGGCACTGGAGCCGACGCCCTGGGAGGCGCGGCAGGAGGCACTGAAGCTGACGCCCTGGGAGGCGCCGCAGGAGGCACTGGAGCCGGCGCCCTGGAAGGAGGCACTGGAACCGATGCCCTGGGAGGAGGGACTGGAAGGACCGGGAATCGACGCCCAGGGAGGCACCACAGGAGTGGCTGCCGCCTGCAGGAACTTCCGCTGGCGGGCGAACGGCGGAATCCTGCAGCGGGGTGCGGCGACTGGCAGTGTCTGGGCTGCCGAAGCCGGCGAAGGCTGCCTAGGACAAGGAGTGGGTGGAGTCCTGCAGCGAGGTGCGGCGATCAGCAGCGGCTGGGCCGCCGAAGCCGGCGAAAGCTGCCAAGGACATGGAGTAGATGGAGTCCCCTGGCGAAAGCCGCGCCGCGCGTCCTCCGCTGTCCGGCCGGACACCCTAGCCCCTCCTCCAGAAGGCGGATCCCAAACGTCGTCTTCCGTCGCCACAGGAACCAGGGAAGGGTGGAGGGAGGCTTGGAGGAGGGGATGCGACTCACCGTGTTGACGTCCCTGCGTTGGCACCGCCGGGTTTCACCGTTGCTGGCGGGCCAGCGTGTGTGTGGCAGGTCTCAGCCACACCGACGCTATGAGGACCAGCGTGCCGTCTGGGCCCCACATCAGGTACTTTAACTCCTCCGGCGAGTACCTGGCCAACTCCTCCTCCATTGCCTCGAGCGTCAATGGCGTCCGTGAGTTGCTCTCCGCGAGGTTGAATTCTGGTCGATTCATTCTGTTACGGTGCGATCGTCGCGCCATGGTGTAACGACCCAGAGGATGCAGAGAGCTGGACGTCAGGCAGGTAAGGTTTGCAGGAATCTTTAATAAAGATGCTGCGAAGCAGCGGCAGGAACATAGGAGCGATACATGAAGTGGAAAACCAACAATGAACCGACAAAGGACTGGCGCACACACCTAAACATAAATACCATGGAACACAAACGAGAAACAGGTGCGCGTAATTAACAACGGAGAAAAAACTAGAAGGCAAGGAAAACATGTGAAACTAGAAAAATAACACAGGAAAACGAAACCAAAACTGTCACGAATACAAAACACAGATCGTGAGACAGCAAAATCACCTAATATGACATGGAAAAATGACCAACTATGACACTGAAAAACAACCAACTACGACTTGGAAAGATAAGCAGCAAAAATGACCAACTATGACACTGAAAAACAACCAACTACGCCATGGAAAAACCAATTATGACATGCCATGAAGAATTTTTATGAAACAAAAGTGTCACCATCATTACCAGTTATGACATGGACAAACAACTACTTATGACATGGAAAAATGACCAATTATGACATAAAAAGATGAGCAGGAAAAATGGCAAATTATGAAAGAAAAATGGTCAAATATGAACTGGAAAAATGACCAACTATGACATGGAAAAACGACCAACTATGACTTGGAAAGATAAGCAGCAAAAATGACCAACTATGACACTGAAAAACAACCAACTACGCCATGGAAAAACCAATTATGACATGGAAAAAAGACCAGTTATGACATGGAAAAAAAAAATTGTGACATGGAAAAACAACCAACTATGATATGGAAAAATGACCAACTATGAAATGGAAAAATGACCAACTATGACATGGAAAACAACCATCTATAACACGGAAAGATAAGCAGGAAAATGTTAACTATGACATGGAAAAATGACCAACTTTGACATGGAAAAATGACCAACTATGACATGGAAAAATGACCAACTATGACATGGAAAAACAACCAACTATGACATGGAAAACAACCATCTATAACATGGAAAGATAAGCAGGAAAATGTTAACTATGACATGGAAAAATGACCAACTTTGACTTGGAAAAATGACCAACTTTGACTTGGAAAAATGACCAACTATGACATGGAAAAATGACCAACTATGACATGGAAAACAACCAACTATGACATGGAAAAAATAACCAACTATGTACATTGAAAAACGACCAACTATGATATGGAAAAATGACCAACTATGACATGGAAAAATGACCAACTATGACATGGAAGACAACCACCTATGACATGGAAAACAACCAACTATAACATGGAAAGATAAGCAGGAAAATGTTAACTATGACATGGAAAAATGACCAACTTTGACATGGAAAAATGACCAACTATGACATGGAAAAACAACCAACTATAACATGGAAAGATAAGCAGGAAAATGTTAACTATGACATGGAAAAATGACCAACTTTGACATGGAAAAACAACCAACTAGGACATGGAAAACAACCAACTATGACATGGAAAAAATAACCAACTATGTACATTGAAAAACGACCAACTATGACATGGAAAAATGACCAACTATGACATGGAAGACAACCACCTATGACATGGAAAACAACCAACTATAACATGGAAAGATAAGCAGGAAAATGTTAACTATGACATGGAAAAATGACCAACTTTGACATGGAAAAATGACCAACTATGACATGGAAAACAACCATCTATAACATGGAAAGATAAGCAGGAAATGACCCAACTATGACATGGAAAAATGACCAACTATGACATGAAAAAAACAATTATGACACAAAAAAGCAACAAGTGCAAAAAGAAGTTAAGCATGCTGTGTGTACTCACCCCCAACTTTGATGAAGTGGAGACTCTTTCTTACATTTATCTGATCTTCTTCACTTATTGGCTATGACTTGGCCATATTGTACTGAGCAGTCAGGACAGAGAACCGTTTCTAGTTCGGTGGTTGTCGTCAGCACTGCTAGCTTTCTGATGCCGTTATAAAAACACAAAATGTCAAAGGAAAAGCAAAACGATAAAATCTGATTGGACGCATCATCCTTTTTATCACGTGATAGTATGTGATGTATATCATGTACTATTATCAGTTGTTCAGAAATCCTGAGATGTTGTCAAAAATAGCGGCGGTAACAACTGTATCATAATTAATGATAATTACGTTAATGTTTTGTGTGATTAAGACATGCATATCAACACCCACACAGTCACACAGAGTGTAACGCTCTTTTATGTGTAAAGTTTTTTCCTACCTTAACACATCAACAGCAGTGCCATTCCAACACCATGCTCTATATATATCTCCAACTCACAAACACATCATGACTCCAAATGGAGGGAATTTGTCTGTCATGTTAGCATGTACCTTGCTGATATTACTACTACTACTTATAATAATAATAATATCAATAACAATAATATTGATAATAAGTGTATGAGTCTAAAGTTTTAAGTTTCTCATTCTGTTGACAAAATAAAGATGACATAAGATGCATCAGTTTTTAGTACAATCAAATCAATATCTTCTTAATCCATGGAAAAAACTCTAAAGAAAAGGTAATTATTGTTAGTAAACAAGCATTCATTTGATCAATTTTCATCATTGCACACATTTTGAAAAATAAAAGCATGGGCATTTCAGGAAAAATTTGCCATTTTTATTTCTTTGAAAAGCCTGAATGAAATGAAAACACATGAAAAGTCACTGTACTATGGCAATACATACACAGGTATAAAGATGTACACTAAGTGTGTGTACTGTATGCTGTATATTTATTGTGAGCAAATGTACAATAAGTACAGCTATGTGCAACTTCATTGTCTGTACATGGAGAAGAAAACTTTCCTGGTACACAATGGCACATAAAAACACAGCAAGACGCGCACTACGATACTTCACATTGGATTCTTTCGAGATTATGCACCGTCCATAATCCATCACATATCCAAAAGTATGTTAACCCGGCCAATTCTTTCTCATCTGTAATTAATGATGGTGATGAATGATCATTATACCACTGTTTTTCCACGAATGCATGATAATAAAAAGAAAACATAAATAGTCCAAGTCCAATATGTATTGATATGAGGTAGAAATGCACTTTCAACCTTTCCCCCCATGGATGCAAGCACAAATATCAAAGCCAAGTCAGCAAAGAAATATTTCAAAGGCAAACATGACTGTGCTTATAAAGACTTCTCAACGCCACACCCTCAATTATCACACACAACTCATTTTTTCTAACGTGGACAGCACTGGAAAAAATGTCCTTGTTTCAGATGTGATCAATAAAATGTCCCGTACGTAGTATACCGTAAATCCTGTGATACAGGATTGGAGTTAGCAAAACTTTCATCATAAACTCATGTGTCATCTGATTGGACTTAAAAACATATTCATCATTAAATCATGTGATACGCGATTTGCTTTAACAAAGAATCCATCACAAACTCATGTGATACGTGACTGGACTTACCAAAAATTCCATCACAAACAAATATGATATGTGACTTGACTTAAAGAAGATTCCATCATAAAATTGTTTGAAATGTGACTGGACTTACCAAAGATTCCTTCATAAATTCATGTGATCGGACTTAAAAAGGATTCCATCATTAAATCATGTGGTACACGATTGGACTTACCAAAGATTCCGTCCTAACCTCATGTGATACGCGATTGGACTTACCAAAGATTTCATCATAAACTCATCCAATATGTGATTAGACTTAAAAATATCCTATCATTACATTATGTGATATGCAATCGGACTTACAGATTTCCGCATGAAGCCAGCGATGCAAAATGGTAGATATAATTATGAAATGATGAAATGGACACGTGTGGCAGCGCACTTTCAAGGAAAGAAACGTTTTGACTTTGGCCTCAATCAGTAAAAGTGCAATATTTCATAACTTCATACTTTTAACTCAATGACTACTTGACTTTTTTCAACATTCTTTTTGATTTGAGTCAATAATGTGGTGTTATGTAGTGCAAAGGAATATTAGGGTCTCATACGTCAGAAAACAATAAGGTAGCAAAATTGATTACGATTAAAAAAAAGTACTTTTAAGAGAATTCATTTGGAATTGTAGGGGAAAAAATGTTTAATGTTGTAAGAATAAAGTTGGAATATTATGTAAAAATCAAATATTATTTTTAAATGAAAAAAATGTGTCATTTGTAGGAAAAAAAACTATCGAGATATATTTTTCTAACTAGAAATATTATTAATATTCCATGATTAATATGCCAAAATCATGATTACTTGTTTTCTCATAATAGTAAGACTTTCTTTTCTTTACTTTATTTCATTTTTCTATGATTTTACTTTTCAATATGACACACTAATAATCCTTCCTGTTTTTCAGTGCATTCCAGCCTTAACTAAATAATAATCATAATAAAAATAAAGCCATCATAGAAGTTTTTGCATGGAAAAGAAATGAAAAATGTAAGATATTGGTCATGAAAATACACAATGTGGTGTACGTTCTACTCCACCCACTGACTATTTAGCTTTCAAACAAAGAAAAAGATCTTAGAAATTCCAAAACTCAAGCCAGGGGGTGTAGTGTAGGGGGCATACTGTAGGGGTTGTACTGTAGTGGGCATACAGTAGGGGATGTATTATAGGGGGTTGTACTGTAGTTGGGCCTACTGTAGGGGGTGTAGTGTAGTGTGCGTTCTGAAGTGGGTGTATTGTAGGGAGCATACTGTAGGGAGTTGTACCGTAGTGGGCGTACTGCAGGGGGTGAAGTGCAGGGGGCATATTGTAGGGGTTGTATTGTAGTGGGCATACTGTAAGGGGTGTATTATAGGGGGTTGTACTGTAGTGGGCCTACTGTAGGGGGCATACTGTAGTGTGGGTATTGTAGGGGGTGTAGTGTAAAGGGCATACTGTAGGGGTTGTACTGTAGGGGTGTAGTGTAGAGACCATATTGTATGGGGGTGTAGTGTAAGGGTTGTACAGTAGGGAGTGTGGTGCAGGGGGCATACTGTAGGGGGGTTGTACTGTAGGGGGGTTGTACTGTAGTGGGCGTACTGTAGGGGGGTAGTGTGGCGGCATACTGTGGGGGTTGTACTGCATGGGGTGTATTGTAGGGGGTTGTACTGTAGTCGGCCTACTGTAGGGGGTGCAGTGTAGGGGGCATGCTGTTGTGGGCGTATTGTAAGGGACATACTGTAGGGGACATATTTCAAAGGGCATACAGTAGAGGGTATACTGTAGGAGGTGTGTAGGGGGTGTGCTGTAGGGAGCGTACTGTAGGGGGATGTACTGTAGGTGAGCTGTAGGGGGAAAACTGTAGGTCACCTACTGTAGAGGGTGAACTGTTGCTGTAGGGGGTGTAGTGTAGGGGGTGTGTAGAGGGCGTATTGTAGGGGGATGTATTGTAGTGGGTGTACTGTAGAGAGCGTACCATAGGGGACATACTGTAGCGGCGAAACACCTTCTGGAGTGTAGAAGAAAAAAGTGGTAAGTGGATCATGCAGACCAGAAACTACTTTGTTGCTTTGCAGCATCACCAAAGATAAGAACTGCGTTTGGCACTTGTACTTGTGTCATGTGACCAAAGGACAGGTAAAGAACATTTGATTGGAAGCTTTGCCAATTTCTTAAAATTTCAAAGTAAAATGCATTGTGTTTGTGTTTGATGAAAAGCTCCCAAAAAATTAAAGAGTGACAGCATTTTCTCTTTTGGTCTTTGGTCCAGGCAGCGTTCACGTTTGATCTCAAGTGAAGTGAACCGCACCAGAGTTGGCTTGCCCCAAAGGAAGCATACTACCCCAAGAGTGTGTAAATGCATCCTAATCCTAATCCTGGATGCCTACAGGCAGGAGAAAGGTGATAGTGCTCAACCACTTCTTTCAGTCGGCATTTGTGTGTTTTTCACGTTGTTTGTCTAGCGGGTCAGAGGACATCATACATTCAATGTGGCAAATTCACTTGTCAGACGCTCCCTTTCTTTCCCCGTCTGTCTCTTATGTCGCCGTTAATGACAAGAAACAGATATAAATAAATGTCTAAAAATAAGACTTTGTCACATCTTGCCACGCGCCCTCGAGTCAAAGGAGTGCCAGTCAACTCGTGGATGTCAGCGTTATAGACTGAGACAATGTCACTGCACGTCTTCCATAAACCTTTTTACAATAACAAAGACACCAAATGTAGAAATAGACCATTGATCGCTGATAGCTTTGTGACAAGTAACAACGTGTATTCCATGTAAGGGTACAGTAGATCCCTGCACATTCACTATTTTTTTGGTCAACCTTTTTTTTTTTCTCCGAAAATAGGTGGGGGTTTTTTTCTGCAGAAAACACATCCCATTCACCCTAAGTGGGTAATAATTCATAAATATATGATAATACAGGTCAAATATACAGCATACATGTACCACTGTTTAAAAACAAAACACACAATTTTTACATGTTTATGTTTTTATGCTTCACTGATAATGTTTTTTTTTTCTCCAGCGTTGAGATTGCGCACTTTGTGTGCCAGTACTTGAATGCACCATAGTTGTGCGCTGTGGGATGTAAAAGTTTGTTTGGCTATTTTAGCACTAGCTTCCCCAGTGAGCTCATTGATCATTGATGGTGAGTAGCTATTAGGGGTGTCACAAGATTTTGCGAGATTAAAACATAACAAAAAAAGAAAGAAAAAAGTCTTGTGGGCCTGGAATGATATTAAATTAATGAATGAATCACATAATAAAGGAAAATGAAGTGGATAATTGAATACGTCGCCATACTGTATGCATGCGCGTCTGTTTTCCTCATCTCCCACCTCTAAAGGAAGAGAGTTCACTCTGTGCATTACTTTCAGCACTTTGGCACGTGTGTTCCATAGAGCAACTGCATGAACAGAGTGAGCCCTTTTGGCAATCATATAGTCGCTTTGTCTCGGTGGGCGGAGGTGGGGCCCCTAGCACACACAGAGTGCAAATGAGCGTAACGTAGTAGAAGTTATGTTAGGAGATTGTAATATGTATGTTTTAATTGTACCTTTCTTAAAAGTAATATTAAAATCTCATCCGGCAGACCCAATCGCATGCAACGTCTTGTCTCGTGAAACCCCTAGTAGCTATCCATTTTATCCAAAAAATGTGTTTAATATGTGTGTGAGGCAGGTTTAGGGATTAAACCTGGCTTGTGTGGCCAGTGAACAGGATTGAAAATCTAGGGTTTTGGAGCCAAATATGATTTAATTATTAAACAACTCACTTTTGTTGCAAATGTAGATGTGAAGTAAGAGACTTTGTAGGGGGAGGAGCAAGCTGTGTCTCAAAAATAGACATTTTGCCATTGGCTGGTGGTCCTGGGTGGTAACCCCCGTGACCAGCGGGGATCAACTGTATTATGCGTGAGTAAATTGGCTTCTTGGGCGTGAAATTGTAAAGCTAATACATTTTGCACATACAAATTTCTTCTTGTAAAACATTTGCCATCATCGAGTATTTGTCTTTCAGAGATAACCAACAAAGTGAGGTAGAAAACAACTTAGGAGATACAGTACATAATCCTTGGGTTTCATTAATGATAAAACAGCAGCAGGATGCAATGGACTGGCTCCAGGCGTTTTTGTTTTTTTTTTCTTGCTCAACCCCAAGATGTTTGTCTGCACCTTTTTTCAAATTCCACTCAGCGCTCGTGGTGAGATGTGCAGCTGAGCCTCCCAAACTAAAGGAGCAGAATCGCTGTGTATGATTCGAGCGTTGATAGCGCCATGGAAATAAATGGAGAATTAGCTGCAGGCAACAATTCAACATAAATAAGCCAGGCTTTCTCTCTAAAGGCAAATCTCAGAGCCTCACGCACAGTTCCATTTGAAGGAAACAGCCAGCAGATTAATATTTGTCTTGGAAAGAAGTCCAAATAAATACATTCATTGGCGAAACCATGGCACTTTCTGAGGTATTCTAGCCGTACTGTGTATGTACACGATGCTTTTGCCTCTCTTGTGGTTTTGAAATACTCGAAACACACACTTAAGCTCCAAATCATTCTTCTTTCCATGGACACGTCTAAAGAAGTATTTGTTATCCTTAGAAATGACACAAGAAAGTTGTGTTTGTGACAAATATTTCTACGTTTGGAACATAGGACAACTCTAATAATATTCTAAAGGGTCCTGCTAAATTCTAGAATAGACTAGAACTGTAATTCCTGAAATTCACAAATGTGGAACCTCCAAAGTGTTTCGTGTATTTGTAAAATCGTTTTTTCCTATAGGGAATAATGTAGTTGATGTATGTAGTGTAGTATAATGTAGTTGAAGCAACATTTGAAGACTCCGACTGGACATACACCCTAAGGTACAAAGTGGAAAATGGAGTTGGTGGGGTGTTTGTTTGACATTTAAGGCGCAGTATTTTTCCCAGAAAACTCTAAATTTTAGCGGTTACAATTAGGGATGCTCCGATCAGTTTTATATGCTCTCGATTCCGATCATCCATGAGTGAGATCAGATGATACCGATACCAATCACATGGATTAACTGTAGATTTGTCAAAGTATGTACGATAAGTGGTATTGGCAAGGCTACCATTAGACAATTCTAAGGGCCCATAGCAAATAGGTCACAATTAAAAAAAGATCACATCAAATATAAAAATAATGTAAAAATAATAAGACAAAAATAATATAAAAATGGAAAAAGAAACTTTTGGGTGGATATGTTTGTTTGTTTTACACGGGAAAAACATTTTTACAACCACACATATAGTGTTGGGAGGACAAGACATTATTGGTAGACAACAAGACAGCAAAATTGTTCAGTGACACTTTAAAAAGTTGAACGCAATATCCGTTTCTCCGTGGAACAAAAAGGAGCTACCAACTAACCGCATTGCTTGTTTGTTTTAAAAAAAAATGTCACTGTGCTAAAAAGTCACATTTAAAGTTTGATATGTTGGGGTTTTTTGTGATCGCCTCTCAGCATATGGATATCGGCCAATACCGATGGATCGGAGCATGCCTTGGGCGACTTTCTTGTGTCATTTCCAGCTAAAACATCCTCCTTCACCGAATCCAGATTAGAGGTGTGGGCTGGACGGGGTTAATGGTGATACTTTGTCATCATCACGTTCCTGAGTTTTGCAAAGAAACAACATTGAATGGTATCGTGTGGGGCAAACACTGCAGTACAACTAACAAGGATTACATAGTAAAAGTGGTGAAAGAATACTCAGCATTTTTGTCGTATCTACAGTGAAAGAGCCAAAAAAAGAAATCACTTTGCGTTTTGCTTGAATCTTACGGGACAAAAGTGAGTGAAGTATGCAAATGTTTTCTTTTTTCCCCCAAATCAAATCATTTACAGATAGAAAATATGCCATCAAAATGAAGCTGAAATGAGAGTCTAGCGGAAAAGAAGGGTTCACAAAGAGCACGAAGAAGAGACGGCGCCATTCTAAAAAAAAGAGAAATTGTCTCATTTTAAAGCTTTTTTTGTCTTTGTTTTTTAACGCACGTTTTGTAGCACATGTCATCAATAAGGATTGGGAAGCAAAAACAAGAAAACTTAAAGAGCACCACCTCAGGCACTTGATAGCAACTAAATCTCAAAGTCAGCAGTATAGTATGGTCATACTGTATGTACTGTATGTACTGTACGTATGTACAAAAAGAAGGTATCGCTTTACAAGTCTATAACTCCCGCCACGTACCGATTGATCGAATGAAGGTTTGGTTGTTTTCCGTCTCGATGACAAGCGCTTGTTGAACACATGAGTGCAGCCTGGCGCTTGGTCACATGATCAGCTTTCACTGACTGCAACCAAACATTTTATTCCATTCCGTGTACGTGTCCAGTTCTTTTTGTGATGTGCTGGGCTGGAATTTACAAAAGACATTGTCAAAGTCTTGAAAAGAGACCGGTTTCATCTGCCTGGGATGGATGCTGGACAGATCAGAAGCAGCAACACTGTGGAGGGCGCCCACCACAGCCTCTTGACAAAGCTGAACCACATCCAGTCCTGAAAAGCCCTCTGTCCTCTGAACCAGTAATGCCATCTCTTTGTCACTGAGACAGTAGTTGTGTTGTGAGAGCACTTGGCTGATTATCTGGTGTCGCGCCGTCCCGTCGGGTAAGGGGATGAGCAATCTCTTGGTAAAGTACCTCCTCAGAGACTCCGGGATCTCTTCAGGCTTACTGGTGGAGCAGACCACAAGGACGTGGTCCTCAGCGGATAAAATACTATCAAGCTGCATGAGGAGCTCGGTCTTCAGTCGACTCACTGGGCTGTCCTCGCTGAGCTGGGCCGACAGGAGAAGGTCCACCTCGCTGATGAATACCACCGCTGGTTGGCGACACCGGGCAACCAGGAACGAAGCCTGGATGATTTTGTCCCCCTCCACCAACCACTTGGTCACCAAAGCTGAGCTGCTGAGTCGCAAGAAGGCGGCCCCCAGCTGGCTGGCCATGCAGCGAGCCAACAGCGTTCTACCTGTTCCCTGAGGTCCAAATAGAAGAAGGTTACGAGGTAATGCGTGAAGTCCACTAAACATGTCTGGCCTTAAAATGGGCCATAGTACCTCCTCCTTAATGGCTGCTTTGGCCATATCCAGTCCAGCGATGTCACTCCAGTCCACTGGAGGGCACTGCTGAAGGATTTCTTCCGTCACAATGTCCACCAGGTTGGGGTCACTGTTCTTCAGCTGCTCTTCAGCAGAATGGATGGACGAGGTAGGAGTAGCGACATCGGGCCCACTAAGGGAATGAGGCAGGTGCTGTCTGTGCTCTTCGCTTGGTTCACTCATTATGGGCGACCCAAACTTGCTGTAGGTCTCATCCACGGAGCTTTTGGTTTGTCCGAAGGCCGGGGGAGTCAGAGCCCCGCTGGAGTGTATGCTAAATTTCCTCTGCTGATCGGAAGATATCGTCTGCTTGGTTGTCTTGAACGCTAAAGAGGAGGCCTCGGCATTTCTGTCAAAGCCGTTGCCCCTGCTTGAGTCTGAGACACTGCTGTCCGCCAGTCTGTACATGGGACTATGAGAGGAGCGCTGGTTGTAGTTGAACTCGCCGTAGCTGGAGTCCACTTCTCCGTGCCCGCTCATGTAGAAAGCTTTCCGTTTTAACGAGTTGGACGCGCTGCCATTCAAAGGTGCCGGGGCAATTGGCGTGTGACTGTGGGACTGGTAGGTGTAGCCAGGCAGTGTGGAGGGAGGGATGGGTGTGGGGGCCGCGATGCCGGACGGCAGATAAGCAGAAGGAGGGGGGGGCGCTCCCCCGGGGCTGTAACCAGCCGTCTGAGAGGGATACCCTGTTGGAGGATAATTGTAGCTGGGAAGGTTAGGAGACCCGCCGTTGTAGCTCGGTACTAAGGTGGGGGGGGGAGGCGGCGGCGGGGGCTGCAAGAGTCCGGCGGTGTGTAAAGGGGACGGGTGCGGGGAAGCGGTCTGACCACCGTAGCTAGAATGCAGGTAGGAGCCATTGTAGTTGGCAGTGTATTCCTGAGAGGGAAGGCCCGAGTGGAGCGTTGTGGCCGTGTGGCTCCCGCAGTTACTGTTGGAATAGCTCGGCTCAGACAAGCTGCTCGGCACCCCCGGGGAGCTGCCGATGCTAGCTGACGCATCTGTGGGGGGGAGGGCAGCTGTCATTCCAGCTTTGCTCACAGATATAACATCTGGAGCACAGTTCATCGGGTAAATCCCCTCCTGCCAGGGCTCATTTTCTGACTTTCGCCCATTCAAGAGTCCAGTGGTGCCTTCCGAGTAGGAACACAGGAGAGATCTTTCGTTTGGGCCTTCAAGGATCCCAGAATACTTCTCGGCATACTTCTTAAGCAGATTGGAGGCAGTCAGCGCAGAGATATCATCGTTTGCCCACGCATACTGGTACGTTCGCTGTAAGTGCCCCCGGTAGGCCTCTACTTTGTGCGCTGGCGAGCGGGTGGTAGATGAGATGTCAAAGTGTTGCTCTGCCCATTGTGTGTGCTCTGGGGTCCACTGCATCTTTAGACCTGGTGTTGTACATAAGACATAACACATGTCAGAATAGCCATTGAACTCATCCAGATTTATGCTTTCTACTATCATAATTTATTTTAATACAAATTCATTAATTGACAGTAATATGTATCATATTTCAAGGCTTTCTTGGGTATATACTGTATATACATTTAGACATAAAATATATTAGTATGTATTACATAATGTGACCATTATACATTTTTGTCCAATGAAGAGCATGCACCCCGAAATGAGTTATTAAAATTATAATTTCAAAACAGCAATAAAAATGTGTTTTCTTGTTGTTAGACAAAAATGCTAACATTCCTAAATACATAGCTGTGTGTACATATCTCTCGTTTGTGTCAACTATTAATGCTTTTCTAATCATTGTTATTATTATTATTTGTTATGGCTGTTAAACAATTTATATACAGTGACTACAAACCTTGACTCCTATTTTACCACATTGTTATATGTATGTAAAATTGTCAAAGAGTACATTAAAGCTTTGCTTTAATGCTTCCTATATACACACACATACAACAATTTATATACTGTATATAAAGTATACAGTAAAATTAGAATATCAAGTAAAAGTTGTTTTATTTTGGCAATTTAACATAAAAGGTGAAACAACACATTTTATTAAGCCATTCCACGCAAATTCTCAAGCAGTTCCTTGTTGTAACTTTGCTGATTAAGATTTTCAGCTTATAAAAACCACAAACCCACAAACTCAGAAAATTATTATTTTTTTAAGCTGCAAGACTTGATCAGCAAAATCCACAGAAAAAAACTTGAAATATATTGATTTGGATATTATTCCATTATATAAAATGTGAAATTTACCTTTTAAGTTGAATTGCAGAAATACAACAACCTTTTCAAGATATTCTAATTTTCTGGGTAGTACTGTATACATGTACATGCACACACACACACACACACACACACACACACAAACACATATATATATATATTCACAGTACATACAGTCCTGCATGGATACAGTATGGATAGATGCAATACATACATTATTGTTTTTGGGATGCAAGCATGTTTTGAAATGGTTGTTATGTCCTTAGATGCAAAAACAGAATAGGACAACAATTTGAGTCAACGGATTTGCATGCTTTTTCTGGCAGCAACAATACCTACAATGTATTTCATGGCATGTTTGTCCACCTGCAAGTGATTGGCTCGAGGAGATCAGGTGGTTTAAATGCCCCGTTTCAGTTACAAATACAGTTCCTCGTCCTGTGAAGGCTTGAATGACGCCCCGGCGGCATTCCCATGCGACAAACAAACACAAAGACGCGAGTAAGAAGATGCGGTGATGAGGATGTGAGACACAGCACTGAGCTGTAATCCACCCAACACACTGCACAATGACGTGGCGGGTCAGTCCATAATCCAACTCTCATCTGAGGCCTTCGCAGACAGTTTCAAATCTGCTTGAAGGAGCGCAGCAAAGCAATCTTCCTTGGCAGCGCTCCGTTGCTTTCATCACACAAACCCCTCAGCCCAGCAGGAATTACATCCACATCAAGTCTGCCCATTGCTTCCCATCCAGCGCCAGGCAGGGAAGGGAAAAAAAAAAACACATGCTTGACTGCCGGCATCTTTTCAGCCTCTTCAGTCTTGAGATGTGAACGACATCAACATCACGTTCAACCACAACGTCCAGCCACAAATAAATGTTTTTATACATTTTTCATTTTCCTTGGGATTAACCAATCATGTGCGCTCTTAAACAACGTTCAGTAGACTGCAGCTCAACACGGACAGATTCGACTCTATGTACTCTATCCATGCACAAAAAAGTGTCTCTACCCACTGTATCTATGCATACAGTTTCTATACAGGGCTGCATGTACTGTATCTATGCAGAACTGAATGTATTGTATCTATTATTTCCATATGCAATAACCCCAGCAGGTATTGCACTGCTAGCTTGCAGTATTTACGTGATGAAAGAAGCAGCGAGTGTAGTTATTGTTATGGAAAGAATACGGGATGATTCCCTCCATCTGCGCATCGGCCCACCCACCACACCAGGAGCTAATTAGCAGGATTACGCTGCACTAATTGTGCTCATTTACAAGGTTTTAGTCAAAGAGATCCATGCTATGGCTTACATGCTTGTCAAGTGTCCAAGCTAATGATGAAGGGGGGGAAAAGCCCAAGGCAAGAAAGCCTGGCAGCAAGCAAAAGCGTACAAATGCTCATAGAAAAATCATATTCTCCCAAATCAGGGGGTTTGGGAAGATATTTCTTAAATATATCTTGTTATAAAATGATACATTTTCTTCTACTAAACGAGATCTGCAGGCAATTTGTGTCGAAGAAACCTAGAACTGGATGAAATCCTTGCTCATAAGCAACACTGTCAAAGTGAATGTAGTAATGAAGAGCCTCTATAAGCTGCTATGAGCTTCTCCTCGTCTGAATAACGCAGGCCTCAAATTAGAACATTTCTGCCATCATCCACCTGCTGTGAAGTTCTTCCCAGCTGACTCTTGACAGACGATTGATAGGAAATTATATGCACACACACACAGAGTAGTGCTTGTGAAGTCATTCATCATCATTGTGAAGTGTCCCCACATCATACAATAGCATGGAGAAGTTAGCTCAAATGTTTAACAGTTAGCATGCTAACATCAAGGCTGTCCTACAATGTCCCCACATTATCCCATGTCTGTATCTGAAGTTAGACATGAGTACATGAATTAAAATGATAACATGCTAACCTCTGTTAGCACTCTGTGCAGAAAGTGCCAAGTCTGTTGTACAGTGTCCCTACACCAGGCCACGTCTGTAGTTGCATGTAGATATGCTAAGATGCTAACAGTTAGCATGCTAGCACTTAGAGAGTTAGGACTCTGTGCAGAAAGTGCCAAGTCTGTTGTACAGTGTCCCTACACCAGGCCACGTCTGTAGTTGCATATAGATATGCACAGTGGCAGCAGCGACATATCTTCACGTGCTTTCTTGCAGCCTGGGCGTGAGGTGAGAGCATCAGTGATGGATTCGGAGCCAACGCTTCATTAACACTCCAGCCGCATTTGGTCAATAGCAAAATTGCACGGGTGCTTATGGAGTGTGATTGGGTGTTATTGTTAATGGCCTGTGAACAATGTGCCACTTAAGGCAATCAAAGAGGCGCTACTTGCAGAGTGTACTTCATGTCATCCACCATGATTACCTGACGCCGCTAACACGCCATGTAGGACACGCTCGCAACACAAAGGAATTTGATTTGTGGAGGAGGACAATGATATTTGATATTTGATATGGAATGAATACATTGACACAGAAATATATTTCATGTCAAGGTGCACAGGAGTGAAATGACTTCATTAAATACCATTCTCTTCAGAATCAGCTCCACTTTTTCCACAGATAATGTTATTCGTTTTTCAAAGCTATAAGATCAGTTGACATCCACAGCTATTTTTTTCACACATTTGTATTGTTTGAAATGATTCATGTCCTGAAAGTTTAGAGCAGGGGCGTCAAGCTGGTTTTCACCAGGGGCCAGCTTTTGGCCGCCTGTAACTGGGAAACCATATCGGTGTATAATGCCCTCACGATATACAGTACTTACTGTATATGATTTATTTACAGTTTTTTTTATTTACGAGGGGCAGCAATGGGGAAAGCCAATGGCGCAGTCAAAAAGATAACATTTAGGTGTTCTCCAGATAGTTGGGCAGTGAAAAAATGTACAAACATTTTTAAAAAAGAACAAAAAATGTCAAGTGTATATACAAACATAAGACAAATATTTACAGTGATGAAAAAACAGTACTTCATTTACTGTGTTTCTGGCGCAACACCACCTTCTTGCTGTATAGTGTCAATTATTGCAGTTCCAACCTACTCAATACTCAATACTACAATATAGGCAACATTTTTCATCTTCCTCTTGAATATACAGTAGTGTTCAGAATAATGGCAGTCCAATGTGACTAACCAGATTAATCACGATTATTAGTACATTTTTATTGCTACATGGCAAACTAGTTACCAGTATGTGCAGTAGATTCTCAGAAAACAAACCAAGACCCAGCATTCATGATATGCACACTCTTAAGGCTGTACAATTGGGCAATTTTAGTGTTCATGTTGCTCCATTTCTCTTTAGGCCAGTTGATGTGTTCTCTGGCAAATTGTAACCTTTTCTGCACATGCCTTTTTTTTTAACAGAGGGACTTTGCAGGGGATTCTTGTAAATAGATTTCAGCTATAGCTTCACACAGATGTCTTCTAACTGAAACAGTACTTACAGGTAACTCCAGACTGTCTTTGATCATCCAGAAGCTGATTGGCTGAGCCGTTGCCATTCTGGTTATTCTTCGATCCATTTTGATAGTTGTCTCCCGTTTTATGCCACTGTCTGGTTTTGCTCTCTATTTTAAGGGATTGGAGACCGTTTTAGCTGAACAGCCAAACATTTTTTTTCACCTCTTCATAGGTTTTGTGTTCCTGATGCTATGACATGAAATATTTTCAAAATTATCCAAACACACAATTTGTCAATTTGCACAAAGTAGGGACATTGGGCCAGTACCACCTATACCAGCCTGAATTTTTACTCAGTATCGGATTGGAAACAAAATAGTGGTATTGCATATGAATACTCCCTGAATGTTTTTAACTCGTGTTTGCATGGTAACGCCAAAATAACAGCACAGATTCAGCCCAGAATTTCACTTCATCTTTCTTCAGCACAAGCTCTGCTTTTCATGCATTGAATTGACAAAGCCGAAAAGCACACCCTCTATGCTGTTAAAATGTGTGTGAAGGAAACAGAATTGTGAAGAATGACAACAGAAAGAAGCAGAATTTGTATAAAGTAAAATAAAAAATTAAAGGGCTTTCATCAGGGCTTGCACATCATCTTTGACGACTTTGTGTCGGGCGTCCCTGGAAACCTTAGTTCATCATCCACAGGTTCTTTTGTTTCCTGTGTGCAGCGGCTTTAATTCCATGCGACTTGTGGAAAAACGGCAGGTAGCCTGAGGCTTGGAGATCACATTGCACGGATCAGCATCACCACACAGACAATCATGGATTTGCTTTTTCCTTTCTTTGAAGCCAGTTTGTCTTGTTGTTATGGTTCATATTTGTATTATTGGTGGTGATGATGATAATTTTTAGGGGTGGTCATAATAATGATGATGATAAATATTATTGTAGTTTATGTACTTTTTAAGTTGGTTTCTTTTTTGCTTGTTACTGTTTTGACTTCTAATTCTTTTCTTTAAATACATTTTTAAATGCTACCATTATTGTTAATTAATTAATTAACAATAATGGTATTAAATATGAATTAAATAATTACAATAGTTTTTGTTATTTATTGTTATAATTATTGTTATTATTTTTTATGTATTTTGGGTGTTCTTTTGGCTGTTGCTGGACCTTTTCTTTCATTTGTTAATTAAATACATACTTGATGAAGGTTTTAGGATGGCATTGTTTGTATTGTTATTACTGGTGGTTGGCTTCTTTTTGCACTTGAATGGCAGGTGGGAATGTTGGAATGCGACTTGGAACATTGCTTGTGCACTTAATAAAGCATATATGGGAAAAAAATACATAAATAGAAGCTTTCTGCACAAAAGAGAAGAGATTTTGTTGTCGGTTTCATAGCGCGACACGGCGATACGCGACACTGCGGTGTTTAATTTCAGGTTCAGTGATCAGCATCCATGAAACACAAATGTTGACCTTTTTGGGAACTATTAATCTGCTAGCCAGCGCGGTTTTTAAGCAAACAAGAACGGGCCTCCACTCTGTCCATCCAATTTCCTAGTGTGTAAATTGGAGCGCCGCTTGCACAATTCTCTATTCATTACAGTGCGGCTGAAAGGAAGCACCGAGGTGGCAGAGCCCTTTTCTTTTCCTTTTTCTCTCTCCCTCTGTGTGTGTGCGTGTGTGTGTATGTGTGTGTGTGGTGGGGGCCTCCTTTTTGGCTTGGGGGAAGGGACGTTTCGGGGAAGGAAAGCTGTCATAATTGAAACGTGGCCTAATCAGAGTCATTACCATTTTTACCAATTTGCACCACCCAAGATGCTTATTAGGTAACTGTGTTTAATAAGCGCCTCTTTAGAAAACTAACTGTAATGAGCTCTTTCAAGTCAGACTGCAGCGTGATTTTACACGGCAAGGCAGGGAATAAAGAATTTAAAAAAAACACGCACTCACATTTAGCGGCACACAATGTCATTATTAAGCTGCACAAACTCTTTCCATCCGGCACACAATCGCCCCCACCGAGCAGCAGACATGCTGAAAAGTATTTCTAATTACTGATCATTACTCTACTTGATAATTCATCTGTGGATGTAAACATAATTATGAGAGCTTTTGCTTTCTCTTCCACACTCTTGACAGGCGTGCAAATATTGCCGACAGACAGTAATTACACGTAAAAGACACAAAAAAACAACAAATTCAAATTCACTGAAGATATTCTCAGAAAGTGTCGCGTATGAAAGGCCATAATCAGTATGTAATCCACGCCAAATATGAAGTGAAGGCTATTTCCACGTGGCAGTAATTCCATCTTTAGATAGCAGGGCACCATTTAACCCCTAAAAGACACGTCTTCTTCGCTGGCAATATTCACCATAAATTTCACAGTCTGATCGGCAGGCAGATTAATGAGCGCAGGCTATCAAGTACATTGATCCTCAAGCGTGAGACCAGCCATAACCGCAAGAGCTGGGAATATGTCATTTTTAAAACCCGCTCTCCAAGCATAATCCTTATCAAATGGCTCGATACGATCAATTCATCAGTGATTGATTATCTCCACAAATGTTCTCAGCTCCATGCAACGACAAAATAATGAAGTCAAAAGCGCCT
Organism: Oostethus manadensis; assembly: GCA_024372805.1. NCBI lineage: Eukaryota > Metazoa > Chordata > Actinopteri > Syngnathiformes > Syngnathidae > Oostethus > Oostethus manadensis. The sequence continues at coordinate 434,426 of QODF01000184.1, forward strand.
CTGCTGGTTTCAGCCCGGTATTGCACTCCATTTTGCTCCCACTAGTGAGGTGCAGTACAACACTGAAATATCCATACTTCCGATACTCAAACCAAAAAATCTATGCTTTTGATACTTCAGTCGTTTGAGGTATGAAATCTAATACACTACTTTTTCAAATTTGGTCAATTTGACACGAAGTATCGGTATCGCCGATACCAGCCTGAATTATACTCAGTATTGGATCAGTGTCACCATCACTACTCCCTGAATGTGCTCAACTCCTGTTTCCATGGTCATGTCACACGAAGCGGAATGTCAACATAATGAAGCCAACAGCTCCAATGCTGGTTTCAGCCCAGTATGGCACTCCATGCTTACCATAGTCATAAATTGATCCTCAAATAGAAATATCCATACTGTTGTTACTTCAGTCATTTGAGGTATGATATCAAACACACCACTTTTTCAAATTAAGTAAACTTGGATGGATGCACAAAGTATTGTCATTAGTCCCTGAATGTTCTCAACTCCTGTTTCCATGGTGGTGTCACACAGAGCGGAACGACAACACAATGAAGCCAACAGCGCCCCTGCTGGTTTCAGCTCAGTATGGCACTCAATCTTGCTTCCACTAGAGACATGCGGGTTGATCGGATTGATACTCAAATCAAAATATCCATACTTTTGATACTTCAGTCATTTGAGGTATGATATCAAATACACTACTTTTTCAAAATTGGTAAATTTGCGTACCAACTTTTCATAGCAAAAATGGCCGCACGGTTTGAGTGTATTGTGTATTATTACTATCTTGTAGGCCTGTGACAAAAATCAATACATAAATGAATAATCAATAATTTTGAGCCTAACATATAAACATCATCAAATGTCATTTTCAGCCTGTTTGTGCATTGTCATTTGGTGAAATGAACCCTTTTGATAAAGACAATGAACTTTATAATCCAAAAAGATGGAACTCATGTTTGATTCCCCAAGTATAACACCTCGCATTTTGCTGCATCTAAAACGCAGACAAAATCATATTATATATAAACTGTGCATTCCACCCGCAACGTTGCTAAAAGTAAAAGTGATCTCAAAATAATTACAATAATATCGTTTTTCTGCAATAATTCGTAGGACAATTATTGTCCAGCAAAATACCTAGCATTATAGCATTAAATGTTTAGTAATTCTCTACTTAGGGAAAGAGCCAAAATATGCTAACGTTCACATGCTAAAAAAGCTAACATGCTAACGTTAGCATGCAAAACACGGCAAGAAAGACATGTGTTTGTGTCTCAGAAAAGGATTGTAGATGATGGGCAAAATTCCAAAGAAAGTAGACTTTTGCTAGAACAGATTGTTTGGGAATGACAATGTTAGCATTTGGTCAATGAAGCCTCGTGTAGCAACGGCACCATGTGCCTCTCTTCCTTTGGAGGGTGGAAGTAACCCCTGGAGAGACAGCTTAACCACAAAGGTCTGCAAAAACACCTTTTTCTACCTTGAAAGCTTCGCTACTTGGCTTTGTAGTCCACATCCCGATCAGACACAACAGAACACCGAGTCCTGCCTCTTGCAATTGTCTGCTACTTGTATTCCGTCAAGTTGTATGAGCATTTTGTGTGGATTTTGGAGGCTTGTAATGGGAGACGTAGCCTCAGGGGCCTCTTGGTCTGCAGAGTCATGCTTTAATGAGCATCACTGAAAGTGAGAAATGACAGCTCACCGACTCTCTCAACCTCCTGATTTACTGTATTAAAGGAGAAAATGGAGAAATACGTCTTCCCCTCTAACCACCAGGGCTAACTATTACGTCCGCCTCCACAAACCTCAAGGGTGTGTGAAAACATCCCACCAACAACTCCCCTTTGTACATTTTTGATCGCCTGTGCTTTTCTCAAATTCAAAATCATAAGAAAGTTTATGATTGAGTACTTTAAAAAGTTCTAGGATTAGATAGAGTAGTGGTTCAAAATAATAGCAGTCCAACGTGACTAACCAGATTAATCACTGTTATTAGTATATTTGTATTGCTTCATGGGAAACAAGTTACCTGTAGGTGCAGTAGATTCACTGAACAAAGACCCAGCATTCATGATAAGCACGCTCTTAAGGCTGTGCAATTGGGCAATTAGTTGAAAGGGGTGTGTTCAAAAAAGCTATTTTGAACAAACTTTTTTGTTTCTAGGATTTGGCAATCCTGAGACTCACTAAACTAATATTTAGTGGTATGAGCACAGTTTTTTATAACTACTTCACATCAGTGTGGCATGGACTCAACCAACTTGTGGCACCTTTCAGCTGTTATTCTACTCCAAGATTCTTTAACAACGTTCCACAATTCATTAACATTTCTTGGTTTTGCTTAAACAGCATTTTTGATGTCACCCCACAAGTTCTCAACTGAGTTAAGGTCCAGAGATTGGGCTAGCCCCTCCATAACATTCATTTTGTTGGTTAGGAACCAAGATGTTGCTGGTTTACTAGTGTGTTTGGGGTAATTGTCTTGTTGAAACAGCCATTTCAAGGGCATGTCCTTTTCAGCATAAGGCAACATGACATCTTCAAGTATTTTGACATATCCAAACTGATCCATGATCCCTGCTATGGGATAAATAGGCCCACACCATAGTAGGAGAAACATGCCCATATCATAATACTTCACTGTCTTCACTGTGTACTGTGGCTTGAATTCAGAATTTGGGGGTCGTCTCACAAACTGTCTGCGGCCCTTGGACCCAAAAAGAACAATTTTACTCTCATCAGTCTACAAAAATGTTCCTCCATTCCTCTTTAGGCCAGTTGATGTGTTCTTTGGCAAATTGTAATCTCTTCTGGACATGCCTTTGTTTTAACAGAGGGACTTTGCGGGGGATTTTTGCAAATAGATTAGCTTCACACAGACGCCTTCTAACTGTCAAGTACTTACAGGTAACTCCAGACTGTCTTTGATCATTCTGGAGATGATTATTGGCTGAGCCTTTGCCTTTCTGGTTATTCTTTAAACCATTTTGATAGTTGTCTTTCATTTTCTGCCACGTGTCTCTGGTTTTGCTCTCCATTTTACGGCATTGGAGATCAATTTATCTGAACAGCCCAAAAATGTTTGCACCTCTTCCTAAGAGTACTAATATAGTAATAACAGTACTTAATCGGGCTAGTCACATTGGACTGCTATTATTTTGAACACTGCTGTATAGCTGACCTATACATCGTGGAAAGGCGTGGTTTACCAAGGCGTGATGAGGTTTGGATGAATGTTCTCATCAATGTAGACAAAAATTCTTCCTGACTTTAAAAAAGTGGCACCCAGACGCTCCTGGGCACAGATGTCACAGCAAGCTCTACACAAACTACCATAGACTAAAGCCCTCCGTCTTCTCAATCTCCTACAAGGAATCGTTTCGTTGCACAAAAATCCTTGAAATTGGCACAAACGCATTATGGAGAGCAACGGGAGTCAATATTTTTACTTACGCAAACGCGCAGAAATGCGAGTAATGTCGTGCTTCTGCACATGCATGTCACTTTCCAGGCGCGTTGCGTTCACCTTACAAGTAGCATTTGTTTTCTAATGTGAACCACCACATAAAAAAATCGGATTTTAAGCAAAAAATCCAAATTGGGAATCCTACCCTGCAGTGTGAACATAGCCTAAGTGTACTTTTCCTTCGAAAAAGGCCTACATCAAATGTAAAGAAAGAGGAAAACGCTATGACTGTATTTTTGTGGGGTTTCTATTCCATTTAGTACATGCTGACGTTTACTGTAATGAAGGTGTTTAATGGCAGCACGCGGCGGTAGGAAGCAACAATGAACATGTTATCTTGTTCACTGATCCCATCCAAACCATTACTTTTTATAGCCGTGTTAACCTGGTTAGGATACTGTAAAAGAAGCTCATCCTTCACGCTGTGATCTCAGGACGTACGTCTGGCTGATAAAAAATGTTTTCACAGCCTCTCCTCCTATTACCTCAACCTTCATGTTTCCAAGGACTGTGTAGCTTGTACGAACAACACACCGTGGGAGTGCGTCTATCCTTCCAAGAAAGGATTGTCTCTGCTATGTTAAACTACATAACTGATCACCACTGGAAAATCAGCAAAAGGTTGCCACATTTACCTGCAACTGCCACCGGAAGCCTTCTCAAACATTTCTCGTCTCAAAGATTGAAGGAGGGTCACTCGTCCAACAAAAGGTGAAATGAGACAAGTGAAGCAATCTTGGGTCAATATGACACCGAAATCGCTGGGCTATATTGTAATCAAGTCAAGTCGAGAAAGCAGAAAGCTTCTGCGTGGGAAAAAGCAGTGGAGGAGACGCACCGTTCCTTGGTTACTTTGGGACAAGGATCTTGTACAGTATAACCTTTAACGATTTGTTATGCACATGTTGTTATTCAGGGCCGTACAGTGGCTGTGTGGTTAGCACATTGGCCACACAGTCAGGAGATCTGGAAGACCTGGGTTCAAATCTCCGTTGGGCATCTCTGTGGGTTTTCTCCGGGTACTCCGGTTTCCTCCCACATTCCAAAAACATGCATGTTAGGTTAATTGGCGACTCTAAATTGTCCATAGGTATGAATGTGAGTGTGAATGTTTGTTTGTCTATATGTGCCCTTCGATTGACTGGCAACCAGTCCAGGGTGTACCCCGCCTCTCGCCCAAAGTTTGCTGGGATAGGCTCCAGCATCCCCGCAACCCTAATGAGGATAAGCGGTATAGAATGAATGTTGTTATTCAGTGTTGTTATATTTATACATCATTTGTTTGTCCGCCCCTGGTGGTAAGAAGGAGTAGAAGAAATTAGGTTGTGACCAAGTGGACCTGTTTATTTTGTCCTCATGACATTACTACTACAATCCGGAGAACCAGAGCAGAGATAGCTGCTGTGGCCCAGCAAGGTGCACTGTACTCGAGCACCCGCTCCGAGCAGCCGGTGTGCACTTTTCAAGCGTTGCAGCGGTGGCATTTCAGGTGTTTTTTTGTGTGCTCTGTGGGTTTATTTCTCCTCATTGCTAAGCATTTGGTACAACTAGCACGTGACATGTCTTCCTCAGTCAAGGGTAGGAGAAAAAAGTGGCGCTTGATTTGCTCACCCATACAGTACTTGTAATCTCACCTTTTAAATGATCGGCTATTTGAGATATTTGTAATGTTATCAGACATGTTATTGGTATGATATCATAATTGATGAAAAAAATATGCCTGGGCAAACAAACCTCTTATTTCAACCATGTGACAAAAACCTGCAGGTGTGTTTTTAAATATTTACTGTCCCACAAATTCACACTAAACGAAATTGTTGTCAATGTTGTAAAGCTGTGGAACTGGAGTTTGTGACAAGTATTTTCTCACAGACAACTGGTACCGTCTGTCAAACGTTTGTGGCCTTTCTTGAATGCGGATATATTTGAGGTAGGCGATCTGGTTTTGTTACCTTTCACTGTATACTCTGTATACAGAATATACTGTATACATTGTTAACATTGTGTCTACCTTGCTGTGTGGCATTTGGCTTTGCAAGCAGCATTTTCCCTCCTAGATTCTACTACATCCCCTTGCATTGCTCGTCACAAAGCTCCACTATTTTGCTCTGTGTGTGTTCTAGCGACAGTATGACTGACAGGAGGTCTCACTGTGTTCCACCAAGCGTTTAGATGCTGAACCAGTGCACAGAGCGAACCCTCTTTCTGCCTGTTTGGAGGCAAAAGACGAGAAAAACAGACACGCACGCACATGGAAAAATATGGAGGCCGGCAAAATCATACACTTCATTTTCCTGTGTAATTCATTTATTTAATTATAACCTTGAAAAGTTTGAAATCTTGTCATGTTTTAATCTTTAATATTAAAGATCTAATGAAAAACATTGATAATAAATACAACACTTGTTATAGGAATGTGATATTATTAATAATAAACACAACGCTTTGTTATAGGAATGTGATATTCGTATTTTCTTTGTCATAGGAATGTAATGTTAGTAATTCATGGTTATATGAATGTGACATTAGTAATACTTGGTAACAACAATGTGATACTAGTATTTCTTTGTTACAAGAATGTGATATTATTAATTGTCAGTAGGAAATGAAGCGGGAGTCCGTAGGAGTGTGATACTAGTTATAACATTTTGTTATAAGAATGTGATATTATTATTAATAAAATTAACACTTTGTTATAGGAATGTAATATTAGTAATTCTTTGTCATACAAATGTGACATTAGTATTACTTGGCATGTGATATTGAGATTAAGAAATACAACACTTATAGGAATTTGATATTAGTAATGGGTTGTTAAAAAAGCCACGTGATATTATTAAGAATAAATACAACACTTTTTCATGGGAATGCGATATTTGTAACACTTGGTTATAAGAATGTGATATTAATAATAAATACAACATTTTTCTATAGGAACGCGATATTATTAAAAATAAATACGACACTTTTTCATTGGAATGGGATATTTGTAATACTTGGTTATAAGAATGTGATATTATTAATGATGAATACAACATTTTGTTACAAAAATGTGATATTAGTAATAATATATACAACACCTTTTCATGGGAATGTGATATTTTTTACACTTGGTTGTAAGAACGTGATACTAGTATTTCTTAGTTATAAGAATTCGATAGTAGTAATTATTTTTCATAGGAGTGTGATATTAGTAATATTTTGTTACAGGAATGTCATATTGATAATAAAAAATACAAAACTTTGATTTGATATTAGAAAAATATTTGTTATAGGAAAGTGATATTAGTCATTCTTTGTCATAGAAACATGACATTAGTAAGAACAAAGTCAAACACTGGAATGATCCAACACGTCATATTATCCTGGCAACGGCTGGAACCTCCGTGCAGTTCCTTGACGTCATTTGAATGAAAAGGCAAAAAGGCTTTGAAAGCGATGTCAAAGAATCAATTAGAAAGCTGTGAGCTGAGCACGATGATGGGGGCCTTCAAAGGGGGAAAGCCAAACGGAAACAAGGAAAATGGAAAATGAGGGATGAGCATTTCTTGAAAGATACGAAAGAAAGAAGTGTTAACTTTTGTCAAATGATAGAACGACATCAAGAGGAGGTGCGCTCTGCTTCAACACCTCCAATGTCTTGTTTTAGCAATGCTTTCATCAGCAAATATAACCACCAGCTGGGGATAGACCTCCCCCAAAGCCAAGTTTTATTATTATGTCGCCATCATAACAACAATCTTCTGTTTCGTTTGGAGTGAAACCTGCCTTTACTTGAGGAGATGGCACCGCCTCTGATGCTAAATAGTTGTGGCACACAAACGGTAGGAAGTAAGAATCACCTCTCCAAAAGGTCACTTTTTTATTGATGCAAAATAAGCAAAGAGAGGAATCCCGGTGTCACATGACTGCAGCTTTTACTTCACTTCTAACCCCGTCTGCTTAATTGCAAAGGAACAAAGACAGCTGAGGTTGTCAAGGTTAAAAATACCAATAATAGCACAATATTTTCTGCATATTTGCATATGAAGTTGTATTGATCTTCTTTGCTGGAATTAAGTGCTGATCCATGTTGGGATATGACCTCCTTGGGAATGTTTTTAAGGAAATAATTAGCCGTCCTGGAATGCATACTGCATGTGTACAGACTGGCCTGGGAAATAAAAGATGAAAAAATGCACAGTGCAGTTGAAGCAAAATGTTGAAACATTGAATCTTACAAGATATCATACTAATTCTAATGCTCGTACTATCATGTGACCACTGAGCTGTAGATTAGCATGTTTAATAGAGTATAAGTAACTAAGTATTAGAGATGCATGATATCATTTTTTTCAAACCAATACAAATAACTGTATAGAACCATAGGATATAGGGCAGCAGCCATGGCCCAACAAGGTGCACTGTATTTGGGCACACACTCTGAGCAGTCTGTGCGTCTGCACGGAGGTCTCAGGCAAACCTTTTGCGCTTTTCCAATGCCATGGTACTCATGGGATGTTGGCTGTTAACGTGACAGTCAGGACGAAAAAGGAGCGCTTGATTTGCCAGCCTGCATAGTTTGGGTAATCTCGCCTCAATGGAGCGTTTTGTTTTGTTCTTTTTTTTAATTATAGGTTATCTGATTTATTGGTATGGCGTCACAATTCCGTCATATCGGGCCAATAATTAGCATGCATTTGTGATTTTAACATTTGTTTTAAGTAAAGTCCAATGAAAAAATATGCCTGGACAAAATGTTTTATTTAACAAAGAAGATGCTTTGTGAAACGTTTATTGCCCCACAGATTGGCACTAAATGTTATTATAAATGTCAAAATAAACATCTAATGTTATGATAAAATACTGTATGATAATAGTGCTTTAATATGTCATGTTACATATAGTATAGTTGTGGAATTGGGGTTTCTGACACGCATTTTCTCACAGACTATTGGTACTGTTTGTCAAACCGATGCAGCATTTCTTGAAATGCTGAATTAAAGAGCAGCATTTATTTGGCCAAGGCTGTCTTTGAATGCACACCATTTAGCGACGTTCCATTTGTATTTACTTTGCCAAACAAACGTCGCAGTGAGTGTTAACTGCTGGAACAACATATCTGCATTTTCATGTGTATTTTGCTTTTTCTTAGGAGGGAAAACCGGGTTGGGTGGTTGTGTTTGAGGGGGATCTTGTTGACTTTGATGTTGTTAAATAAATAATAAATTCACGGCAGCTGTGTGGCATTTGGCTTGCCAGCATCTTTTTCCCTTCTAACTACAATACCTTGCACCGCAAAGCTCCACTCCTTTTCTGTGTGTGCATACTGTATGACTGACAAGAGGTCTCTCAGAGACAAGAATTTCTGGCTGTGACGTCATACCCCCCAGCCCCGCTATATATCACATACTACTTTTGTCGTTGCTGTGTACCATACAGTAACAATATGCGGGATATCATATTGTTTACATCTGAAGAATATAAATACTGCCTCTTGCTTATGTCTGCAAAAGTAGAAGATAGTGTGATTTTCGAAGCAGACAAATTGCTTCCACAGGAGGTCTGGAATCTACCTCCCTCCTGGCGGGGTGACGTTGCATGTTCTATTTGCAGACGGAGGCTGCGAGGAGTGTAACAGTGACCCATACGACCTGTGGCCTAGAAAAGCAACTCCTTGCTCATTTGCCGTGGCCTTTTTCAAACTCTTGTTCTTGTCTTTTCTTGCCAAATGATTTGCATCCATTTTTTATTCACGGCTGTTGACTTGTTGTCAATGTATTCGCCGCCGCCAAGTCTCAAGTGGGAGGGGGGGGCCCGGGAAGTCGGGCAGGCGAAAACTGCTTTACTTTCAGGCCTTGTGTCTGCAGGCCACACGTCTGCAGTCATCTGTCACTGCTTTACATACGTGCCATGACACTTCCTCTCTCTGTGGGAAGCTTTTGTCACCACTTGGCCGCCAGCAGAGGCTGACTGGGTGCTGGATGGGTCTCCCCCAGGTACCTCCAGGGAGCCACATTAGGCCTAACTGACAGTCTGACAGCACAAACACACACACTCCATGCCCGGCCCGATCACTGGCTCCTCTAACAGCACATCAACTGGCACGGTCCCAAGGCATGGCATGCTTTGCATAAAGCAAAAGCACCGCTTTCTCTTGTTTTTCATTTCTCCTTTTTCACCCCTCCAGCCTCTTTGTGCCGCATGTACGTTTTCCAATGAATAATGGAAGCACCAGAGCTCACCACTCCTGGGATCCATGGAAAGATGTGCACAACAGCAGCTCAAAGAAATCCTATTCTTCTCTTGCTCATCACGCTGCACATCAAGTTTAAAACGCATCCAATCTATCAATCAATCCTACTTTAAATGGTCCCTGATGTGACTCATCAACTTTGCTAAAATATCTTAGGTATATATTGATTGCAATTATGTATAAGGAAGAATAAGTAAGCAGTATAGTACTATCACTCGGGTAAACAAACATGGCGGTGTACGAGACAGAGATTGTTTACAGTAATTATAGCCAAGATTTCAGCCATGTGTCACTACGTAGTTTTGGAGGAGGAACAAGCATTTGGAGATGAAATAGAAAACTTTAAGAACGTGGACATGGACATAGGTGGCCTTTAAAACACAGAACGGTATGTGTAAATGACTATTGAGTTACTTATCCTTCAATTATTTTTTAAGTGGCCTCTTAATGAGCATAAAGGGGTCTTTGTAGCCTGATTTGTTTTGTACATATCACTGTGAAACGATGCTTCATCCTTTCAAGCCAAATGTTCCTACAGAGCAGTCATCAGTGAAATGATCACTGCACTATTTTGATAAACAATTGATATTGGTAATACTTTGTTTTCTTCCTATTAATAATAAATACTATAATAATCCGGCAGCACAGTGGACGAGTGGGTAGCACATTGGTCTCACAGTCAAGAGGTTCAGGGTTCGAATCTCTGTTGGGCATCTCTGTGTGGAGTATGTTCTCCCCGTGCGTGTGTGGGTTTTCTCCGGGTGCTCCGGTTTCCTCCCACATTCCAAAAACATGCATGTTATCTTAATTGGCGACTCTAAATTGTCCATCGGTATGAATGTGATTGTGAATGCTTGTCTGCCCTGTGATTGACTGGTGACCAGTCCAGGGTGTACCCTGCCTTTCGCCCAAAGCCAGCTGGGATAGGCTCCAGCATACCCGCGACCCTAATGAGGAAAAGAGGTATAGAAAATGAATGAATGAATGACTAATAATAATAAACATATTTTTCTTGTTTTTATTTTTGCCTTGATTGTTTTATTCTGTGATTAAGTTTGTTATGACATTTTTATTTATCTATCTATTTATCTAGAGCTTTTGTCCACGTCCGATAATATTAATATTGGCAACCGTTACACCACTGTTAAAAAGGCCAATAGTTTTTACATATTTATGTCTTATTTTATGTCTTCTTCATGCATCACTGATGTTTTTCGCACTTTGTTCGTCGGTCCTTGAACGCACCACATCTACCGGGCTGTGAGACGTAAAAAGTTTGTTTGGCTACGATCGCACTAATGCTTATAAATGCTGATAAGTGCGTGAGACATGTTAAAGGATTTTAAGGAACCTGGATTGTGTCGTGAGGGAACAGTGGCAATTGAAGAGAGAAGGGGAGGGTTCTGGAGCTGAATCTACACTCACTTTTATTGCAAATGATGATCTGAAATCATAACAGAACGTCAATGTCATGCTAGCAGTGGGGTTTGGAGGGGGAGGAGCGAGCCGTGTATGAAAAACATGCATATAATACCATATATATATATATATAATGTAATATAATATAATGTAACATTAAGGTACTGTAAAGTTGGGCCAGAAACATGTAAGCCCAGCATGCAATATTCACCAGTATGTCTCGCACAATACTGGGAGTAGAGGAGCGAGCGGGTGTGGCGGCAATCCAGTGCAATGGCTATTTTCCACTGGGCAAAGTCAACTTGACTCCCAAAGGTGATTTCCTGTTAATGAACATAAAAGAAGCTTCAGCTTCTTCAAACTCAGACTTTTTAAAATGTATTACTTTTTTTTTTTAAATCAATCTAATTCCACGTGGAGTGTTAGAAAGCAAACATGGTAACAGTACCAATGACAACAATAATAATGGCAAAGATGATAGAACTCTATGAAGTATTTGTGCCGGTAGAAGGTTCCTAAATTCACATGATACATTGGACACTAACAGCAGTGCTGGCTGCTCTGCTGGTGTCCCAAAGTCACTGCAGATACCTGCTGCCTGGCTGCACGCCAACAGCGTTAGTACACACACAAGGTACACCACAGCACATACCCCCCAAAAGTACATGACAGCACATAGGCGCCTCAGTCCCGCGCCCCCTGCCCCATCCCACCGCTCCTCACATTCCTCGTCTCCTCTCCACTCCGTCAGGCAGAGTACAACCCCCCAAGCCCTACCTGCCCTTCCATCCTTGGCACCCCAGACTCCCCCCCCCGACCACGTCTGGCACGATGCCGACCCAACGTCAGGTGATGTGCTCGGCGTACGGTCAATGAATCGTTAACGACCACGGCCATCAGCCGCCATCTTTAACAGAGGCGTGCAAATAAGCAGCATACCTGGCCAACACGTTTTTAAATGTATCTTTATCTTTACATACAGTATTTACACATAGGTACTTGCACATCAGACAATACAAAGTACTTGCACGTTATTGGAACATCTTTGTTTTATAAACTAATACAATTGCAAGGATTACACATCCATGAACTCAAAATAACATGGCAAAAACATCAACACCATCACTGCTCCTGCAGACAGCTAGGATAACAGCAGCCTGCCAGCTTACATTGCTGTGTGGTACCACACTCTGTTTTAAGATGCACCAAACATTTACATTTTCTAACACTGTGTCTAATTTGTGTCATTGCTCATGACATACCTGAAAGGGGGGTAAATATAAATGAGGATGGCTGGACACAATGCCCCCCTCTGGCAGCCGCATCCAGAAAGGAGCGCTGCGGCCCAGAGCTCCCCTTTCGGCCTTTGCAGACATAACTAATCGAACCCTGAGTGATCTGTCTGATCCCTGATAAACTGATTACAGGTACATTTGTAACCATTTTAACTCATATTAAACCCTTTTTTAATGCAACTTTCATTTATACAAGGAATGTTAGTCGGACTAAGACTTTAATAGTTGACTTATATGTTGTAAATAGAAGAATTACCCACTAAACTTCACCACTTTTTAATACAAATAATCTATCACATGTGGGCACACACAAACAGATATAGATTTATAGATTGTATGCATGCCGATGGATAGATTGCTGTCCCATAATGCAACAGTGGTGGACATATATACATTTTGCCATCATTTCCAGGCTGTTAGGATGGTAAAAAAAGACATTTCAGCTTGGCTTACACAGTCCATATATTATTTGGCTGCTATGCCAGTGCATGTTTACTGTACTAAGTGAAGTCTGGAAAGTGTTTGCGTGTCAGTCGGCAAATTCAGTGAAAAACGACCAAGCACCGGAGTAGAAATCAGGAGGGCGGTGATGGTTACGCACAGTAAATACGCGTGCATGCATGAGATGCCGTGAGGAGGCCCGTAAAGGTAAAGTGTGGGCACAACCGCATGGTTGCAATGTAGAAAACATCAGACGTGTCGATTCCACGCCGCTATGCTGCAACTGAATTGTTTCCCAGCACATTTGCAGCTCAACTTCCCCGTTTGAACTCCGGTTTGGTTTTGCGCGAGCAGAGCCAGGAGGTATCGCTGTCGGGGCTCGGTGAGGAGTTGCAAACTCGCGCTACACACGAGGAGCAGCATATAACGAAGCTGACAATGCTGGTGAAATAGTGATGTAATAGCTGCCGCCGCACTGGATTTTCACGCAGCAGTCTCCGTTGAACGGCGTTTTTTGAAGAAACAGGAGGTATTGCAATATTGAGTTTTCTCCTCTCCACTTGTGAAAGGCCGACTGCATTCTCCCCGACACAAAACTCCCCAACAGCACGCCATAATGAAACACCTTGGAAGAAGGACGGAGGAGGAGAGGAAAAACGCCTCTCCTCACCAAGGTTACTCAATGATAAGCAACTCGGCCACACAATGACGGCGAAAAGAGGCGGCCATTATGAAAAGTCAGGCAAGTGCAGATTGTGAGAGTGACTGTAAATAACGCGGACAAAGACGTGCACCTTGTTTCTAAGTGCGTCTTTAGAATGTGTTCAAACATTTATCCTTCAGCACAGAAATACCATCAAATCTCATTTTATACATCAGCTTAAGCTTTATGAGAAATGACCAAGGATGGACTTGTTGGTCAAGAATGGAGCACGTCACGTAAATAGTAACAGAAAAGCCATAAAAGACATGATTTAGAAGGGGGGAGCTGCTTGCCACGGGGGGTATGATAATTACTCAGACACATTTATGAATGCACATGAATCACCTGCACGTCCAGATTAAAAGCCTCCATGCTAAACCTACTTTGGTACACCTGGGATGCTCTATTCCGGACAAATCCCACTAGGATTCCTACCCCCTCCGCTCTTTACCGCATCTCAAGTCAAGGAGAGACCAAATGAAGCGCCAATTGGGGCTTGGGGGAGGGAGGGAGGGGGTAATAAAGCAGCAGCCCCCCCAAGTGAACTACAAGCATGTTTCTCTTATGTGGATGAAAAGCATGATGGCGGGCCAGAACGTCATGCAACGTGTGCTGCAGAGATTAGCTGCTCATAAAAACAAATAGAAGCAGACAGAAAGGGAACAAGACATTCTCTGCACCCTGAAGGTGCTTCTGTAGGGGCGGGGGGTGCTGGGGGGGTGACAAGCACAAAGAGAAACACACACACACACACATACACACACACACACACACTATCAATGACAGCTTAGCAGGCAGGCCAAATAAAAAGCCAGAATATACATAAACATATAGAAATATTATATATGACATAGACATAGATACTGTAGAAACTCCAACACACAAAAGTCACACAATTTTGCTTTTTGTCATAAATGCATTTCAGGAAATGTTCCTAATCTTAGACACCAGTAAAAATAATAAACTGTACAAAATATCAGATGTACAGATTTTGTTGAAACTTTTATTGGAGAGCAACATCTGGAACATCTAAAAAGCTTGTGCTGAAAACTACAATATATTGGAATGGCCATTTCCTCTGAAATAAATACAATAAGGTCATAAAGTTGTTTTTGTGTCATTTCCGGCGATAAAATTGTAGGCCTAATTCACGAGACACTCTACTCCAAAGAAAAGCACAATGAACAAATATTTCAAACAAATTGCAATCTACTAACCCATGTTCTGCTATGCTGTGCTACGTATGTATGCTGGCGGCCCCGCCTCCAACTACCGAGACAAAGAGACTGTAGACTCTGTTCATGCCATTTAGCGGCCGAAAGTATTGCACAACGTGAACTCTCTCCTCTGTATGGAGCTTAGAAACCGGGGCGATATATTGGTTATCCGTTCTCATGTATTGTGTGGTTCATTCATTCATGAATTTATTATCGTCCCGGGAATAGTGGAAATGAGAAATCTTGTCACCTTTTAATCTTGTGACACGAGATCTTAGTAAATTGCATGTATTGCTTTGGAGGAAAGCATGAATATGAATGATTTCATGATTTCATGATTTCATGGACAGCATCCACCAACACAAATGCTGCTTGTTGACAGACAAGCTACAAGGCTTATTCTTCCCGGCAATAAAGTGTTATTATAAAGTATTAATAAGCGTCTTAATTCCGGCAATAATTACAATAAAGTGGCTGAAAATGACAGTAAAGCTCTGCAAAAGTTTGTACTGGTTGGTCATGGATGCATGCGCTTATTTTTACACGTGAGAAAGTGAAAATATTGCTGAAAAAACGTTAATGCGGGTGTTATGATGGCGGCAGCGGAACATGCATTACTTTTATGGTGTGTTTGTCCAAGCGGCGGAGAGCTTTGCGTTCCACATGAAAGCTTCCAGCATGCAATGCAACACTGCGCCCGCAAAAGCATGCATTAGCCAGCCTTACTAAAAACTCCTTCTGCTGGACTCTGACATGGAACGCGCGCATAGAGAAGATTCGCTGTCAGTCAGAAGACAAAGCCAGGCAGTTGCATGTGTGGAAATGAGATGGCGGGAGAATGTCAGGGATTCATGGTCCTTCATCTTTGCAGTGAAGCAAACATATCCCTCGGTGTAGCGGCAGACAGCTGCCTCCGCTTTCTAACGCGGCCCAACTTTAGATCACTGCAAGGATTGTCAGAGATAACATGGCGAGCGGCCACCGGGGGGAAACCAGCGCCGTGTCGACACCAGGTGGAAACTAGCCCGAGCAGGCGAGGCAGGAATACATTTCTACACAGTCACGCTCCCAATGGGGATTCCTCTTCTTTTTGTAGGAAAATGAGGCAAGACAGGGTTTAACATCTGAAAAATGACAACGCTGCACGCGCTGATCTCACACAACGCGCTCAAAGAGCTTCATGTCCGACATCTCCAAACGTCAACATCCTATTCATACCAGCCTGCTTCGTGGAAACTGGGCCTGGGACTATAAGAAACACACCAATGAATCTCGCAATGCATGAAAACATGCAGTTCATAGAATCTCTTTGTCTTGATGGGTGGAGGCGGGGCGGCTAGCATACACACAGAGTGCAGAAGAGTGTAACTTAGTAGAAATTATACCTGTAGATTGCAGCACATTGTAATATCATTGGTCATATAAATGTAATCTGGTAAATGAATGTTAAAAATTTTGTCTTGTCACATTCTCGTAGACCCGGTCTCGACTTGTTTCGTGAATTGAGTGTGTGTCGTGACGCCCAACTGCCCATACACACAATCACTCCCCATCACCACCTGCTGATACCTGCTGCACACTACCCACTACTAATGGCCTTACACACTCCCCATCAGTTCAAAGAAAAGTGCACTTTTTGGGGACTTTTGCCCATCATTCACATCCCTATGTGTAACATGAATACACGACTTTCTCTTCTGTGCTTTCTAAAACTATCAAAACAGGCAATTAAGAATGCATGTAATGGGACAAGTCTATCCCGCCTTATACATCCTTCTGAAAAAACCTCCAAAAGCGACACTAAGGCTCTGTTTACATCATGTGACCTGCATATTATCCAGGTTACAGCAACATTGTTATCATTATTGTTATTGTGATCGGTGCAAAAGCAGTACTATCAGGATAATAGTCAGTTATGCATTCCGTGCTGTACATCATGTTGTCACCAATGACTACATGCTCTATGACACATCATGGCACGGGAGAATCATAATATTGCATGAACACATTTTCTATACAGTACGGGGTGGCGTTGGATTGTGCGAGTGTCCCTAATGTTGTGACCGATTTCCCCTGACATCGTTTCTACACCAGTGTACTGCAGTAATCGACATTGTAGCACTTTTACATTTCACATGCAGATCTTCTACTTCAGTCTACTGCAGTAAGTAACATTGTAGTACTTTTACACTGTGCACCTAACATTGTAGGAATGTATTTTCTTTGGTGCATTTAAAACAGCAGCACACAAACTGCAACTACAATGATTTAGCGCACTAATACGTGTACTTTTTCTAGTGTATCTGTTGTGTTGGAGGGTGTTGTATATTGTCATTATACATTTTGTATATTTATTATTGACATATTACATATGACGACCCCCTCAGTAATTAACATAGCATTGTAGTTAACACTTGTTAAGTACAATGGGTTTACTTCACGTTCATTTTTTAATATTATGTTCTAGTTCAACAGCTACATAAGAAAACAAAAATATGAGACAAAGGGGACCAAGAGAAGATTGTATCTAAATATGAGGGTTCAAATATTGAGACAAAGTCAAAGGAAAGAAGTACTGTATATACATTTTAAAGATTGGATCAAAGAGGAGAGGTAAAACAAGAAAAGTCTAAAAGTCAGATTTCTTGTTCTCAAGTGAACGGGTTGTTTTATTGTTTTATTGTATTTATGTATTTTCATCAATGTGTATTTTATTGCCTTTTTAAAACCATGGCCGAATAAACTTAAAAAAAAGGAATGTGTGTGTATGCGTGTGAACGTGTGTGACATTCAGCAGAAAAATATAAAGTAAATATATACGTTTAAATATAAATAAGTAAATATAAAGTAAAAATACAAAGTAAAAAAAAAAAAAGTATGTGTGTATGCGTGTGAATGCCTGTCACGTTCAGCAGAAAGACATGAAGTAAATATAAATGAATAAATAGAAAGTAAAAATACAAAGTAAAAAAAAAAGAACGTGTGTACGCACGTGAATGTGCATGTATGCGTGTGAAAGCCTGTGACGTTCAATAGAAAGATATAAAGTCAATATAAATTAATAAATATATATGAAAATATAAATTAGTCAACATATAGTAAAAATACAAAAGTAAAAAAAGTGTGTGTATGCATGTGAACGCCTGTGATGTTCAATAGAAAAATATAAAGTCAATATAAATACATACAAATAAGTAAATATAAAGTAAAAATACACAGTCAAAAAAAAGAACATGTGCGTGAACACGTGTGCGTGTGAACACCTGTGACATTCAGCAGAAAAATATAAATAAATAGATGTACTATGAATAAAAATAAGTAAATATAAAGTAGAAAAAAAACAATGTGTATGCGAACGTGTGTGTATGTTAAATGCCCGTGACGTTCAGCAGAAACAAGGCCGGGGCGTCTGTCATCACGTCACGTTCCACACCCAGCAACAACTTGGAATTGTATCCTCATTCGTGCCCTGTGGGGGTTAAGTGAGGGCCGACACCCACCCACCCCATTTCCCCCTAAACACTGCAGGCAAGCAGCCCGGCGATGGACACTTCATTAGGGACACTTGCACATCGATTATCACACCACAACTGTATCAATAAGTCTTCCTCCATAACAATGGCGGTGTTTGTACTACTGACCTGCTATACTGGGAACTGGGAAATATTAGTAATGTCTTTCTGGCATGGTAAACAGAGTTTGACATAAACTGTGAGCAGTTTTGGTATTTCACAAACAACACCAATTTTGCCTGCCACAAATCTCACTTGAGCAACATAACATTATAATCATCATCCTAAAATAGCAGCAATTATAAGTTTGTAATCAACAAAAAAAACATGTGAGCGCCTGCTAAATGCGGATGAAGTGCTAGAAATATTATATTTGGAAATCAACACAGAAGCCCTAAAAATGGAGCAGAACAAACTGAAAGGCCACTTTTGTGCAGCACATTTAAACACTCCAACATAATGGATGCGCTGGGAATGTACATTTCTCACCTCGTCGCCACCAAATGATGGGACGCCGTGTGTGTGTTTTGTTTTTCGAGAGCAATGAAAACATACTTGAGCTCGTTGCTGATGATGCTAATTTCCTCCACGCAGTCTAAAACATGCAAATGAAATGTTTGAATGCAATGGAGTGCTTTGGGGAGGGGGACACTTTTTACTTTGTTTGCCACAACTTTGTTCTGCTGTTTGGAGAGAATGATGATTTATAAATACATGTAAACAACAGAGAGGGGGTGGACGATTAATAATTGCTTCTTCCTACTCCTTTCTTGGGACATGATGCATTCCACTGTCACTTGTATGTTGTTATTATTGTTACCATATATTTCCTTGCATGGAATACTAAACAAGCACACGCTTTTAATACTGCAAAAACATACATACAGTACTATATACACAAATATTGCACTAGGAATAAATGTGTTGACGTTGAGACAAAACATGCATTTTGGTCTGGAGGAAGTGCACTCCTCCAGTGGAGGCTAATTGATCACGTGTCACGTGCATGGCAAATGACTTGCCATAACGGCGTCTCGTGGAAGCAAAGCAAAGGGGATGCAAGTTTGCATGCGCACGCAAGGCAAATATTAGAAAAGGGAAGGACATACCATAAAAAGTGCTGCTAGTAATCATGTCTTCACGCCTGCATGGAAGGGAAGGAAGACGGGAGGAGAAGAAGAAGAGTGTCGGTGATCACCAGCCGGAATTCCAACGCCCGGCTTGTCATTGCGACAACTTTCAGTTTGATGAGATGCTAATAATGCACGCTGTGCAAAGCACGCGCAGATGAGGAGGCGGAGGAGGAGGAAGGTGATGGTGTGTTGATGCCTCGTGCCGCCCATTGGAGGACCAAAGCGCGTGCACGACGCGCCCCCCCCGCTTGCTCGCTCGGCTTGGACTTTAGGAAATGGGCGAGTTGGTTCCCGCAAGAGCCTTCCCGTGCGGAAACTTTCCCTTTCCCCCGAAGCGCAAACTTGTGCGGCTTCAACTTGGTTCCGCAGTGATGAGGTCGTTGGGCGCGCACACGCACACGCACTGAGCGGGAAAAAAAGATGACGGAGGATGAAGCTTACCTGTGTAGGTGACAGGGGCGAGCATCGATGCTGTGCGGAGGGAAGGGCGCCTTCTCGGGCTTACATTACAGGCTGGCTCTGGTGCTGGTGCTGCCGGTTCTGGTTGCGGTGCAGCTTGCTGAGCATTCCAAGTTGCTGGGAGCGAGACTGACCACTGCCTCTGCCATGTTGGAATTCCAAGCCCTCGGACAGCTGCTCGGTCGACTGGAGGGGAGGCAGCATGCTGCTCACTGCGCATGCGCCCCGCCTGAGCGAGGCACATTCAAAAGAGCTCTAATGAGCGAGGAGCCCCAATCAGGACACTAAAGACTTTCCCCAAACGCTTCTTGGTCGCGCCTTCATAGGCTGCATCCTAATCACAACTCGGTGCATGAAATATACAGTATGGGTATACAGGACACTGTACTGTGCGCGGTACTTCCTCTTACGCACCTGTATACTTGTGCGCGTCATTTTACTGCTCACACGTACTAGTCTCCCCTTTAGCTTGCTGGCTTCCTCAGCCTTTTCCCGCCTGCATTAGGACAAAACATTTTATTATGTTAGGCTTACTCCAATGTCTTATTGCTTGTATTATTTCTAGAAATGCCTTATTTGCCACTATTAGTACAGTGGAACTCCGTTATAGGAAATCAATTCGTTCCAAAAGGCTTTTCGTAAGCCAGGTTTTTCTGTAACCTAAACATTTAACATGTAAATTGGCTAATTTGTTCCACTAACCCCCACATACAATAGAAAAAAAAACAATTTTCTTAATGCTGTATTGTAAGTACTGTAATACAAATGTATTTTTTTTATTAATAAAACCCAAAATGGAATGTATATTGAATTAAAATACTAAAACTTTCTTTCCTTTGATACGCAGCAAAGTGCTGTACAGAACAGTACGTAGGCTGGCAGTGATAAACCAATCAGAGAACATACGTAGCATACGTACACTTATCTCCGCCATGCCTCCAGTAGGCATACTACCGGTATGCTGCAAAACAATGTTTTTGCCGCCCACCGGGAGAGTTACTCCACCATATGTGAATGGATTGTGGATGCCTGGGCTAAGGTATCTGCTTTAACTCTTGTTCGAGCTTTTGCAAAAGCCGGCATCATTGCTGAACAGCCGACTGACAACAAGACTGACAGCCGACAACGATGACAGGGAACCCGGGATGTTTGACGGCGAAATTGCCCAGCTGTTCAAGTCGGATACAGAAGATGAGAACTTTGATGGATTTGTGGGAGAAGAGTGATTCAAAAATACAGTGAGTGTATTGTTAAATAGTAGAATAAAGTTCAACTAAACCCACTCTTTTGCTTCCGTTGTGTTTTTTTGTAGACCGTATGTTTTAGCATGCACTTTAAAATACAGTTAATCAGGAAAGGTTTTTTGGCAAGATCAACAAACTTTTGTAAAGACACACATTTTTGTAAGCTGAAGCAAAAAAAAAATCAGAAAGGTATTTTCGTATCAAGGGGTTCCACTGTACATCTAAAGTATTCGTATAAATGTCTTCTTTTCTATTATTGGTATAAATGTATTATTTGTATAAATGGCAACGATGTATTATTTAGTATTATTGGTATAAATGGTCAGGATGTATGATTTTCTAATATTGTTATAAATGGTATCAGTGTATGGTGTAGTATTATAGGTGTAAATGGTATCAGTGGTATCGGTGTATTATTAAATATTATTGGTATAAATGATGCAGATGTATTATTTAGTATTGGTATAAATGGTATCAGTGTATTATTTACTATGATTGGTATAAATGGTAAAAATGTATTATTGCTATAAATGGTAGTAGTGTATTATTTAGTATTATTGGTATACATGGTAGTGATGATAAGCGGCATGGAAAATAAAATGAATGGATGGTTATTAATGGTATTGGTGTATTATTCAGTATTATTGGTCAAAATGGTGTCATGTATTATTTAGTGTTATTGGTATAAATGGTATCAGTGTATTAATTAGTAATACTGGTATACATTTTATCAGTGTATTATTTACAATGATTGCTATAAATGGTATTAGTGTATTATTTAGTATTATTGGTATACATGGTTTCGGTGTAATATTTAGTATAAATGGTATCAGTGTATTATTTATTATTATTGGTATAAATGGTATCGGTGTATTATTGGTATAAAATGGTATTGTGTATTATTTAGTATAACTGGTGTAAATGTTAAGGATGTATTATTTAGTATTATTGGTATAAATGGCATCACTGTATTATTTAGTATTATTGGTATAAATGGTAAGGATGTATTATTTGGTACTATTGGTATATATGGAATCAGTGTATTATTGGTATAAATGGTATAAGTGTATTATTGGTAAGGATGTCATATACCAATAAAACTGAATCAGTTTTATTGGTATACAGTAAATTGCATAGATGTATTGTTTTGTATTATCCTTGGGGAACACAACACAAATGCAGCAGTGACATCAGCAGGGATGTCATCATGGAGAAACGGAAGAAGATTCCAGCAAGAAAATGTGCAGTACGCCAAGGAAAAGGAAAGCCATCACATAGTAGGTGAAAAGGAACATCATGAAAAGCTCAGAGAGACAAGTCCACTAATATTGGATTGCAATTATCATTAAGGATAAAGTAGACTGAATGCTATTGAAGGGGTCATGGATTCTGTGTGCCGTTACAAAAAAAAATGTGGTTGGAGAAGAGGTATAAAAAGGTACTAGAAAGACCTGCAAGGCAACCACAGGAATAAGAGGTAGGACATTTTATGACTCTTTCATGTCATTCTTGTTCCTGTTCAACCTGTTATGTTGTTGTGTATTTCATATTTTCCTCATGGTTGTGTGTACAGTGGGAGGACATTTAGCTTTACTTAGCGTGAAGTTCCCACTTACATTAAAACTCTACTTCCATCACAGGATCACATGTGTTATTATTCTGTATCATCATAATAAATAACTAAATGAATTAATCATGTATTACTCATAAGTAATACATGAAAACAAACTTCACCTCAAGCACAACTCAAACACATCCACCTGACACAGTTTTCCCATCTGGGAAAAAAACAACACATCCAAATGCAGAGCAAAATTATTGAAAAGGAAATGTCACAAAATACCAATTGTGTGCGAGAAGTCACAAACGACAATACCAAAAACTTTACAATATCAACAATAAATTTGCAATTATTTGTCCGGTCATATATATTGAATAATATTAATAACAAAAATAGAAATAATAATAAAACAAAAATAATAAAAAAAATTTCAGCAACACTATATTATTTTGGGTATTATTATGACCTGCCAAGAAGTTTACACAGCACTTCTATAAAATCTATGAAAGTGCAATTGTGGCTGTATATTCACAAGTCCTTTTTTTATATTAAAATGTTTTTATGTGATAATAATTTTTTCTTCCATTTGAAATGATATGTATTTGCAATAAACTGTCAAGTTTTTAGCTGCTATGATATTAAGGTTAAGATGATATTAGTATGATATTATGTAAAGGTTACGCCAAATCAAATGCAGAAATGAAAAAAGTGTATTTGCAAGAGCCCAAATATGACTTATAGTATTTTACTAGGATGGTGTTTATTTCCTTCGTAGCCATCCAGACTGGGACGGCACTGCCGGCTGCACCTCTTCATTACGTGTCGGCGGCCTTGACAGAGGGAGGTAATCTCCTCTCCTTTGGGACGCAATGCAGGGAGACCCTGGTTAGACACATGATATGAGCATCACCACCAAAAGTCCCATTATGCCTTCTCATATCCATACCCTCGGCCCTGGGAGTGATGCATTGATTCAACCTCCACCACTCCCCAGACTGCACCATGCTAATTCTAGCTGGATGAGGTCTTCAGAGACAGGCTGGCGTTGCCCACATTAGATGTTAGACGACAAAAAAAAGTGAATGTTTGCATTTGACCGTGTTTTAAAGGTGCAATGATGGAGCCAATGTCGGCACATCACGGCAGCCTGTGGAAATCTCAGCGTGCGTAGAGGTCACGGTGAAAAACAAACGCGCCACATTTCCAGGTGTAGCCGCAGCTATTGTCTGCTTCCTCTTATGGGCATGTTGAGACACTGCCTTTGTCCTTGTGTCAGCAGGCAGGACATTGGAAATGATTTTGCTCAGCTGCCTCCCTGAACCCTTGCTACAGCACGTCAACGCACACATCACGCAAACACCCGCACATACGGCTTCAGGGATCACAGTTCATGTCCATCACACGCCGGAATCCTGCTCGGGAACACAGAAAACTACCAGCCGCCTCTTTCTCCTCCCCGTTGTTTCTCTTCCCATCTTTTTTCTTATTCGTATTCAGTGTACCTCCTTTCCCACCAACCTGACCGTCACAATAACAAAAATAATTACAACCAATTAGGATAATAACTCATCCCGAAGACTTAAATGTTGATTTGGTGATACAGTGGTGCCTTGTCATTAATCCGACTCAAACCAAGTCATACACCGTTCCAGATGCCCCAAAACACAATTTATAGACAACAATTATAGTTTTACATACTCGTCTTTAATCCATTCCAGAAGGTCAAACTCAAACCAAAGCAGACTTTAACCAAAGCAAATTTTCCCATAGAGAATGATGTAAATCCAATTAATGTGTTCCAGACGCCCCAAAACACAAATTATAGATAATAAATACAGTTTTACATATTCGTCATTAATCCAATCCAGAAGATCTGACACAGACCAAAACAGACTTTTCCCATAGAAAATCATGTAAATCCAATCAATATGTTTCAGATGCTCCAAAACACATTTTATAGACAATAATTTTAGTTTCACGTACTCGTCATTAATCTCTTCCAGAAGGTCCGATTCAAACCAAAACAGACTCTAACCGAAGCAAATTTCCCCATAGAAAATCATGTAAATCCAATGAATGCGTTTCAGATGCCCCAAAACACATTTTATACACAACAATTATAGTTTTAAATACTCGTCATTAATCCATTCCAGAAGGTCCGACTCAAACCAAAACAGACTTTAACCAAAGCAAATTTTCCCATAGACAATAATGTAAATCCAAATAATGTGTTCCAGACGCCCTAAAACACACTTTATAGACTAGGGGGGCAATCAGTCAAATATCAAGAGCCACATCAGACACAAGAATATCATTCCCTCCTCACACACATACCTTTGATTTGCTTTGGATGCTTCATTATTTTTTGAACATCTGTCTGATTTCAAAGTGACAAACTTGTGACTGCAAAGTTCAGTCTCTTTTGGAAATTCCAGGTTAATGTTAGCGTGGAGTGAGCTAAAGTGTCGCTGAAGATTTGGCGCTTTGAATTGCGATAGATGCTTGACACAAAAGGCTTGCCGTTCAACAAAAAAATAGGAGCTTTCCCACTCCGGTAAAAATGTCCTGTGTTTAACTCGTTTAAATGTGCCTTCTTTCCCTGCCCTTTTGACAGTGAATTTGAGTAATTTATTTTCTCGTAAGATTGCGATCCGACCAGGAAAACTTACACGAAAGCTATTTTTATTTAATGTGCATGCGAATTTTGCAAAAATGTCGTAATGAACCCAAGCAAGCGTGCACGCACATTAAAAAATCTAAACTTGACTATTTTTTAATGACTTCATGAGAGCCGCAGAAAAACAGGCAAAAAACCGCATGCAGGTTGAGAGCTGGAGGTTTGCCACCCCGGTTATAGACAATAATTATATACTCGTTATTAATCCATTCCATGCTTAAGAAGCCGCCTGCAGGTAAAAGCAAGGGCCGTAGACGTGAATGTTATGCATATTTTATTTGACAAATTATATATTAAAGTTTTACTTAAAACTCCAAGATAGAAAATCGTGGGTAAAATAATATATCAATAATAATTCCATGAAAAAATAACCTTTTTTATTCTTTTGTCATGAACATACGAAGCCACTCCAGAGCCTCAGATTGCCTATCCCTGTTTTTTCTCTGTAAATCATGAATCCATTCATCAAAACAACATCAAACAAACACCATCCTTTTCTTTTGCTGCTCCAACTAAATATAAAATGACAATTACATGAACTGATTGCTCATTTGTGCCATGACTGGAAAACAAATGTGATGTGAATATGCAAATAATTTTAAACAATGACAATAATAACAACAATAATAGTAATAACAAAAATAATAATACATTTTAAATTAAATAGCATTAACATTAACTGCATTGTTATTTTGTCATATGTACATAAGAAAATGTTAATGTTAAGAAATGTTTAGAAAATGTCATAATATTAATAAAGAAAACAAATAATTAAAAAATAATTTAATACAAATTACATATATAAATTAATATTTACATGAATATGAATGTAATAATCAGTAACATGTCACAATCCAAACGTCATCTGTGTGCTTTTGGAAGAGCTACTAATAATAACGGGGGTGCGTGAAGATGGTTGAATGTTGAAGGCGGAACATGGTGAACATGGTGATGTGTAGACGGGAGATGAGATGCTTCTGGCAGAGAGGAAAAAGCACATGCAGGCTTGATTGGGCGCATGATGTGAAGAACGCGTGTGCAAGTGTGTCCACGGAGCAGGACGTGAAATCCTAATGGGCCAAGCTTTGCAGTGAATAGAGTCCACAAAGGATAAGCTAGTAAATCTTGCAATAAAAGCAATGTGATTTACAGTAAATTCCACCAGGCTGACAGTGCCACAGCTGAGGGCATAAACATTCCTTTCAATGCTGCGCCTCAATTCTGTCCGCCGTGAACTACAATCACGGCAGGAACGCTGACTTTGATAAATCGCCAGGAAGTCTCACTCCTGCCACTAAACTACAACTTGCTGTTCACTCCTCTTTGTGCATTTCTTGCTAAGAAGCCATCTGTCATTGATTGGTTAGGTCTGTGTTGTGTTTTTTAACAGTGCATTTTACACCGCTCAATATTTCAGTTGTTTTTACTTTGGAGACAAAACAAGTCAAAATGATTTGATCAGAAACAATATTTGCATATTTACAAATAGTGTGTAAAAATATGATATATAAGAGTAAATGTACACTTACAAGGGAGGGCAGGCAGTACAGTGCAATAAGGTTGTGAGTTATCTTTTACAGATAGGTGAGTTGTTGTAGAGCTGGATGGCAGGTGGAATGAAAGCAGACCTGTAGCATTCCCTGTGAGAACGGAACTGAAGGAGTCTGTTGGAGAATGAGCTCCTCTGCCCCTCTATTGTCTTATGGAGTGGGTGGGTGGGGTTGTCCATGATGGAGAGCAGTTTGTCCAGTGTCCTCCTGTCTGTCACTGTAACAAACACCTCCAACAGAGTGCCAGTAACTGGTTCGGCCTTTCGGATCAGTTTGTCTATTCGGTTTATGTCATTTTTGCTGCCACTGCTCCCCTACAAACCACAGCAAAGTACAGGGTATTGGCAACCACAGACTGGTAGAAGATCTCCAGCACACATTGAAGGACCCAAGTTTCCTCAGGAAGTAGAGTCTGCTCATGCCCTTCTCGTACACAACATTGCTGTTGTCCTTCCAGTCCAGTCTGTTGTTCATGTGGACTCCCAAGTACTTGTAGTGGTCCACTACTGGCACGTCCCTGCCCTGAATGGTGATGGTGATGGGCTTTAAAAACAGTTTTCATCTGCAATTAAATATGATTGATTCATTGTGAGTTAACTATGGACAAAATCTGATTGATCACGATTCAATATTTTAATTGATTGACAGCCCTAGTTCTAATGCATTTGTTGTTCACTACAGAAGTTATGGAAGTGTTTGGTTGACTCAAATGCTGTATAATGCAAGTATGTATGGACTTTTGGAAGTTTTTTTATTAACAACATTAATATAACTTATTCACTGACAGAATGTTACTTTTGCATCAAGAAATGTTGGTGGGCTTGGACGTGACGATGTGTACGTGCATTTGAGGAATGGAAAGGTTGGAAGTGAAGTTTATGAAGAAAAGAACATTTGCAATCATGAAATGCTTTCAGTTTCCAATGTGATCAAATTGGTTGCCAAATCAATATGGAAAAAGTGTATTGATTAGTCTTTTCAGCAGATCTATTTTAATTAAAATGTAAGCGAGTGCACGGCACTGATAGCAACATGTCTTTTTGCCGTAGTAAAAATGTTGTTTCATTTGCTTGCATTGGATTCATTTAGTCTGGAAGTATGGCAACATAAGATGCATTTTGTAGTGGAATAATATTTGAGTTGTTTGGAAAAGACTGTGTGAGTATGAACATCCGTGCATGAATTTTAATGGCGACACTTAAATGGTAATTATTCCACTTGGGCTGAAAGGTAGCTAACAAATGGAATTCAATCAGTGTCCGTGCATAATGATGGTCATTAGACGAAAGAAAATAATAATGACATCCTTTCTGCATTAAGGCCAGAGACACTTTACTCCATGATGTTATTGATCTCCATGCAATTGTCACTTTGCAGCATTATGCTCGTATGTTAATTACTGCTCTTTTTCCTTCCTCTTGCGCTACTAAATCTTGAATTTCATTCACTTCAAATCCATCCATCCATCCTTTTTCTATGCCGCTTATCGTCATTAGCAGCATTACTGTCGTGGGTATGCTGGAGCATATACCAGCTGACAGGATGATGAGATCTCACAAGATTAAAACGTGACGTTGCTGTGTAACAGTCTTGTCGCTATTATGGAATATTGTTTTGAAGATGTTTTGTAAACTAGACATGACTTACTCTGTTCTGTGGCAACTTTGATGTTGTTCTTCTTGTCTTGTTTTCCTTTTTCAAAATGTGGTTACACCGTACTTTCAAACTAAAGCTTTGTAGTAACATGTTCCTTCATTGCGGTCATCAGTGACATGATCACTGCAAAAAACAGAACGCGAAGTAGGCGTCCACAAATTTAATTTTTAATTTTTGCAAATTTACCGTTTGATTTCAAAAAAAGAACGTGCAACATAATTACAAACAATATACAGTATAAGTTGATAAGCCATAACAGAGACCCTTCGAGACACAAACATTCATGTTTGACCTGCAGAAATGTTGTGGACTGGTAAAGATTTGGCATTGAAAGGCTGTGTTATTGAGTTGGAAGGGAAGACAAGTTTGGTTCTTGTCAAAGCAGCTTTTTGTTGCTCCAGCTCATTAAGGCTCACCCTGACATGGGATAGCAGCAAGTATTGACAGCGCACACCTGAACCCCCGCCTGCTATGATGAAGCCGTCAAAGCGGGGACGCCTGCCTCCACTGACTCAGCCTTGAGAGTGCCCACTGGCACCCTGCCACGTTGGCGTAAGTACTGTCGTCCTTCACTCTCATCTCCCCTACCTGCTATTCAATCAACTTACTGTAACTTTCTCATTCCTGTTCGTGCAAAAAAGACGATGAATGGGCATCTTTCTTGCTCGCAAGGAGGCGGCAGCCTGTTTTTTTTTTTTTTTTTTCCACCATATGACACGCTGCTTGTACAGTATGTCTTGGATCAGACTTTTGAACAGTCCCTGCATCATCTGCTGTATCTGTCACGTCCACAATTACATTATTGCTGTCTCACTCACAAGAGCAAGCGTGTCAGAGCTCGCTGAGCCAAACAGATGGAGCTTGTTGGCAACAGACGGCATGCAAATCATGGATCATTTGATTGGAGATCTTATTTAATTATTCCACCAAGTGGCTGTCTTGGATCACACTCATACAGGGCTTAGCGTACAATATGTGGAAGACTGTTAGCAAATTCATCGAAGAACAAGCGCTGAGTGTTCTAGGAGTCCTGCATTCTTATCTGGCACAGAAAACCTCACAAACACATCATCATTCAACCATTTGGCATTAGTTGGTCTTAGTTTGATGTTGATGGCATCATGGGGGTGCAGACGAGGGCAGGGGGCAATAGTAGCTTACGTCTGCGCAAGCAATATCATACATTTATATAATTAACCGCGTCACAAAACAATCCAGGTTTGTTTTGAAATGTTTATTGGTCCACAAATTGATGCTCAAAAGTGTTATTGTCAGAATTTTTTAAGACCAAATAAATCACTGTTATGATAATATATAAAAATAGTTATAACACAGCTCACTGTTTTTCTATGTTCACTTGTCTTTGTTTATTTATGTCAGGACTATCCAGAGGTCTGTTGATATTTATAACAATAAAAAGACAAATTTAAAATAAAAAACTAAAATACAGCGGCGCCTTGGTTATCAACACAAAGGTCAGACTCAAACCAAAACGGACTTTAACCAATGCAAAATACAATTCATTTGTTCCAGACTCCGAAAAATCACATTTAAAAAAAAACTACAATTATAGTTTTACATGCAAAAAATGATGCAAAAACAATGACAGATGACAAACGAATGAACAACTTAACATTTAACATGGACAACAAACAGGCAAAAACACGCCAAGGAATATCCATCCATCCATTTTCCACCGCTTATCCGGGTCCGGGTCGCGGGGGCAGCAGCTTCAGTAGGGAAGTCCAGACTTCCCGGTCCCCAGCGACCTCTTCCAGCTCCATCGGGAGGACACCAAGGCGTTCCCAGGCCAGCTGTGAGACATAGTCCCTCCAGCGTGTCCTAGGTCTTCCCGGGGGCCTTCTCCCGACTGGGCATGCCCGAAACACCTCACCAGGGAGGCGCCCGGGAGGCATCCGGACTAGATGCCCGAGCCACCTCAACTGGCTCCTCTCGATGTGAAGGAGCAGCGGCTCTACTCTGAGCTCCTCCCGGATGGCCGAGCTCCTCACCCTATCTCTTAGGGTGAGTCCAGCCACCCTACGAAGGAAACTCATTTCCGCCGCTTGTATCCGCGATCTCATTCTTTCGGTCATGACCCATAACTCATGACCATAGGTGAGGGTGGGAACGTAGATCGATCGGTAAACAGAGAGCTTTGCCTTCCGGCTCAGCTCTCTCTTCACCACGACGGTCCGGTACAGCGACCGCATTACTGCAGATGCTGCACCGATCCGTCTGTCGATCTCACGCTCCAACCTTCCCTCACTCGTGAACAAGAACCCGAGATACTTGAACTCCTCCACCTGAGGCAAGACCTCACTCCCAACCCGGAGGGTACAGTCCACCCGTTTCCGACTGAGAACCATGGCCTCGGATTTGGAGGTGCTGAGTCTCATCCCAGAAGCTTCACACTCAGCTGCAAACCGCTCCAGTAAACGCTGAAGGTCACAGCCTGATGAGGCCATAAGGACCACATCGTCTGCAAATAGCAGAGACGAGATCCTAAGGTCACCAAGCTGGACTCCCTCAACACCTTGACTGCGCCTAGAAATTCTGTCCATGAAGATTATGAACAGAATCGGTGACAAAGGGCAGCCTTGGCGGAGGCCAACGTTCACCGGAAACAAGCTCGACTTACTGCTGGCAATGCGAACCAGGCTCCTGCTTCGATTGTACAAGGACCGAATGGCACGTAGAAGCGGACCATCAATCCCGTACTCCCGGAGCACCCCCCACAGGACACCACGAGGGACACGGTCGAATGCCTTTTCCAGGTCTACAAAGCACATGTAGACTGGTTGGGCAAACTCCCACATACCCTCGAGTACCCTTGCAAGGGTGTAGAGCTGGTCCAGTGTTCCGCGACCGGGACGAAAACCACATTGCAGCTCCTCTAACCGAGGTTCGACTAACGGTCGTACCCTTCTCTCCAGCACCCTGGAGTAGACTTTCCCAGGAAGGCTGAGGAGTGTGATCCCCCTATAGTTGGAACACACCCTCCGGTCACCCTTTTTAAAAATGGGGACCACCACCCCGGTCTGCCAGTCCAGAGGTACTGTTCCTGACTTCCATGCAATGTTGTAGAGGCGTGTCAACCAACACAGTCCTCCAACATCCAGAGCCTTGAGAAATTCTGAGCGGAACTCGTCTACCCCCGGAGCCTTGCCACTGGGGAGTGATTTGACTACCCCAATTACCTCAGCCACGGTGATAGAACTGTCCACGTACGTATCCTCAGACTCTGCTTCCTCTATGGAAGGCATGTCAGTGGGATTGAGAAGGGCCTCGAAGTATTCCTTCCACCGACCAACTATATCCACAGTCGTGGTCAGCAAGCCCCCGTCCGCACTGTAAACAGTGTGAACTGGGGGCTGCTTCCCCTTTCTGAGGTGTCGGACGGTTTGCCAGAACCTCTTCGAGGCCGACCGAAAGTCGTGCTCCATAGCCTCACCGAACTCCTCCCACACCCGAGTTTTTGCCTCGACCACCGCCGAAGCCGCGTGCCGCTTGGCCTGCCGGTACCTGTCAGCTGCTTCGGGAGTCCCGCAAGCCATCCATGCTTGATAGGACTCCTTTTTCAGCTTGACGGCAGCCCTAACCCCCGGTGTCCACCATCGGGTTCGGGGCTTGCCACCACGACTGGCACCGACCACCTTGCGGCCGCAACCACAACTGGCTGCCTCAGCAATAGAGGCACGGAATACGGCCCATTCGGACTCAATATCCCGGTCCTCCCTCGAAATGCAGGCGAAGCTCTGCCGGAGATGAGAGTTGAAGACTCGACGAACGGGAGATTCTGCCAGACGTTCCCAGCACACCCTCACTACGCGTTTGGGTCTGCCAGGTCTGTCCGGCATCCTTCCCCGCCATCTAATCCAACTCATCACCAGGTGGTGGTCAGTTGACAGCTCAGCCCCTCTCTTCACCCGCGTGTCCAGAACATACGGACGCAGGTCTGATGATACGACCACAAAGTCGATCATAGACCTGCGACCTAGGGTGTCCTGGTGCCAAGTGCACTTATGGGCATCCTTATGTTCGAACATGGTGTTCGTTATGGACAAACTGTAGTTCGCACAGAAGTCCAGCAACAACACACCGCACGGGTTCAGGTCAGGGAGGCCGTTCCTCCCAACCACGCCCCTCCAAGTCACACTGTCATTGCCCACATGGGCGTTGAAGTCTCCCAGTAGAACTATGGAGTCACCAGCTGGGGTGCTCTCCAGAACCCCTCTGATAGACTCCAAGAAGGCTGGGTACTCTGAACTGCCGTTCGGCGCATAGGCACAAACCACAGTCAGGACCCTTTCCCCAGCCCTAAGGCGTAGGGAAGTAACCCTCTCGTTTACTGGGGATGACTCCAACACAGAGGCACCAAGCCGGGGGGCTAACAATAAGCCCACACCAGCTCGCCGCCTCTCCCCAGCGGCAACTCCAGAGAAGAACAAGGTCCAGCCCCTCTCAAGGAGTTTGGTTCCAGAGCCTAAACTGTGGGTTGAGGTGAGTCCGACTATATCTAGTCGGAATCTCTCCGCCTCTTCCACAAGCTCGGGCTCCTTCCCCACCAGAGAAGTGACATTCCATGTCCCAAGAACCAGATTTGGTCGCCGAAGCCCAGGTCGCCCGGACACCCGCCCTCGACCACTGCCCAAATCACACAGCACCGGACCCTTATGCTTGCCCCTGCAGGTGGTGGGTCTGCGGGGGGGAGTTCCCGTGCGGCTTCTTCGGGCTAGGCCCGGCCAGGTCCCACGGGTGAAGACCTGACCACCAGGCGCTCGCCTGCGAGCCCCTCCCCCAGGCCTGGCTCCAGGGTGAGGCCCCGGTATCCCACGTCCGGGCGAGGTGCGGTCACTCCTAATGTTTCTCTTCATATGGGTCTTCTGAATCACTCTTAGTCTGGCTCGTCACCTAGAACCTGTTTGCCTTGGGAGACCCTACCAGGGGCATAAAGCCCCCGACAACATAGCTCCTAGGATCACTCGGGCACTTAAACCCCTCCACCGCGGTAAGGTGGTGATTCACGGAGGGGCACGCCAAGGAATAATGTCAAAAATTTGGTTGTTAACCAAAAAACGTGCAAACCAGTGCAAACTTTAACCGAGGTACCACAGTATGTATATTTGTTCTTTGATGGTTATAATTTTAAAAAGAAATCAACTGAAAATAAAACACTATACAGTGGTGCCTTGGTTAACACAATTAGTCCATTTTAGAGGACTCAAACCAAAATTGACACGAAACAAATCAAATGTTTCCATAGAAAATAATGTAAATCCAATTCGTTCGTTCCAGACGACTAAAAAAGTGGGTGGGCCACTAGCAGAGTGCAGAAGAGTGTAATGTAAGTAGAAAGTGTGTTATTTGATTGCCATATATTGTCAAAAAATATATTTTTCCATTGTACGTTTCTTAAAAGTAATGTTAAACTCTTGTCTCGTCTTGTAGATCCAATCTCGTGTATTGTCTCATCTGGTGAAGTGAGTGTCTTGTGACACCGCTACTTCTTACCATGAATGTAACTTCTGTTTCCGCATGGAGTGCCAAAATGAAACGGAAAGGCATGTGCATGTAGAGAATCAATAATTTAAAAAAAATATACAAATGTAGTCATATTCTTTTTCCATTTTGTCCCTTTTTTTCCCTGTATTGTCTTTGTGTTTTCCATTTGTTTCACGCACCTCGCGACTAAAAGCAAAGGCAAAACAAAGGCCGCGGGCTCTACTTTTAAAAAAAAATGCACATTTAACTATAGATGGACTCAAACAAATTTAGATTTTGACCAAGTGTACCTTTTAATTTGTCCTAATAAAATATCATTACTACTACCACATCATTACTATTAGGAGAACCACAGTAGAGAGCAGGAGGAGCCACCAGCTGTGGCCCAGCACACTTTTCAAGAGCCGCGACGCTGGCGTTGCAGGTGGCTGATAAGGTTTTTTTTGTGCTCCGAGTGTTTTTCCTTCATCATGGAACATTTGGTATATGTAGCATGTAAAATGACTTCCTCTTTAATTGAATGCTTGTTTACAAGTGAGCTCAAGGGAAGTTACAACAGGCCGTTAACATCACAGGCAGGAGAAAAACGAGTGATTGATTTGCTCATCCACACAGTACAGACAAACTTGCCTCATTGGAGCGTTTCTTTCAAATGATCGGTTATTGGAAACATTTTTAATGTTATGAGATTTATCGGTATGACGTCTTATCGGCACAATAATTAAAATGAATAAGAATGTTTAATATTTTGAATATTATTTTTAACATTGATGTTTTACTGTAAAATGCTCCAAAGACAGTCCTATTAATACTATTTAAGAATATTGTAATATACCACTATGTTTTGTAAGTAACGGTGTTGTTTCATAGCAGGCTGCTAAAATACATAGCAGATCAGTGATTATAACCCAATACACCTCATGCAAATTTTGATGAATATTTGATTTGTATTTTTGTTGTCTGGGAAGATTTCAGTGGTGGTTCCCAGCTGAAGACGTGTAGAATAATTGGAAAGAAAAGCAACAACAACAACAGCAGCAGCCACTCGTGCTCTTCCAGATTCTTGCCAGAGGAAAAGCATGATTTGAATGAAATGTGAAAAACATAGAAAATGCAACCTTGCCCACTCGGTGCAAAAACATTTCACTTGTTGTGGAAAAAACTTTCTTTGCATTTACACGTCTACCACATGACAGTGTTTTACGTGTGCGCTATGCGAGTGCTTGCACAAACAAATTCCTCAACCTCCATTTTTCAACCGCTTTCCATGGTCAAAATACAAGTGGATAAAAACAGTAGTTGCATTGTATCCTAAAATAAACTTAACACGTTTGCTTGTGTGAAAAGGTGCTGAAGTTTTTCATGTGTTTAAATGTCAATGTTAACGCATTAATAACGGCACTATTTTTTTTTAAGTGCACACATCCTGTTTGACCCTATGTCCTAACAAAAACAACACAACATTTTGTCTGTGCTGTAGGATTATGTCGACTGGAGCAGTGCAGGTAATGTTTTTATTGTCATAAGCAATGGTACCTTCGCATATGAGTGTCTGACTAACGAGTGTTTTAGGTGTGACCCGTCTCTCCGCTGATAGTTGCTTTAAACTTCGAGCTAAAATTTGGGTTAGGAGCTGCTATTTATGGGCGGTCAATGTGACGACCATGGCTAAAGTTGAGAATGGCGGTAAATAGTATTAGATAGTAGTAGAACTATCAAGCCCTGGGAAAGAGCCACCTCAGTAAAGCATTATTACAGTGATCTAATTTATCTTATGTATTATGTGTTGGGTAAAACTACACAGTATAACATCAAATTAAAAGAACAAAATTCACCAGTCCAAGCCTGCAAGACTACTTTATCTTTCAGGGAGGTGCACCACACAAATATGCACATTAGCACTTATTCCCACATAGTATCAGCATTTTGAAGCAAATATGAGATTAAAGAAAAAGGGTGAAAATACAGTATGGAATTAGTAGCCTAGTATTAGTATTAGTACATGGGAGAACGTCAGAAGGTGTGTTCCAGGACCGTCAAACAAAGTAGGAAAAATCACCGCTCACATTAAACAAAAAACAAATGACTACCGTTCAAAAGTTTGGGGTCAATCAGAAATGTCCTTATTTTTAAAAGAAAAGCACAGTTGTTTTCAATGAAGATAACGTGAAACTAATGAGAAATAGACTCTATACATTGTAAATGTGGTAAATGACTATTCTAGCTGTAAATGACAGGTTTTTGGTGGAATATCTACATAGGTGTATAGAGGCCCATTTCCAGAAACTTTCACCCTAGTGTTCAAATGGTACGATGTGTTTGCTCATTGTGTCAGAAGGCTAATGAATGATTAGAAAAGCCTTGTGCAATCATGTTAGCACATCTGAAAACAGTTTAGCTGGTTAAAGAAGCTATGAAACAATCTTTCCTTAAAGCAGGTTGGGTATCTGAGCATCACATTTGTGGGGTCGATTAAATGCTCAAAATAGCCAGAAAAAGACAACTTTAATGTGAAACTCGACAGATTATTCTTCGATGCATTCGATTCCATGCGAGAAATTGCCAGAAATTTCTAAGTGACCCCAAACTTTTGAACGGTAGTGTATATTATTCTTTGAATAAAAAAATGGCTCATATTTACAAAATGTATATCCTTTTAAATAAAATTTTATGTTATGATTGTAGTTGTGTATCGAATTGCTTACCACAGAGATTTTCATCCTGACTTCTTACAAATAAAATCTTATTTCTATCTGCGATTAAATGCAATTAGTTATGAGTTAACTATGGACAAAAATGCAATTAATCACGATTAAATATTTTAATTGTTTGACGGCCCTAGTTTAAACACTTTTTAAAATACATTGCACATGTTTATCTTGATCTCAGCTGATAATATACCAAATGAATACACATGGACAACTGGATAGCAGATAAACCTTATACAAACACACACACACAGTGGACAAGTATCACTGATGTGATTCAGGTTCATGTATTCAACACTACCCCATAGGTCCACTTCCTTATTTAGATGGCAAATAAAATTCCATTTGACTTTGAGACATGCAGACACAAACACATGGACATAAACAATAAACCATAAAGACATGAAATACCTGAAGAAATAAAGACACTAACACGTAAAGACATGAACATACACATTAAAACAGGATGACATAAAGGGCTCTAATTTTGTAGACCAGGGGCAGCAAGGCAACGGCACCTTTGCCTCGCTGCCTCCTTGCCAATGGGGTGTGTTGTAGGTGTATTTTGCAATTTTGTGCCAGATTGAATATGGATGAAGACAGCGGAGGACTGCCAAACTTCTAGACGGAAAGTGATGTTTTGGTCAGGGAGGTCCAAGCTCGCAGTGACTGGATATATGGTCACACAATAAGATCTCCACTGATGACTGATGATGCAAAAGCAACCTGGGAGGAGATTACAAGTATAGTAAATCAGGTTCACCCTGACGTACTGAGAACCATTGCCCGGTGAAAAAAATGATTCAATGATGTCAGAAGAAGGGCAAAACAAAATCATGGTGGCCAACGGAGGCAGACCCTCAACCTGCGTGACACTAGGCTCAGTGGAGGACATCCGCCCTCTCAGCTGTCAGTATTGAGGGTTTTGGTGGGGTTGAGGTTGGTATTACGGGTAAGGTAAACATTCATCCCCACTAATAAAGACACTCGTATTAGTAACCCATATTTGCAATATGAATATGTAATATAATATGTATATGTAATATGACTAAACAAAGACAATGCATAACGGCGATGAAATCCGAAGCAACTGTGCGTAAAAGACGTGTTGCCAAGCTCGTGGGCTGGCCCGTGTCACTTGTGTTTGCATGTGAGATTATTACCCAAGTAATTATGATCATATGTAAATCTTGGTTACACAATCAAAGATGTCAATACGTTTGATTAGTTGTTTATTTACAATTAACCACAACCATATCAGATCCACTGGCAACGGATGATGATGAGGAGGGGCGGCGATAGGGACATAGGAAGTGATGGCCAGAAGGAGACAGCGCGACAGAGGCAGACAGTCAATATAGATCAAAATGTATGTGCTGAATCAGATAGTTAAACAGTTGTTGTTGTGATTATTAAATTCATTCAAATGTGACTGACATTGTGTAAACCGGCTTGTGGAGCTTTGGTGACGTGTGTCTACTGTGCACCAGTCACCCAAATTACCACTAGACCAGCTGCGCTTTACCTTGCGTCAAGAGTAGACCAGGTTGGAGCTGGCGAGCTCTCAATGCACATTCGGCGAAGCCTTTTGGCAGGAAATTGTCACTATACCAGGCTGAATCAGTCTTCACCTTCCCCTGCTGCGCCGCCACACCCATCGCTGCGCGCCTCGGTCTACCAAATTGGTTGTGCACTGTGTTACGCCAGACGAAATTACCGCTGCGCAGCCTGCGCCACCCACAAAATTAGAGCCCAAAGCCATGAAGAAATGATCAGACATGCAGACATGGAGATACAAACACTAAGACATGAAAAATAACACATAAAAACGTCAAAAATACCAAGACATGAACAAGCATAAAAACATTAAGATGTGAATGAAGAGACGAAGACAAGAAGACGTAAAGACACAAAGACTTGCAAAAATAAAAATAAAGACATAAAGACTTAAAGACGCGGGGACATAAAGACACAAACACATGAAGAAATAAGACAAAGACATGTAACCCCAGGAAGACAAAGAGTCGTCCACAAACGAATCCCAGAAGAGGTTAAAAAGAGTAAAATAAAAGAATTGGTTATCAACCAAGATGAATAAAACTTAGTACAATTAAAATAAAATAATATTCACCAAAAAAAAACACTTTTGTTTGGATAGGCCTGCCACAATAACAAATTTTGCTGAACAATAAATGTCCTACAAATAAATACCAATAATAATATTGTTGAAAACATTTTTTGAAACATTTGTTTCATGAATTTTATGGCATAATAATGCGAGTACATCCTGTCAAAAACAATTAATCAATCAATTAACAATCAATTGACTTGAATTTCTCAAAAAGTATAACACTGTCATTGGAATGTCAAGATCTTTTAAGATACAATTATAATAGCTTTATCGAAGAAAGCTATTTTTATGACACTGTACTTTTATGACAATAATTTTATTACCACTATTGGACAGCTGTTACGGCTGTCCTTATTTCACATGCAACTTGCACCGAGTCGGCGGGGAACCGAAAACGCTGTCTTACATTAACAAGCACTAAAGCAAAACCTAAACCAAAACCGCTAAACCTAGCTAACCCAGCTAGCTTATCCTGTGATTGCTGTATGTGAGCTCATGTTCATGTTCGGTGGCTATGGAAAGATAAGATTGTACATAAAGCTTTTACTGATGATTTTTACTGATGATTTTGGTGATTGTTTTAGCCTAAAATGCTGAGAAGAAAGGCTTCCCTCTGCAACGTGTGTTAACTAGGAACCTTTGTGTAACAGATGTTCCTTCCTGCCGCGTGGCCGCTTCCGTTGTCAATTTAGTCGCGTTTCTCACCTTCTTTAGAAAACCTCTGCCACCTGCAATGTTTTTTTTATTGTTATTTTTTTAAAAACAAACTAAAATAAAAAAAAACAACTAAGCAGAGATTCCAATTTTGCCTTTAATGCTGAGGGGTCTTTGCCCACGAGCTTGGCATGAAAGTTCCATGACGGACAACGAGGAAACGCTCATTCTAGATAAAGAAATGAAAGTAATCTTTACCTTCTTGATGGGCCCTAATCCACAGCTTTCACACCCGAGTCATTGCGAGCCGCCGACTCCCTTCTGTTTACTCACTCCATCCAAAGCAAATGATCTTTCCCAAGTAGACCACTTCACTTGTGAAATGGAATTTCTATTGCAAGTCTATTTCTGCCAAGGCTTTAGCAATTCCCAAACTGTGTGCAGTCGCTCAAAGATAATGTCTGGGAGGATTGGACCAGGCTCCTCTGCTGTTCTAATGTCCCAAGGGAAAGGGATGTCAGCACATACACAGCCTTCCATTTCTATGGTTAGGTCCACTTGCTCTTCACTGGACCTAACAGCACTAAGACCACGCTAACCCTACAGAACAGCCCCTTCTTTCTGCTTCCTTCTTTGCTTCTTTCATCCCTTCTTTGCTTTTTCTCTCTTCTTTTATCACCCGTCTATCTCGTGTTCCCTTTTTTCCCCTTTTTCTATTTTATTTATTTATTTTTTTCTCTTATTTCCTCTTTTTAATTTTTCCCTTTTATTTTCTTTGTCTTGTTTTCCTCCTTATATTTTCTTTTATTCTTTCTCTGGTCCGTTTATGAGAATAAACTGTTACATTTAGATAGATAAAGTGACGTATTACAGGAAGTGACGTCATTTGACATGCGCACGCCTCAATAGGTGTCAAAGGAGTTCAGGGGAAAAGTTGTCATTTATCTTGTCTTCAACCGTTATTGTGATATACTGCAATGGGACTACAACTCAGCTCGCAAGCGAGCAAACAAATCCTAGGCCACCAGCAGAAAAAACATTGAATTTTTGACACTTTGACAACTTACACTGCCAGCTAGCATACCACACCTAGCATAGCTCAAGCTAGCCAGCAGCAAGTCTGCAGGAAATGAGATACAATTCCATTACTTTCCATACTTTAATTGCGTTTTGGCGCGTTCTGTTCTCTGTTCCCCAGTCCACAAACACCATCATGGCCCCACTCACCTCTCAGAGCGGCTGCCACAGTTGCAGTCATCTTGGCGGTAAGATCGTCCAACAGGAACAGCGGATATCCACGCTCCACCAGATCCACGAAGCCGAACTTCAAATGGACACAATTGTCTTTAATAGCCGAACTTCAAATGGACACCATTGTCTTTAATACCAGGAAGCCCACGTCCATCTCCGACTTCTACGTCTACGTCATGCACGGCGCTCCCTTGAAAGCTCACCTGGACGCCAAACCAAAGTCTCCCGTCACGTCAACGCCCTACGAGCCAACTTTGGGGTCCCTGGTTGGCCCTCGCGGCAGGAGAGACGAGCACCCCCAGGTGAGTGACATCATAATATTAGGCCTTCAAACAGATTTGATATCTTCGACATACTTGACTTCCCATCGCCGTAGAAACCTAAAAGGAATAGACGACTCACCGGTGCAGCAATGTTTCAAAAATAAATGTGGCCTTTTAAAAAAAAAGTTGTTCTAGTAAATGAATTGATATCAGACCATAACGTTGACCTACTTTGTCTAACGAAAACCTGGTTCAAGTCGGAAGAATACGCTATCTTAAATGAAGCCACTCATTCCACTCACCTTAACTTCTACATCCCAAGAGAATCTGGTAGGTGGGGAGGAGTTGCAGCTATTTTTCCCTCAAGTCTAC
The DNA here is from genome assembly GCA_024372805.1 of Oostethus manadensis. Classification (NCBI taxonomy): domain Eukaryota; kingdom Metazoa; phylum Chordata; class Actinopteri; order Syngnathiformes; family Syngnathidae; genus Oostethus; species Oostethus manadensis. The sequence goes on from QODF01000184.1 coordinate 475,890, forward strand.
CAGTATACCCAAAACCTAAACTTCATCGTTCTCAGTATTTCACATCCAGCCCAAAAGGAACATAAGCACCTACTACTGGTCATTATGTATTGCCCCCACGGCCACTACTCCCAGTTTTTAATTGACTTCCCAGAGTTTCTATCAAGTCTAGTAATTAATATAGATAACATAATCATAGTGGTTGACTTTATCATTCATATGGATGCAGTGTAAAAAAAATGTAACGATACTGTCGCCCCTTTCTTCAATTCACTGCCATCCGTAAATACAATAAACAATACTAAAATCAGTCAATCACGGACAGCACAACCTCCCGCTTACGAGAAACTCTCAACTCTGTCGCCTCGCTAAAGTTAAGAAAGAGGAACCCAAAGGAATCTGTCCCATGGTATAATTCCCATACCCGTGAGCTGAAACGTAACACAAAAAGTAGAGAGGCAATGGCGCTTTACCCACTGGAAAGAGAGCCTAAAAAATGAGAGAAAGGCCCTACTACTTATCTTTAATTGAACAAAACAAAAATAACCACAAATTCCTCTTCAGCACTGCGGCTAGGTTAACAAGTGTCATCGTTCTATCAACCCGTCCATCCCTACCGCTCTCAGCAGTGATGAGTTTATGTTATTTTTTGACAATAAAATTGCTACAATTAGACACCAAATAAACCACCCACCCCCCATTAACTGGTGTTATACATGCTTCCAACACAGCGACCTTAGAGGAAAAGACCATGACTGACACACACTTAAATATTTTTTTCTCCATCAACCCTTCTGAACTAGCTTCTATAGTCCTCAAAGTCCTTCTCATCCTCAAACTCTTCCACTTGCGAGTTAGATCCCATCCCCACTCCTCTCTGTTTCAAGATAATACTCTACTAGTCAACACAGCTCTTCTATAAGCAATATGTCACTATAGGACAGGCTTCTTAAAAAACCTAACCTCCATCTACATGTCCTAGCTAATTACACACCAATATCCTAGAGAAAGAAGTTGCCAATCAATTAGAAAATTTCCTTTAAAAAAATTATCTACTTGAGGTCTTTCAGTCAGGATTTAGGATGCACCACAGTACAGAAACAGCTCTCGTAAAAATGACTAACGATCTCCTCACCGCCTCAGATGAAGGTCTCCTTGCAGTATTAGTTTTATTAGACATTACAGCAACAATCCACACATTTGACCACCAGATTCTAATATGACGATTAGAACTCACTTTTGGCATTACACAACTGCATTGAAATGGTTTCAGTCTTATCTTAGTAATAAAGAATCCAAACACATGAAGGTCAATCATGGGATCCCTCAGGATTCTGTGCTAGGACCAGTATTATTCAGCCTTTACATGTCCCCTTTAGGTAATGTCATCACAAAACACTCCATTAATTTTCATTGCTATGCAGATGACACGCAGCTATACTGTATCAATAAAACCTAACCAAGGTAGTCAGCTGTCCGAACTCCAGTCGTGCCTAAACGACATAAAGAGCTGGATGACTTCAAACTTTGTTATTAAACTCAGCTAAAACTGAAGTCATAATCCTTGGTTCCCAGCACCTCAGAGACAAGCTTGCAAATGATATTACTGCTCTAGATGGTCTTGTACTCACACCCCACAATACAGTCAGAAACCTTGGTTTATACTGAATGCTGAATAAAATAAAATTTGTCCTGGATCAAAAATCACTCCAAACCCTCTATTGTTCTCTGGTGTTACCATATCTAACGTTGTGTGGAGATAAGGATTTAGCACAATAATAATGTATATTGTACATGTGTTTGTAGGTGTGATACCTTGTTCATGTATTACTGCATATTGCATTAACATAACAGCATTTAGTACTACGAATAAGGGGGTGGGAGTAAATAAGCTTGTCTTCTTCCCACTCCTTTTCGAGACAAATTGTTCCTGTTTATAGGTGTATGTTCATTATGTTCTGTCCTGTGTAATTTGTGTGGCTCAAAATAAATATACATCAATCAATCAATATGGGGAAATAACTACAAAAGTACACTTCACTAGCTTGATGTACTGCAAAAAAGATAAATTAGGATAATCCATAATGCGGTGTATAGAGAGCATACAAATCCATTGTTTCAAAAATCACAATTATTAATATAATTTGCTGATCTGGTAAACCTTCAAACCGCTAAAATGATGCATAAAGCAAACAACAACCAGTTACTAAAGATTGCCATACAATATTTCTCAACAAGAGAGGAGAAATATGATTTTAGGAATAAACTAAACTTAAAACACAATGCAAGAACAATACTAAAAACCTTTAGTACTTCGGTATGTGGAATCAAACTATGGAATGGATTAAGTAAAGATGTAAAACAATGCTCTACAATGAGTGACTTTCCAGAAACATTACAAACAGTTGATGTTTACAAAATACAAGGAAGAAGAGTCGTGAAATATTGTGTACATTCAAGGCCATATTACTTCATTTCTTGGAGAGTACATTGTCTGTCTGTTGACTGTCAATGCTATGTTTGTTACAATCACCTTATACTTATACTAGGAACTTTTCATTCCTAGTGAGAACATTGACTGTACTACAACAATGTTATGTTATAATTGTTTATATACCACTCAGCACTAATATTATTTATTCCGATTATCATTCATCAGGACTAAAATACAGTATAAGTTATTTGCGATGAAAAGGACATTGACTACTATTAGACACACTGTCACATTACCTTACTTGTGCATTTTAAACTTAACTGCAGGAAGTATACAAATGTATTGACACAAGGGAAAACCTACAGGGGTAGGATTAAATAAGCTTTGCTTTTTCCTACTTTTTTTGGACATGTGGAACTATCAATTGTATTATGTGATGTATTCCAATGTCATTTACATGCATGTTCAAATAAAATTAAACCATTACCGTTACCATTGATGTTATCTTCCATCAGGACCTTTCCTTTAGTTCTCAAATACAACAAGTGGCAAGAACAGCATTTTTCCATTTATGTAACAAAGAAAATTAAAAAAATTCTGCCACTACCATGCTTTGTGACTCCCGGGTTAGATTAATGTCACGCTTTATTAATAGGCTGCTCTAAGAAATCTTGAAAGACCCTTCAGCTAGTCCAAAATATTCCTGAGTCTTGGAGTCACTGCACTGGTTACCAGTACAATTTAGAACTGAATATAAAATTCCCCCTCTTACATATAAAGTGCTACACCGTCAGGCACCAGTATATCTTGAAGAACACCTAGAACCCTATCAACCCAGTAGAACAATGTGCTCACAGAATTTACACTTACTCAGACAAGTAGAATGGGAGGTAGATCCTTTAGTTACCACTTATGGAACCATCTCCCGAACTCAACAACAATCCGGGGGGTAGACACCCTCTCTTTATTTAAAAGTCAACTCAAAACCCGCCTCTTTGCTAAAGCATATACTGTAGTTAGAACTGACCCTTGATATGCTAATATGTATCAGAGACAATTCTCTATGTTCCCTGGTCTAAGACTACTGGCTTGAGCTACCATGTATCCCTCTATTACTTTATATCTCAGCCCAACTGGTCGAGACAAACGGCCACCCCACAGAGCCTGGGTTCTGTCCAAGGTTTATTCACCGGAGGGAGTTTTTCGTCACTAAATGCTTGCTAATGTGGAGTTTCAGTTGGCTCTCTGTGACCTTTACGTGTAAAGTGCCATAAGATGACTGCTGTTGTGATTTGGCGCAACATAAATAAATTACAATTTACATTTATGAGAATAAAGTGGTACATTTATGGCAATAAAGTGGTACATTTATGGCAGTAAAGAAATGTAGCCGCAACAGGGCACAAGCTAGTGTCTTATTGTGCTGGTCCCAAGCCCGGATAAATACAGAGGGTTATGTCAGGAAGAGCATCCAACGTAAAATTTTGCCAAACAAGAACATGGGAATCAAACAAATGACTTCCATGCCGGATCGGACGTGGCCCGGGTTAACAACGCCCACCAACGATGCTGTTCACCGACAAGGTGCCGGTGGAAACTGGATTACTGTTGGTCGAAGAAGGAGAGGAGGAAGATGTGTCCGTAGGAGAGAAGAGGAATGCTAAGACTGTAAAACCAAGAGTTGGGACTTTGAATGTTGGAACTATGGCAGGAAAAGGTAGAGAATTAGTTGACAAGATGCAGAGAAGGTAGGTAGACATATTGTGTGTCCAAGAGACCAGGTGGAACGGTAGCAAGGCTAGAAGCTTAGGAGCAGGGTTCAAGCTGTTCTATCATGGTGTAGATAGGAAGAGAAATGGAGTAGGGGTGATTTTGAAGGAGGAGTTTGCTGTCCTGGAGGTAAAAAGAGTGTCAGATAGAGTGATGCGCCAGAAGCTAGAAATCGAAAATGTGATGTTCAATGTTGTTTGTGGGTAGGATGTGAGATGGAGGAGAAAATTCTGGTCAGACCTGGATGAAGTGGTGCAGAACATCCCTAGAAGTGAGAGAGGTGTCGTTGTTGCGGACTGCAATGGACATGCTGGTGCAGAAAATAGAGATGAGGAGGTGATTGGCAAGTTTGGTATCCCGGAGAGGAATGCAGAAGGACAAATGGTTGTCGACTTTGCAAAAGGGATGGAAATGGCTGTAGTGAATACTTTCTTCCAGAAGAGACAGGAACATAGGGTGACCTATAAGAGTGGAAGTAGGAGCACACAGGTAGACTACATCTTGTGTAGAAGGTGTAACCTGAAGGAGGTCAGTGACTGCAAAGCAGTGGTAGGTGAGAGTGTAGCCAGACAGCATAGAATGGTGGTGTGTAGGATGACTCTAGTGGTGAGAAGAATGAAGAGGGGAAAGGAAGAGTAAGAGTAACACAGTAAGAGGTTAGCTAAGAAGAAGTGGGACACTGAGAGGACTGAAGAAAGTAGACAGGAGTACAGAGAGATGCAGCGTAAGGTGAAAGTAAAGGTGGCAAAGGCCAAACAAGGGGCTTATAATGACTTGTATGCTAGGTTGGACAGCAAGGAGGGAGAGAAAGATCTATACAGGTTGGCAAGGCAGAGGGACAGAGATGGGAAGGACGTGCAGCAGGTTAGGGTGATGAAGGATAGGGATGGAAGGGTATTGACAGGTGCCAGTAGTGTCATGGGAAGATGGAAAGAGTACTTTGAAGAGTTGATGAATGAGGAAAATGAGAGAGAACAAAGAGTAGAAGAGGTGACTGTTGTGGACCAGGAAGTAGCAAAGATTAGTAAGGAAGAAGTGAGGAGGGCATTGAAGAGGATGAAGAATGGAAAGGCACTCGGTCCTGATGATATACCTGTGGAGGTATGGAAGTGTCTAGGAGAGGTGGCAATAGAGTTCCTGACCGGGTTGTTTAACAAGATCTTAGATAATGAGAAGATGCCTAAGGAATGGAGGAGAAGTGTGCTGGTGCCCATTTTTAAGAACAAGGGAGATG